>ML682063.1:2712108-2743518 GCA_007922195.1 Podocnemis expansa
GTCTGTGAGCTCCGCTGCCTTTGAGGCCTTCTCTCACAGCCGAGCAGCCAACTAAGTACTGCCTATAGGTCTGTGAGCTCTGCTGCCTGTGAGGCTTCTCCAACCAGCCTGCCAGCCTGCCTGCCGCTGTTCCAGCTCCGCTCGCCCAGTGACCAAGCCTGCCTGCCGCCGTTCCAGCTCCGCTCGCCCAGTGTTCCAGCCTGCCTGCCGCTGACCGATCCACCGCACACCTGAGCTCCGCTCGTCTATCAGCTACCCCGGCCTGCCCTGAGTGTTCCGAAGCCACGGCAACCAGCCCAGAGCTGTGCGAGGCCCGCCGGAATAGCCAGCTCTTTTCCCTGTCGTCCCACCTTTTGCCTTTCTCTCACCTCCTACCCTATCTCCTTTTCCCTGAACTCTCATTTGCCATTTTCCCTAAGGACCCTACATTCCAACGCAGCGTTTTCCAGCCTTTTCGGGTAAGAAAAAGGGTCCCAAGGAGGGGAGGAATGTCCATAGGGAACAGTACCAGGGGAAGCCTAAACCCTTTCTAAAGCAACTTCCTAAAGCAATTTATCTAAGTTAAGTGAGACAAGTAACCCAGAGTTAGATCTAAAGGAGCAGTATTAAGAACTGAGATCTCTCCATTCAGCCAGTGACTGATCCCCACTCGCTGAATGTTCTTTTAATTACCTCATTGTCTGTGTGTTATAATTATAAGTTAAAGTGTTGCATATATGTGTTAATTGTACCTGTAAGTTATAGCGCTTATATGTTATAAGTTAAGCAGTGTCTTTATATTGTAATTTCCTAGAGTAATTTTAATGCTTTTAAGCTTGATGTTAAGTAGCGGTTGGTCTTAAAGAGACAGTAGCGCTTTAGCCAGTGCTTATAATACATGTTACAATAAAGCCGCTTTTGATCAAAACAAATTACTGAGTCTGAATCTTTGTTGTCTGTGGGTCTGTGCTTGATCGGTGGGCTGTAGCTGTAGTCCTCAACTTGGGACATCTATCCAGGGTGTGGATATTTGTCCGTTTAAGCGAAATAACCTAATTTGGGTTACCTCCTGAGATTGTAATTTAAACCCAGACTGCTGGGCGGTCTGAAAATTGATAAATTAAGTGATTGGATTTTGGGGATCAAATTTTTGGGGTAACAGAATTGGCGAGCCAGGCAGGAGATTTTCGCTTAAATTTGGGGGTTCACAGACCCTAGAGCAACAAAGGTTCACAGACTCTAAAGCAATAAAGCCAGGAGGTTTTCGCTAAAGATTCCATGAAGTTGTGGCGCAGTTAAAAATTCTAGGAGTCTTGTCTGCTGTGCTGACTGTGAACGGTTTTTCAAGCCGGCACCTTAACTTTAACCCTTCGCGCTCAACCAGCAGACAATAAAAAAAAAAAAAATTTTAATTTTTTAGGAAAATAGGAAAAGTGAAGAAGTAATTGTTTTAGGTAAAATTAATACTGCAGTAATTTAAAAAGCATGCTTATAGAAGTAACATCAATCAGTAAATAAAACTTAATTAAAGAGCAGATATATATAGAATTAACATCTACCAGTAAATAAAAATTAATTTTTGCTTATTAGAATAACCTTTGTTCAGGAAGACTATACCTAAAATGTCATCAAGGAAAATGTAGGGAATAATTTTAAGGGTGTATTCATAAAAGTATTAGTAATTGGCAAACAAAAATTTAAATTGGAACGCGTTAATACAAATGTACCGGTTTTACAAGAGATTTACCTGATATAATTGAATTAATTACATCCAAAGGTTTATTTGATTCAATTGTATTATAAAAGTGTTTCATAAGATTTAAATGCACGTAAGGTTATAAAATACTTAACTCAAGTTATTGGTAGGTTTTGGTGATTCAGTTAAAATTGCCCTCCTGGAGGCACATATCCAGTAAGCCTAAGAGAGTAGGCTTTGGTGATTTAGTTAAATTGCCCTCCTGGAGGCACATATCCAGTAAGCCTAGCCAAAGAGAATTGCCCTACTGGAGGCATTGGTATCCAGTAAAAGCTAGCTTGAGCAGTCCAGCTGGAGGACCATATCCAGCAAACCTGTAACCAATATAGCCAATGGTTTAGGACAGCCTTGCTTGAGGGGTACAGGGCCTGTGGCCACCGTAGTGGGAGACGTCCCTACGGATGAGACAGGTTTATAGTTAGTCTCGGAAGGTTATGGTTGGTAGTGGACTAACTTAGGAATTTCTAGGTATCTCCAGAGACAAGGGATCTCTTTTGAGGTTTTACTGACAGAGGTCAGACTAGAAGATTCCGATGGGTAGCTCAACCCTAGATTGAGTTTGTAAAAACACTGTCCAGTATTACTTTGGTTAGAGGAAGAGTCTAACCCCTGTCATTGCCCGAGGCAGACAGTTTGTGCTGAAATAGTGCACAATTACAATATAACTAGTTTTGCCTCTAGAACAAAAGGTGCCCAATAGTATTAAAATTAATTAAGTAAGGTTTGGAAAAGATCTGAAGCAGAAAACTTCTAGCATAAGATTATAAGATATTGAGGGCACAGAAATAAAAGCATTGTAACATCAGTAAAAGTCACCCTTATAAAATGCTAGGAGATAGTTTGAAAGACCAGAGGGAGAAATCTAAAGGAAAGCCTAGTGAACAAGAAAGAAAAGAGACGGATATGCAAGAATTACATCTAGTTGCAATCTTAGATAAAGAAGTAAAACAACTAATAAAGGAAAAACAAAAATTACAACAAGAAAGCGATAATAACATCAAACAATTAAAGAACCTAAAGGTAGAGAGTAGCAATTTAAGAACTGTGCTGCTGACGCAGTCTTCTCAGCTAAGAATGTTTCAGAAGGAAATAGAAAAAGGAAAAGAGGAGGTAGCAAGCTTGCTTAAAGAAAAGGAAAAATGGGAAGAGGTGGCTACACACAGCCAAGCCATTATGAGGGTAATCCTTTCAGATGTAGAGGAAAAAGGAAGGATAGGGCAGGTAGATTGTTTACAACAGATAGAGGCTCTAAGAAGGGAATGGAAAGTTAGTAAAGAAATAATTTCAGTAGGAAAGGACAATGCAAGTCGTTGGAGGTGTGAGGAAGTAAATACGGAAGAGGATGAGTGGGAAGATGTGGAAGAGGATTGTGACAGAATAGCACAGAAAGAAGCTCTATATAATATCAAAAGACAAGAGTTAAAAGAGCTTAATAAACCACCCCTAGTAGCAACAGTAAAAATTATTAAGGTAACTGAAACATCAAGAATAGATAAAACAAATAGAATAGAAGAACAAGGAAAAGAAAAACCATACACTCCTGAGCAAGTTAAAACCTTAGGAAATACCTCAGGAAGTTTAAATATCTCTATGAACCCAGTAGAAACATCTTTAAAAGAAATAGAGGAAAAAGCCAAAACATTTTATGAAATTCAAGGAGAAACTTGCCCTATACCTAAAAAAAGAATTGAAAGGGTATCAACAGCAACCTTTTCAAATAATGGTCCACAAAAGAAAGAGAGCCTTCCACCTAGACAGATTAGAGATGACAGACATGAAGGGTGGACCAAAAACAGAATAAGAGATTCTTATTCTCATCCAAAAAAAGTAAATTCAGTTAGAACATGGGCATGGAAAAAGTTGTTACAATATGAGCCAAGGGAGGAAATCGATGGATTGCCTATGACAGAAATATTAAAGAGATTAGCACAATATGAAAGCCCAACTCCATCTGCCCCTCCTTTCCCACCAGATCAAGAATAGGGAGGCCGAGCGCCCCCTATTTCCCCAGTGTCAGCCAAAAGGCATGCTGACTTAGTGGCACAGTTAGATCAAGATAGATGGGGAACACCTACAGTTTATGTAGAGTTTAAACAGGGAGCATTCAAACAAAACATGCTAATTAATACAGGTGCCACTTTTTCATTAGTGAATACTGAAGAGAAAAATCTATTTAAATTTCCAGTTATTGGTAGGCATTCTATCTTCTACCTATAAATTACATTCAACCCTGTAGTGGATTTCTCTCTCTCTCTCTCTCTCTCTATATATATAAAAAAAACAGATTTTAAAAGGAAAAAAAAAGCCATTAAGCAGAAACAAGAAAGCTGTGCATATAACAGCATATAATTGCCTCTCCTCCTTTTTTTACTATACTCAGAAATTGAAGTTAAGCCCATAACTGAACTATACTGTTAAAAGAAACCACCTGTTTCTCCCAATAGTCTTTTCCCTGTAATTAAAATGATCTTGGGCTTTCAATTCAGCCCCTCCCTTGCACAGAATGGGAAATGCTCTCCTCAAGACAACTGCAGGAAGATGGCTGCTTGATCTTAGAGCACTGACCATTACATTAGTGGGGAACCTTGTGGAGCATGCTTAGAGCTACACAGTACATGCTGGAAACTTTTAAGTCCAGGCAGATAAATAAATATGCCTAGTAACAGTGACTCAGATCCCAACAAAGTTCTTAAAGAGACACTCCAGCTATATTGTTACAATCCCTATTCAGGTTCTCATCAGAGTGAGACCCCTGTTGTGTTAAAGCAGCAATTCTGTAATTACAAGCCTTTTTGACCCAAGAGGTAGTCATAGCTCCAGTCGCGGGAAGAATTTGAGGGTATAGCCAGGGGGATGCTGAAGAGAAACACAAGCACTGGCAGCAGGGACTTAAAGATTTCCATCAGGTTTTTGGGAGGAACAAGACTATAAAGGTTTCAAGGTCATCTTAAACAAAGTATGTAAAGCTGTAATTACCTACAAGAGGCAATGTACTAAAAACATTATACTAGGGAATAAACCACTTAAAAGATCTGATCAGTTTGCTGGTTGTTGGTGCAATAAATAAGTTTTGCCATAGATATAAGATAAGATAACTAAATTGCTTATTATTATAAAAACAAAACCCAAGTGATGAATTGAGGAAGGACTTTCTCTTTGACATTCTTAATGATACCAAAGAAAAAAAGGGACCCAGACAGAAGAGACTCCAACAGTTAGGTTCATGGATAATAGGCATGATTATAACTCCACTGCCAAAAGATCATCAAAATACTGAATTAATATATGCAAAAGTAAGAAATAGGGAAATAAGTCATGTATATTACATAGATCCCACAACATTATAATCAATATTATAATACATATAAAGAATCAAAATAACAAAGATACCTGAAATAGTGGGAGCTACAACCCTCCTAATGGTAAAAATGGGGAAAAAAATTATATATAATAATAATAATAATAATAATAATAATAATAATAATAATAAATTCGGATTAGTGGAGATGAATGAAAGTCCATATGGGATACTGAAAAATTGATATCTTAAGAATGTCAAAGTATTTAATTAACTTAGAAAAAGATGTCTTGGTCCAAATCCTCCAAAAATAATGTATATAAACTGATAAGTAGGCTAAAATAATTGTATTAGGAATTATAGTAATAAGTATAAATATAAGTAGTATACAATACAAAGATGTAGGACTATATAAGTAAGTCATGTATTTGTGCTTATAGGTACATTGAGTAAAGAATGGCTGAGCAAAGAAGAGAAGAACAGATTACCAAACATGTTCTTCCTGTAGCAAATAAGGCAGAAGTAAATGAAAAGGCAATGTATCCACAGGGAGCCCAAATTAAAGAAATTCATGATAAGATTTTAAAACAACAGGATTGGGCCCATGATCTAACTCCCATAGTGAGGTTAACTAAAAAGTCCATCACAAGAAATCTTGTAATTCCAGTAACTGTAATTTATACAATGCACACTACCACTCAATACTTTCAGCTTAAACCAAATTTATCACATTCTATCTATGATAAATTTAACAAGATGGGATATTCTCCCCCCAACTGCGGGATACATTAAAAGCAAAGGAAAAAGAAAAATTAGAATAAGTCACCTTGTGCAAGTAAGAATTGGAAAAAAAAAATTATTTACCATAGATTCAGAATAAGGGCTTTACTCAATGTTACCTGTGGCACCATTGGAAATGACATCCTAATGAAAATACATGGAAACACCATAGATGGTGAAGAGTTAGAAATTAGAGAATTTTAAGATAACAGGGTTAAGCATAAGATAAAATGTTAAGATAAGGTAAATAAGAAAAGTGTTAGTATTGATAGTTAGTTATTATGTATAGAATAAATAAGATAGTAACAAGTATTATTTTCCGTTTCCCTTTAGCATCAGACAGAAGAAAAAAAAACCAACCAGAAAGACAGAAAGAAAGAGAGAGAAAAGAAAAAGGAAGGAGATCAGACAAAAAAAAAAAATGGCAGAAAGGCAGTTTGAGGAAATTTTGGAAGCAGATGAGGCAGAGAGGCCAGGCCAAAATCCCGCCGACCTCCCAGAGGAAGGGTGGATTCATGTTCAGGAATTTGAGCAGGAAAATGGAGACTGGGATCCTGCAAGGGACCCCATAGTCGCGCTCTTCAGATCGGCTAGAGGAGCTTTGATGGTACCTGTCGTCATTGAATATGAACAAAATATCACTTTAGCCCTTTTCAACCTCACCCCCAGCTCCCCAAAATCTATTCTGAACATTAATATGCTACCCACAGCTCCTCCCATAGCTGGAGTAGTAAGGGCTTACCAATCCCCGAACAGCAGGGAGCTCCAGCAGGTGGCAATTAGCCACCCAATCATGACAACGCTGGGAAGAGTGCGAACCTCCCATAGGTTTGGACTAATAAATCTCAACTCAAGAATCGTTGGAATGGTGGGAGAAGATTTATTAAAGAAAGTAAACAGAAATATTATAGATATAGATAGGTTAGAAATTAGAGAGGTTTAGGTTAGGATAAGGTTAAAAGGGGAGAAAAATTAGATAAGTTAAGACATAGATAGATAAGTTAGAATAAGTTTAGTTGGGGGTAAAGTATAAGATAAGGATAGTTGAGAAGTAAGATAAACAAGTTAAGATAGGTTAGTATATAAGGTTAGAAATGAGGATAAGTTAGTTAGGAATAAGATTTATTTGTACTAGGTAGAATTTAGGTAGTTTAGATAGTTTAAAAAAATAAAATATAAGATTGTTAAACAAAAAAAAATATTGTTATTGTTAATTAATAAAATCATTTCTTAAAAAAAGAAAGAGTGTGTAGTCAGTTTCTTATCAATACAAGGCAAAATCAGCAATAAAAATCTTTAATTCTAATCGTAGCCGAGTAACAAAGAATAGCAAGAATAAGAATTGAGGAGAAAGAGATCCAGATGGTTGCAGTTGAAGCAGAAGCATCAGGACAGGAAGCAGCATTACCATCTCAAGAGGCACAAGGACAAGTGTTTCTCAATCCTCTGTTAGACCTAGAAGAATGGGAGGAGAATTCAGACCAAATTGCTAGACTTATTAGAAACCCAAGAAATGGGAACCTGCTAGTTTCTGTTATTTTAACTCATTCTAATTACACACAATTGGATTACTTTTATCTTATACCCGGTGCACCACGGTCTTTGATAAATCTGAGGAGAATGGAGGAACTTCCTCCAACGGCAGGGCGAATACAGTGTCCACATGGCACAGTGCATATAACCCATCCAATTTATACACAAATTGGTAGAAAGGGTATTTACCATAGGTTCGGTATAAAGTTTTGGCATCATGCTGCTTTTGGAATCATTGGTAGAGATATCCTAAAAGCCCTGAACGTTTCAGTTATCGATTTTGACCGCTTGGAACTCCGGTAAACATAAAAGGTTAATAAACAATAAGTTATGTGTAAAGTGCTTAAATGTTATATATGCAATCAATAATATATAAAAAAAAGAGAAACTAGTTGTTTAAAGAAGGAAGGAAGGGTCTTTGTGTTTATTTCGTTTCAGGATAAACGGATGAAAGATGGAGTCATCTTTGCATTGGCCTTTCTGGGTCTTTGCCTACTTGTGCTGCTGCTATGGTACTATGAACGAGACAGCCCTGACTGCAACCATTGAATGGAGTAAAACTGCTGAAGATTCCACTGTTACATTCGGAAGCATGGAAGAATGTATTTTCACACTTCCACCCCTCAATAACACAAAACTCATAGTTTTTATGGGACCAACAGAAATAGTAAGACCTTTAGCTCAGAACAAAAGTTTTTCCACAGATGGTGCCCATAAATGCTCTCCTGAATTCGATGATAAAGAAGAAGGTTGGGTAACTATGGCTATAGGATCTAGTAAGGCATCAGCACAACCTTTTAGTTGTACATGGAATGATACCAGAAAGCAAGAGAAATTAATTGACAAAGTAAATAAAATAGGTTTGTGGCAGTGTGTCATCAGCCAAAATTCCAGCATTATTGCTAGTACATCCATTAAAAGAGTTATACAAGAAAAAGCACAATTAGTAAACAAGCAAAAAATAGCCACCAGCATTCAATGGGTTGATTTTCCCACAGCAGGGATAGTAAATCAGGTTCAAGGGTGTGAATTTACAATTCAAAAGGAGTTAAGAAAGAAGGTAGTGAAAAAGAATAAACCCTTTACCATAATAATGGGTACATTAGAAGCAATCATACAAAGAAACAACATTCGAAATGTTGCAGCACAACTATCACATAAGTGTTCTCTTAAAGTTGATACCATAAAACAGGGAGAAATTCTAACACACCCACAATACTACTCTGCCCCTAAACCATCTACTTGTGAATGGGATGATAAATTAAGTAAGGGAAAAATATCAGGAACTACAAATATACCAGGACATTGGCAATGTGCTATTATAGAGGGACCAAATGTAATATCAAGGTCAGAACAAAGAACAATTATGATTGAAAAAGAATCTAAATGTGGTGTTATTGTTTGGTATGTTCCATTGTGGAATAAAAGGGATGTGCAGCACATACATGTTCGATGGTATCATAATAGACACAATGATACTGTACACACATTCAAATTAGAAGATCCTAAAGGAAATGTTACCGCCCATTCCTTTAAATGTCAAATGAATATAAGTATTTTTACCAAAGAAGATGTAGCACAGGGGTCTCCAGGAATGTATAAATGTCTTGTTCATAAAAAAAGAATGTCAAACGGGGTCATATCATCAAATATTGTTTTATCATTATTGTGAAGCAAATGTAACTATAATAAGACCAAGGGGTAGTGGAACATGGAAAATTATAGGTAAAGATTTCAGCTATACTTTTCCATTTTCATGGGTACTTAAACCAAAAGTAATAAACATTGGTCCTTATGTGGTAAAAAAAAATATATATTAAAAAAAAACCAAACAATTAATAATAGATCCATCCTATTCACTTAAGAAAGTAGTGTTAAATCTTACACAAGTATTCTCTTTAAAACCTCAATGTCAAAATTACACCAGACCTTTAAAGGAAGGACGGAAAAGATGGATATACACCCAATTCCTAATCCTGTTCCAAAGGAATTTTGAATAGCATAGACGTAGAAATATTGGCAAACAAATTAAGCAGACTAGGACAGCAACTAGGAAATTTGGCAAAGCCATTACAGACCTCTTTGACAGAAATGAGCTCAAGTCAATACATAGCTGCCAAATTGCTTCCAGAATGGGAAAAATTCCACCAAGCAGATCATTTAACAATTCTGGATACAATTGAAACGTTACAAAACAATGTATCTCTTGCATTAGCATGTATCCAAGCTCAGGCCTGGATGCATGACGTAATGAAAGATATCATCAGAGATGGAATGAGTGGGCAATTACCACTAGAAATAAAAAGTGCAATTTGGAAGCATGTTTCAAAGTTTGAAACTGAATTACATGAATGGTGGAAAATGATCAATTTCACTTATAATCCATCTGAAAATCAAATTACTACGTACATATTAATGATTACCAAGGCTCAAGTTAAATGGATATCTCCAGTAATTGGCTTAGGGATAAATTTATACTCAACAGTAATGCAGCCAATGGGATATAAATTGTAGGCATTAAAACAAGAAAGTACCTGGAAAACCATAGAACTTGAGGCTTGTGTTGAAGAACCAGATGGTGCTAGATATATTTGTAATCAAAATGCTATTCAATCCTGTGACGTGTGTTTGAATGGGGAACAAGGAGAATGCTACTATCAATTAAATCCAAAATCCTCTAATGAATCAATGATTGTATATGTTGGGAAAACTTGTATATGTATAAGAAGTTGGTGTACATTGTTTAAAGTGAATTATGTTTATGATATCGCACATAATCCATATGAGAACCAATGTTTATGTAATATTACATCTTTAGTAGGATGTGATGTTAAATACAACTTACCTCTAATGGTTAACGAAGAAATTAAAGAGGAATACGAACTATATGAACAAATTGATCCAGTTCCATTGGGACCAAATATCACGATTATCCAAGAATTGATAGAACACCCCGAGTTGAAGAAAGAAGTGGAAAAGGTGAAAGAGACTGCTCAAAGTGTGTTACTCACTGTACGACATTCAGCTCAGCAGATCAAACAAGTGATGGAACGAGTGAAGGGAATCTCACAACACAATTGGTGGAGAGTATTTATGGGATTGTCCCCCACAGCCACCAAATACTTGAATGTTTTATTGCACCCAATGGTAATGTTATTGATGATGCAAATTGCCTTAGCGATTTCGCTCCTGATATTAGTATTTTGGGTAAGAGGAAAAATCAAGAAATTGAAGTTGATGTTGTGGCTATCGAATGGCAAAATATACAGTCATTCCCCAACAAATTCATTGAGCAAATCCTCACGTATGGATCCGGACGGAAGAGACTTGTGCCAGTACGAAGATATGAGGGCTCGGTCTCCTAGCATGGAGAGCCTTGAGCGCAAACTGGACAAAAAACTCTACGAATGGATCCCAATGGAGGAATTGAGTCATTATGAAAACATGATGATTCAATCCCACTTAATGGAAACTTTTGAGCCAAGATTAAATGAGCATCTTCCAGAGGATTAAATTGGACAAAAATCTTTTAAGGTGCTGGACTTGAAAACAGGTTTTCAAACCCAGCAAGGAGGGGAATTGTAGCCTGAGATTTTTGCCATCTCCTTAGTATCACAAAGAAACAAATAAATAAATAAATAAAAATACTAAGAAAATATAAAAACCCGTGTGAGTAAGAAATGGTAAGGCAATTTAGCAGAGGTTTTATGGCAAAGCTAGAAAATGGCATAATATGCAGTAATTAAGGGTAGAGAACTCATAAATCAATCATTTAACAGTGTTTTAAAATTAATTAAATAAATAAATGGATAAATAAATAAATAAAAGAGCATTCAGCAAGAAACAAAATGGAGAGATCATAAAGGGAAGTTACATATCTCCATCAGCAAATTTAACAGGAAATTCTAAGTAGGTCAAGATGGAGGCAAGCCTCTGAACTTTTGAACTCACTCAGTCCCCCTCCCATCAAGTATCTTAAAGTATCCACCCCCTGTCAGCAGGGCTCATCAAAAGTATTGATTTTGATGATGCAATATGCAGATGAGCAGTGAAGTCATTCTTTTTAATTGGATAAAGATGAACTCACCTCTTTGTGACTGGTCAAGGAGAAACTGGGAGTGGTGGAAACAGCAAATAAAAGGCAGTGCAAAGAGCAGCTCTGCGGAGATCTTACCCACTCCTTACTGGGTTCACTAGCCTCTGGCTAGGCTCCCAAACTCACATTCAGCCCTAGAAAGAGAGTAACATCGTCTCTAGTGGAAGCCTAAGAGCTAAGTTTTGGCCTTAGGCTCTGAGAGCTGGGTTTAACTCAGTTTCTGAGAGCAGAGTGTCTGACTTAGTTTCTGAAAGGCAAAAAGGAATTTTGCCTCTGAGTGGCAACTCAGGACTTAATCCCTGAGCTGGGTCTCTGTGCCCAGTCTTCAAAAGGGTTTTTCCAGATATCAACGCTGCAGTCCCAAGGCTTCCAGCCACTGCACTGGCAAACCGCTGCCGCGCCCGGGCTCCGGTCGCCCAGCCATCAGATCTGCAAGCCGCTGTCCGCCCTGAAGCCGCGCCGAAGCTCCAGTCATCCAGCAACTGCCTCTGCCTGCTGCTGAACATTCCGAACCGAGCCAGAGCCCCAGTCGCCTAGCAACCAACCCAGAACTGAGCAAGGCCTGACAGGGACACCTCGCTGACCAGCCTCTGATTCCCCGCGCTCCAACTTTCTGCCTTTTTCACCGATTTTGGGGTAAGCGAAAAGGGTCCCAAGGAGGGGAGGAATGCCCATAGGGAACAGTATCAGGGGAAGCCTAAGCCCTTTCTACAGCAACTTTTTAAAGCAATTTATTTAAGTTAAGGGAGACAAGCAACCCAGAGTTAGATCTTAAGGAGCAACATTAAGAATTGAGATCTCTCCATTCAGCCAGTGACTGGCCCTCACTCGCTGAATGTTCTTTTAATTACCTCATTGTCTTTGTGTTATAGTTATAAGTTAAAGTGTTGCCTTTATGTGTTAATTGTATCTATAAACCATAGCGCTTATATGTTATAAGTTAAGTAGTGTCTTTATACTGTAATTTCCTAGAATAATTTTAATGCCTTTAAGCTTGATGTTAAGTAGCGGTTTTTCTTAAAGAGACAGTAGCGCTTTAGTCAGTGCTTACAATACATGTTACAATAAAGCCGCTTTTGATCAAAACAAATTATTGACTCTGAATCTTTGTTGCTTGATCTGTGCTTGATCGGTGGGCTGTAGAAGTAGTCCCCAACTTGGGACATTTATCCCAGGGTTTGGATATTTGTCCGTTTAAGCAAAATAACCTAATTTGGGTTACCTCCTGAGATTATAATTACATCCAGACTGCTGGACAGTCTGAAAATTGATAAATTGAGTGATTGGATTTTGGGGATCAAATTTTTGGGGTAACAACAGCACTGCCTCATTTTCCTCCTCTGAGGTTCTGGAACAAGGACTTCACAAACTCCTTTGTCTTCCCACTAAGGAGGGAGATGAAGCAGTGGAATGGGTTACCTAGCCAGTGGGTGAAGTCTCCATCCTTAGAGGATTTTAAGGTCCAGCTTGATAAAGCCCTGGCTAGGATGATCCAGTTGGGATTGCCTCTGCTTTGAGCAGGTGGCTGGACTAGATTATTTCCTAAGTTTCCCTCCAACCTCTTATGAGTCTGTGTTTCAATAACTTCTTCTTTGGGCCCATGTGTTAAGACTGACAACCCTTTATGTCCAAATATTAAGTCCTCAGACTCCAAACCTGACCAGCTCTAGCAGACTAAAAATCATAAACAGAGGGTCTTCTGCCACTACCCAGTCTCCTCTTCTGAGATGACCTTCAACAAAGGTCTCTCTCTCTTAAACATAAGAAAAGTTAACTTTCAGCCTCCTTTCAGGCCAACCTTTCTGCAAGCTCTTTCTCCCTACTCCCAGCCTCTTCAGTTTTCTTTCCTCTTTTCAATCAATCAATCAATCAATCAAATCATAGGGCTGGAAGGGACCTCATGAGATCATCAAGTCCAACCCCCTGGAGAAGAAACCTACTTTCCAGGGTTATTTTCAAGGAGGCCCTTTTCCCCCAGCAGGTTCTCACTGCCTCCCTTCCCAGGGGACTCAGCTCTCCATGCTGCAGGTTTGCTTTTTTTCAGTTTCACCACTGGGGGGATTATCTGCATGGAAAAAGAAGGTGGTTAGAAGGTTTTTTTTGTTGAAAAGAAAAAATCTGCCCTATAGCTCAGAGCCAGCTGAAGGCATTTTGCCCAGTCTCACCAGAAAATAAATGACAACTGTCTGGGGAGACAGCATGGGAAATTTCAATTTAAAAAGGAAGTGTTTTGGAAAGTTAGAAGCACATCAAAAGGAGCAGCCAGAATGGAAACTCTACGGCTATGTCCACATTTAAGCAGTTAAATCAATTTCAGTTAAATCAATTTAATAAAATCACTATAAAAATAATTAAATCAATTAAGTTAAATCAGTTTAAGATATCCCCACTAGAAACTCAAATCAAACTAGCATGTCCATGGACAGGACTTGTTAGTTTCATTTAGGAGAGGGGTAAAATGGGAATTGTGGCAAAACGACCCCCTAAAACAGCCATGTCCCCACCCAACATATAGGAAAAGGACATCACCCTGGGAAGGAGAAGGGCAAAAGTGTTAAATCAAAAAAGCAATTAAATTGAAATAACATGTCCACACTCCATTATTTTGAAATTACAGTTTCAATAACCATCATTTTGCTATAATACTAGATTTTATTATATCGAAATGACTTCCCTTATTTTGAAATGAGGGAGCTCCTTATTTCAAAATAAGGAAAAGTAGTATGGACATGCAATCTTCTAAATCAAAATAATTAGCGTTATTTCGATTTAAAGACTAAGTGTGGACATACCCTTCCAGCCTTAACAATGTAAGAATGAACTGCAGTCTACCTTAGTGCCAAGAGGCAGAAAAAATACATTCCCCAGGACTGTGCCAGGAAATCGGATGAGCTCTGTCGTGTGTGTGTAGGTGGAACAAGTCAAGACCTTGCTGCCTATCATTCTTTAGGTCTCCGAGAAGACAGAGGATGGGAGCATTGTGGAGGCCATCTCTATTATTTACAACCTTCTGCGGAGCCTCGGGGGGAGGTGGGGGATGAGATCACCAGCATTGCGAGGAAGTTGATCCCTTTATTCAGTGCTGTAAGTCACAGGCTCTTAACCTGATCACCTCCAACCACAATGTGTTGTGACTGTGGAGTCTTAGTGGTGTCATATCTGACCCAATCAGATCCCTTTGATTGCAGGGGCCTCTGGCACTGGGTCAGATACCTGGGCCTCTTGTGTTCTCTGCCTGAGGACTGAGATGGAAACCCAGGTAGATGAGCTGAATATAGAGGAACTAGTAAGGTAACCTTCAATGGCATGGGTTTTGCAGCCCAGCAGCCCAGATGATCTAATGGTTCCTTTAGGCCTGCAATGCTAGGACACCATGAAAGCATTGAGCTTATTAAAGAACTCCTCCAAGGACCCCTTCACTGTGGACACACTCAGCCCTTACAGGAGGCCTCCAGGGAAATTTTAAGAACCACCATCCTAGCCTGTGTGGCCTGCTCCTCCACCCAAACTTTTTTGCCAGTGGGAGCTCTCTTGGTGGGAGGATCATGGAGTTAATAGCCAGACTGGCCCTCCTCTGTGGTTTGTATTGTGCTGAGATCATCCTGTAGGTAAAGCCTAACGTTCCCTTGGTGAAGGCCCCTCACGGTCCTGTGTCCATCCCAGGTGAAACCGCAGGTGCGCTCTGCTGTTATCACACTCTTTACTGAGTTGCTTGCTGCAGTGAAGAGAGAGAAGCACTTGGTGCAAGAGGAAGTGACCCGTAGTCTAGTTCCACTGCTGCTCGACTTACAGGATGAGGACTCTGACTTTAGAAAGGTGAGTCCCCCTGCATTCCCCTCCCTGTGCAGCAGGTCTTGACTGCTCCCTCCAGCCCTTCTCTTAGATCCATCTCCAGATCCACCCTTCAGAAATGCAAAATCTCAGCACTAGTTGCTTACCCAAGCAAGTTCCCTGCTCTTTGATGGATAAAAGTGGAGGTGTTGCGTGACTCCCATCAGCTCCTTCCTAAATGAATAAGATCCAGTTACCAGGAAGATCAAATTCCTACTATCTCGATAAATAAGCACACGGAACCACCAAGAGTCAACTGGATGCCACGTGACCCTTTACACCTTTCCTTTATTGGTCATTTCAGCTGGCTTTTCACTCCAGTTTGACAACAGATTCCAGCTCTCTTAATCATCAAAACCCCCTTCTCTTTACTTGTATTGCAGAGGTGACAGAAAGCCTTGTCCAGGTGCTTTCAGATCCTGGGATGGGCTTTGCCTATTCAGATTAAGAGCAAGAAGGCATGGCACGACCATCCCCAGGCGGTAAACAAAATCTGCTGGTGCTCTGTAAATTAACAATCAAATTTTCATTAGCACTATTTCTAGATTTGGGACTGGAAACACCTCCCCTCTCAAACTCACTAGCACACCGCATTGTGGCTTCCTCTTAGAATCTCTTAGATCCTCTTTCCCATAGCGGTAGGCAGATCTGAACAGCCAGACCTGGCAAAGCGTTAAAGATGATAAGGAAGGCTCAGAACCCAAACATGCTCAGACTATGATAGCTAAAATGCATTCTGAATCCTGAAGGAAACATCATTTCCTCATCTTTCACATCACTACAGCCCATTGGCCACTTCTGTTTGATATTTAATATGCTCCACACTCTCCCTAATATCACATCTCCTCCCCAGATGACACCCCAACCAACCTGGTCTCAGTGTTCTCTAGTGCCAGGCTCCCACTCCACAGTTTTGTCTGGTGACACATTACATGATTCCCTGGCATGTAGATTGTCTGACAGCTGGATGCATGAGGATGTCACTTGCATTCATTCCACCCCCTCAAGCCACACAGTCACATGGGGATGAAATGTCTCTTCTGCTCACCCTTCAGCCATAGCAACAAAAAGCTGTCACACATTTCTGGTTTCTATTACTAGGTGCTGAAGCTCAAGAACATCTCGGACATCCTTCTCCAATGTCTAGATCACCTCCAAAGCCCCCAGGTCTCAATACAAAGGGCAGTAGCCATCTTCATTGGTAAGCAATGACTTTCATTAGATGATTGTATCTGAGACCTCGTCCCATGTTTTGCTTCAAGGGTGCTAGCACCACAATTTACCCCCCTGAAATCTATTCTTGATTCCCTGTCCCTCAGGGAGTGGGCTGCAGATTGTATGAAGAAGGCCTGGAGAAAATTACAACCCAAACTTGTAGCTGCGCTGAGGGGAATCCTAGTGGGACTGACTCAATTTCATATCCATTAAGAATGAGGCCTTCCATATCTTTCAAGTCATGTGCCTCTTTGTCTAGGAGTTTCTAGGCTAGTTTGGTTATCCCAGGAACCACTTGAAAGCTGTTCTGCTTGTTGGAAAGACTGAAATTGTTTAGAAGGTAGCATTAGGCAAGATGAAAATGCCAAGGGGTTCATTTCAATGTTATATTCTAGGTTGCACTGTTTGAAGATCAGACCCTGCCATGGTTGGGCAAGAAAAGATGGAGCTGATACTTAAGTGTAAGTAGGCACTTCCCATCTGACACATATATCTGTCTGATGCTGCCTGTCTGTGTTCGCGCACGGAAGGATAGCTCATGCTCACACTGAACCATTGCAGGAAAAAGAGCTACCTTCCCCCCAAGCTGCTGCACTGAGTTCAATTTAGATGTGGCCACAGGTTATTGTTCCATAGCTACTACGAAAAACAGTCACAGCTTCACTTCCTTGGGTGGCAGGGGCCATTTCCGTCTCCATCTGCCAGAAGGTTTGATGTGGAGAAAGTAAATGCAGGTCAGGGTCACAGCAAGTCATGGCATGTGTCAGAGAGACACAGAAGGAAGGGGATACCCCACAAGACAGTGATGGTGTTGAGGCAGGCAAGGCCCCAGGCTCCCTTTGGCAGATGTCCCTCAGGACTGAGGCTTTTATGGGCTGGAGATGTCACTCGGAGTCCAGGGCATCTGGGAGGAGTTTCTGGGGGGGACACAGAGACCCACTGTGCAGGTGGCAGGATATGTTAATTCAATATGGTTTTCACTCTGTGGTTGACCTGAGTTTCTGCTCTGTCTCAGTGTTTGATAGCCTTCGAAGAGATCCAGATTCCTCTGTCCATATCAGCATCTCATAAGCCACTCAGCAAGTCCGAGACAGTGGCAGAAAACAGTCACCTCAGACCATAGGAGACAGACTGAGGAACATGTTCTGCTGCTTAAGTGGCCAGGAGGAGATGGAAAATCCTCCCAACAGAGATCTCTGGGATGTGCTGTGCTCTTTCCACACTCACAAGTGGACTCAAGAAGGGCATGAGTTCCCATGGAGCAGCTGCTGACTGGAGGAGGTGACTGTCACCACATCATACTTGAATCCAGTGCCTAATCCTGATCAAATTTGACTTATTTTCCTTTAATTTATCCCTTAATATTTTTTTGTGTTTAATCAGTTTGTCTATGTGTTTTATCAAAAAGTGGGCATGTGTTTAGTGCGTGTTAGAGACTCCATTTAAGGTGACAGAGCTGGTGTATAACTGGTAAACTGACAGACTAATCATGAATTTGTAGTGATCAGTGGATGGGAATGAAGATCACAAAGTGGCAGTTCCTAAGGTTGTGTCTGGGAAGGGTGATGTCTTCTGGGGTCAATCTACTGCGTAATCCCAGAAGTGGCTGGCCAGAAGCACTCTGGCTCTAAGTCCAGCCTGCCTGCTTTCATGAGGCTGTTCATGGACTGACTGGTGACCACCAGGTCACACCGTGAAACAAGTACAAGATGGTGCCCAGGAGAGAGAGAAGCGGACGACCCAGTGATGTACCAGTCCAGGCTGAAAAGGGGAACATCACACCTGGCATCCCGGCTGCGAAGGAGTTAAGAAGGCCCTAGAACATAGTGAGGTTTCCTGGGATCAGCTGCATGATGGCGGCTCAAAGTAACTGGGAGTGAAGCCTGGCTATGGAAGGTTTGCCCGGTGCTATAAGGCCAAGAAGATACAAAAAATAGGACTGGAGTCTGCAGGGGCTCTCCTGAAGAAGGCAGGATCAGGAAGGTGGAGGCAGCACAGGGGGAATCAGACCTGGGCTCCTGTCCTGGGTGAGGAGGTTGGATCTGAGGTTAGGAGGTAGCCACAGGGAGGAGAGTGGGCTGCAGTGGTGAACCCTGACCCAGGACTAAAAAGATTGGGAGGCTTGGTAGCAAGGAGCCCAGAGAAATAGTGCCAGGGACAGGGATGGAGCAGCTGGATTCTCAATGACAGGGCCCCTGCACTACACCTGGGTGCCTGGGTTCCCTGTCAGCTGCTGTTCCAGTGGCACAGAGCCTGGGGGGACTGAACACCAGCATGCAGCTGCATTTGACAGCTGTATAACCCAGGCAGGATGGCCTACACAGTGACCTGGCCAGATAGCCAAGTCCCACACAGGGAGCACCCTGCATCACATAGACAGAAGGACTGCAGGGTGCCAGATGGGGGGCAAGCTACTGCCCATCTCTGCCATTAGGAAGGGCACATGTGAGTGGCTCCCTATTCTTACAGTTATACAGAGACAAACAGCCTGAGTGACTCACTTATACCAAAACAAGGTGCCTGGGGCACTTGTACAGGCCAACAAATTTATTTATTTCATGGGCTTTCATATGCACAATCCTGCTTCATCAAGCACATGACATGTAGAATGTGATGTCTTAGCTGTACCTATACATAGAGGGGTGGTATGACATTCCTGTTTTGCTATCTGTCCTAGGGAGCCACTGTGTCTCCCTTGTCACCCACTCCTGGACCTCAACTTACCCCACTTTGCGAGATGGACCCCTACTCCTGAATCAGTCCACACCAGCCTCCTTTGTGTAATCGGTCCCAGGTAGTGGGTGTGTGCCCTTCAGCCACTAAGGGGATGGTCCCCCAGTGAGCACCCCAGCTGCTGGATGCCACAACAAGAACTTCCCTACTGCACCCAGTTGTTGCTCTTTCACCCTCTCTAAAACCAAAACAGCTTTAGAAAAAACCACAACTAGGTTATTGATTAAAACATGATTTTATGCAAAGATATAGCAAATCAGTACACAATCAGTTAATTCACTATCAAAGGAAAATAGAAAACTCACCCTAAAACTCATTCTTCTCTAAAGGTTACCGTTAGTCCATTCTTGTCTCATCTTACTGACATGCCTGGCTTGTGATGGTTTTCAGCCATCCTCACCCTTCTGGCAATATGGAGAAGTTCAGTCCTTGGAGCTGTTTCAGGATGGATTTTCTCTGGCAAAAGGCCTTTCACAGCTCCAAATATGTGCACTCCTTTCCACCTTTCCACACCCATGGATGAGGTGATCTTTTTCCTCTCTGCACAAAGCCTGCAGTTTGCATAACCCTTGTGATGAATCCTTTCTATTTAAATGCTAGAAAACTGTTCTAAGAGTCTGCCTCCCCCCACAGTCTTATGAAATACATGGGAACATATTTTACATCTCTACACATGCATGATGCTGAAAGAAACATGGTGCCATAACAATACTACAGAGTATGTGATGTGCTTTCATAAAAGACCTCCTTGCATGGCATATTTGGCATCAAACCATACAGTTTCATTAGAAAAGTGAACAGAAAAGCTACACAGTTCATACCCTAGGGAGCATTTCACAGAAGGTGGGTCACAAGGTCGATTCATATAGACTAGCATATTATCCCTCTGGAGGTATATCAGCAAAACAAACAAGCTGTTTTGATTCCAACAGTGTGGAAGAGAAAAGCTGGAGCTGAGAAGGGAAATAAAGAGCTAATCACCTTCAGCCCTTCAAGATCTCTATTTAAACCCTCTGTAAAAACCAGTGGTCCCCCAGCCACAATGGGGAGTCTGTCCTGAAGGAGCTAGGACCGTTCCCTGATCACTGCAGGCTCATATACTCTGGTTCCAGGAACGTCACTGCCCAGGGAAGGACCCGGGGCACCAGCGCAGGCCCTGCCCCCTGCCCGCAGGCCACGCCCCCAGCCGGGGACAGGGCTGGGAGTGGCCGCCGAGGCCGTGGGCGGCTGGGCCCCGGATCCCTGGCCAGGGATGGGGATGGCAGCGGCCGCTGAGGTTGTGGGCAGCTGGGCCCCGAATCCCTGGCTGGGAACAGGGCTGAAGCAGCCGCTGCTGCCGCAGGCAACTGGGTCCCAGATCTCCCGCCCAATCAGGCCAGAGACCAGGAGAGGTGGAGCCCCGCAGGACCCGGGGTACTGGCGCCGGGATTCAGGGCATGGGCCCCATGTGCCTGGTGCCAGCAACGCCCCTGTCTGGTTCTTCAATTTAACAAAGAAACATCCCCTCTGAAACTCAGTAGCACACTGCACTCGGGCTTCTTCTTAGAATCATTCATCCCCTTCCCCCAGTGCCAGGAAGATCTGAACAGCCAGACCTGGCAAAGGGTTAGATATAAGAAGGAAAGCTCAGAACCCAAATATGCTCAGAACATAATAGCTAAAATGTCTTCTGAATCCTGCAGAAAACTACTTTTCTTCATGTTTTCCCATACGCCGGCCCATTGGCCAGTTCTGTGCAACATTTGGTATGCTCCGCACTCTCCCTAATATCCCATCTCCTCCCCAGATGACACCCAAACCAACCTGATCTCAATGTTCTCTAGTGCCAAGCTTCCACCCAGCAGTGTGTCTGATGACACTTTTCGTGATGTCCTGGCATGCAGAATGTCTGATGGCAGGATACATGCAGGTGGGAGGGGTGTTCGTTCCACTCCTCCAAGCCATGCAGACACATTGGCTGTATTCACACAGCACTTTTGTTTCGAAACCACCCCATTGTTTCGAAACAAAAAAAAACATGTTCACACGACACACCGTTGTTTCGAAACAAGTTAAACCCCATTTCGGGGTGAAACAACGTTGTTTCGAAACGACTTGTTTCGAAACAATGCTGTGCAAACATGCCGTTTCGAAACAACGCCGTGTGAACATGTTGTTTTGAAACAACGGCGTTGTTTCGAAACAACAGCTTGACCTCCCTCCCAGGGTGCTCTGCACCCTGGGGAACAGGAAGTTCCTAGCTGGGAGTGCCTGTCAGGCAACGTGGCGAGAGCCAGACAGCCACATGGTCTCTCAGGCAGGGCCCTCTTCTGGGGGGCAACACAGGGCCCCAGTTTGGACAAGGGACGATGTCCTATGTCTCCTAGGGGTCTGGCAGCAGCCAGACATCTTGTCCCGGTTCCGGTCATCCCACTGGAACCGGGACATCTATGCAGACATTGCCGTGGCAATGTCTGAGGCCGGCCATCCCCACACCCTCGAGCAGGTCTGGAGCAAGGTGAAGGGGCTCCGCCAAGACCATGCCTGGACCAGGGAGGCCCGGGAGCTGCAGGGGGCAGGCAGCTCTGCCACCTGCCCCTACTATGAGGAGCTCCATGCCTTCCTGGGTCCAGAGCCCAGCAGACACCCCGCTGAGGCTGTGGACTCAGGAGGGCATCAGAGCCCCTCGTCATGCCCAGAGGCACCTGGGTCCGATGTCTCTGTGGGGGTGCCTCTGGCTGCACCACCACCACCACCACACGCAGCGGAGGCCACCTGCAGCAGCCCGGACATCTTCACCGGGCCGGAGGTGGAGAGCAGCCCGGAGACCCAGGGGGCGACCACCACTCCTGGGTCCGACACGGACCCTGGGACATCTTGGAGGACCTCTGGAGCCCCTGTGGGTAAGTACTCCCCCACCACCACCACTAAGGCACACAGGGCTGGGCCTGTCCAGCCGGCCCTGGGCAGCAAGGGGTCAAGGGGCAGGCAGGGCAGAGGGTCGGTGTGTGCAAAGGCCCCCACCCCCGGCCACAGGTGCCATGGAGACCGGTGGCACCAGGCTAACAGGCCCCTGTGTGCCTGGGGATGGGGAACAGGGGCTACCCAGTGGAGATGCAGTTGCATCCTGGGTGGGGTGGACAGCATACAGGCCGCACCACTGGCAGGTGGCCGTGGGAGACCCCCTAGATTGAGGCGTCACTGGGTCCAGCTCACCCCCATGGGCACCACGAGCATGTGTGCCCCCCCCCCAGGGTACAGTCCCCAGGTGGTGGGCAGAAGGAGGACATTGTCCCCTTTGTACTGTCCTGTCCTTTGTATCCTCACACTCCCAGTCTGGCAAGTTGTCCAAACTACAGAGATGTGTCAGGCTTTTTACTGGAGGGGTTGAAGGAGCCTGCAGTGCCATAGCACACTGATGTGTACAGGCAGGTGGTCCAGGGCCCCCTAAACCCCGACGACTGCCCCAGCCAGACAACATTGCTGCCCCGGGGTCCTCCAATGTCCCCCATCGGGTACTGCCCTGGCCTCCTTCCCAGGCCTTGGGGAGCAGGGACCCCACCCCAGGGCAATGTCCCACGGGAGCCTGGGACCTGCTTGCAGTCAGTGCAGTCGTGTGTGCTGCAGGCACGTGCAAACAGACAGGGCCAGCAGGCGGCAGGGGCCAACTGTGTATTCTACGCTGCCACCACCGCCTGGAGCAGGGCACCCAAGCCCCCGAGCCGCCCGCCGCTGGAGGAGGACCCTGCGCTCCCGCGTCGAGCTCCTGGAGGCCCTCGCAGACCTGGGGGAATGAATAAAGGCCTCAATGCAGGCCTCGCGCCAGCAGCAGGGACAGCGCCAGGACGCCGCCCTCCGCCTGCTGGAATGGTCACTTGAGATTGATGAGGAGATGGTGGCGGTGATGGGGCGCCTGGCTGACCAGCTACCGGCTGCCCTCCAGGAGATCGCTGCGAGGCTGCCTCCCCCACAGCCCACCACTGGTGCGCCCCGTGAACCGCCCCACAGACAGCGGGGAACTGAGGGAAGCCGTGGGCATGGTCGGGGCATGCCACCCCCCCCCCGAGCCCTCCACAGGCCAAGAATGACCCCACCCCTGCCCCCTGGACTTTTGCTCCCCTTCCCCTCCCGAGTTGATGCCCCCTCCCTGATACCCCCAAAGTCCCCTTTCCCTGCCCCAACCCCCAATGTATTTCTAATAAACACTTGTTGAACCGTCTTTTGGTGTACAGTGTTTTTATTGGGGGTAGGTGACAGTGTGGGTGGACGGGTGGGGCTGGCTGTGGGTGACTGGGGGAGACGGTGGTGTAGGGCAGGGCAGGCCTGTCCCCTACAGTTCCTCTTCTGAGAAGGAGAGCCGAATAGCATCGCGGACAGAGATGGCTCGCAGGGATGGCTGCTCTCCTGACAGCACGGGTGCAGGCTCTGCGAATGTCGCTGCAAGGAGTTGGGCCTCTGCCTCCCACGCTGTGTGGATGGGCTCTCCCCGCAAGTCACAATAGTTATTTAGGGCCACGCACGGTCCGATGATGTGGGGCAAGGTCCTCTCTGCCAGGTGGAGGCGGGTGAGGAGGCATCGCCAGTGTGCTTTCAGGCGGCCGAATGCCCGCTCCACCACCTGGCGGCAGGCGGTCAGGCAGCGGTTGAACCGCTGGCAGCTTGGGTCCAGGGGCCCCGCATATGGCCGCATGAGCCAGGGCTGCAGGGGGTAGGCCGGTCAGCAACGATGAGGACGGGTACCTCTACCCCCCCGAGACTGATGTTGTGCGGGGGGAAGAAGGTGCCCGCCTCCATGTCCCAGTAGAGGGATGAGTTCCTCAGGACCTGGGCGTCGTGGGCCCTTCCTGGCCAGCCTACGTAGACATTCTGGAAGAGGCCCCGGTGGTCCACGAGAGCCTGCAGAAGCATGGAGTGGTACTCTTTCCAGTTGTGGTACTCCGCAGCCCTGTGCTCTTGGGCTCTCACGGAAATGTGGGTAGCGTTGAGGACCCCCACACAGTTTGGGAAGCCGAGGGCGGCCATCGCAGTGATGGTGTCCTGCAGCTGCCCTGCTCTCACCAGGCACCGCAGCAGGATGTGGTTGATGGCCCTGGCGACGTCATGGAGGATGTCAGAGATGGTGGACAGCCCGACCCCGAAGAGGTGTGCTACTGCCCTGAGGGACTCCAGAGTGGCCATCTTCCAGAGGGCGATGGCCACTCTTTTGTCCACAGGTATGGCGCGCCTCATGCGGGTGTCCCTGCGACGCAGGTGTGGGGCGAGTTCGGTGACCAGGACCGTGAAGCTGGCCCTGGTCATCCAGAAGTTCCTCCGCCACTCCTCATTGCCCCAGGTGTGCAGGACAACGTGGTCCCACCAGTCTCAGCTGGTTTCCTGAGCCCAGAGCTGGCGAGGCACTGAGGGGGGCAGGGGCATGAGCTCTGCCCGACAAACCAGGAGGATGAAGGCCCTGGGCAAAGTCTAGGCATCCTGTGGGTCCACAAACAGAGTGTCCTGCATGTGCAGGGCACTCTGCGGGTGGGCAAAGGATCCCCGGATTGCACGGCGCTGTGTGGGCTGCCGGGCAGTGTCCATCGCTTGCAGCACACTGCTAGCCTGAGTGGACAGGGGAGTGAGATCGGGGCCGGCTTTTATAGGAGTGACTACCAACATGGCCACTGACATGGCCCAGGGAGGCGGCCATGTTGCCACATCTCCCATGATGCCATGCCCCTGAAGCGAAATAGCATGCCCACTGTGTGAACATGCTATTTCGATTCCCGCTTTTTTTCTTATTTCGAAATAACTTTTTGTTAATTCGAAATAAGTTATTTCAAAATAAGGCGTTATTTCGAAACAAGTTGTTTCGACACAACTTGTTTCGAAATAACCATGTGTGTGTGAATACAGCCATTGAGATCAAATGTCCCTTCTCCTCACCCTTCAGCCATAGCAACAAGAATCTGTAATGTTTTTCTGATTTCTATTCCTAGGTGCTGAGGCTCAAGAACTTACCAAGCATCTTGCGCCAATGTCTAGATCACCTCCAAAGCACCCAGGCCTCAAAACAAAGGGTGGCAGCCATCTTTTTTGGTAATCACTGACTTTCTTCAGCAACCTCTATCTGAGACCTTGTCCTGTGTTCTGCTTGAAGGGTGCAAGCAACAAAATTTAGCCCCAAGATCTAGTGTCTTAATTTCCTGCTGTTGAGGGACTTGGCCTGGAGAGTCTATTAAAAGGCCTGGGGATAATTACAGTCCAAACTTCCAGCTACACTGAGGGGAATCCGGATGGAACTGACATGACATCATAACCTTTAACAATGAGTCCTTCCATATCTTTCAAATTACGTGCCTTTTTGTTTTGGTGTTTGTAGGCTCATTTGATTATCCCAGGGACCAGTTGAAAGCTGTTCCACTTGTTGGAAAGACTGAAATGTTTTAGAAGGTAGCGCTATGCAAGGTAAAAACTGCTAAGGGGTTCATTTTGATGCTTTGCTCTAAGTTGCACTATTCAAAGATCAGATCCTGCCATGGTCAGCAAAGAAAAGATGGAGCTGATACTTAAGTGTGAGTAGTTGCCTCCCAGCTCCATAAACATGTCTGTCTGACACTTTCTGTCTCTGTTTGCATTTGGAAGGAGAGCTCATGCACACTGGAGCAAGAAGGCATGGCCTCCCTCAGAGATGGACTGGGAAGAACTGCCTGCCCTCAGAAAGGCAGAACCAGGGGCAGCCTGGCAGTCAGGCCAGCAGCAGAGGGGTGGGACAGGAAATATAACGAGGAAGCCAGCGTGTAGCCAGGGATTTTTTTGGGATCTCAGCCAGTGTTAGTGGGACAAGTGAAAGCACACAAGAAGAACACAGAAGAAGCTTAGTGGAATAATAAGGCAGATGAGCAGGCTAAATTAGGAGCCGAGGAGGGGACTTTATGGGAATCAATCATACAGTTTCAAATATCCCCAATAGCCAGCATAGGAAAGGAGCGAACAGAGCAAATTGGTCTAATAGCACTACAGAGAAGGGATCCTGAAATAAAGAAATTAATGGAAAAAGGTAGATTTCAAGGCTGCAACATTAGACAGCATGAGACAGGATTAGAGCTAGCAATCAAAACAAATGATGATATGCCTGGCTGGGTAGTACCTTAGGACTAAAATGATAGCCTTGGCACATGAAAATGGACACTTAGATATAAATAAAACTCTTGATAGACTTCAAATAGCAGGATAGTGGCCAAATATAGGGATATTTGTAGAGTGATATGCAAATAATTGTTTACCTTGGGCAGCTAATAATGTAGATATCAAAATAGTAAAAGTGTAAGGCAGGCTTAGAAGCTGTGCTTAACAGCTTCTGGGGGGGGACAACTAATCTGCATGGGTCCAGTATTAGCATGAATACAAAGAGCACAATTAGCTTGTAGGCAGTTTGAAAATTATATACATTCCTTTCTGAAGGTTGTTGAGTAAACCTAGTTTAAGTGTCTGACCTAACATGTTGATAAAACAAAATGGAGTTTATGGTAAACTAAAATGGAAACCCCCTGTTGAGTGACAGGGAAATTTCTAGTTCTTTGGGAAACTTCTAGTCCCTTTGATTGACAGTTAATGGTAACTATTTGTTGTAAACTGTTATCTCTAGGCAGTTATGTTAATTACCTATGCATATGCAACAATGCGAGGTTTGTACAGGAGCCAATAGAAATGTACATGCAAATGATGGTTTTGTACGAGAACCAATGGGGACACATGCGAATGTATAAATGTAAGCTGTTCCTGTTAGTTGGGGTCTCACTGTGTTGGAATTCAGGGGACCTATTTGTGATCACAAATACATTAAAGAAGGTTCTTTTTCACTGTTGGTGTGGTGATTGGCTCTAACGGCACCAAGACAATCCTGGGACCTGAAACTGAGGTAACAACCTGATTAGCATACTGGGTGCAAAGCATAGTGGGTAATGGTATTGGGGGTTAGTCTGCTCACAAATCCATCAGTATGTGTAATTCTACTAAGGCGAAATTTGAAATCCTGTCTTTTTGTGAATTGCTATTCTCTGCTTGTTAGTTAAGGGGTAAAAGCTACCCTTAGTTAAAAAGGGACCTGTGAGAGGCCACTGGCTATTTCAGCCTGAAAGGTTTAAGAGAGGGGTGGGGTTTTGCATTAGCTCCTTTTGGAGCAAAATGCTGGAGGCATTCCTGTTTCATCCCAGCCTCCCTGTCAAATGATAGGTCTCTTCTTTATTTTAAGGACAGTAGGTGTTTGCATGCTAGTGGATGTCTAAGAGCTGCTGTGACTAGAGAAAGGCAGACTCTCTGAGCTGAGAGGGAACTCTCCCTGTCTGAGCTGAAATTACTGGAGAGGAGCAGCAGATGCTGAGAGTGGCCAGCAGTGAGCTGGGCAGCGTGAGTGACCGGAGGGTGGAGCTGGTGGACAGCAGGCGGAGCCAAGGAACAGTTCTAGAGGATGGAGTGAGAGGCCAGTAGATGGCGTTGGCAGACAGCTGGCGTGAAAGACACTCCCTACGTACCCTAGGGTTGGTTGGAAGCCTAGTTAGCACTGATTCTCCAGATCAGTGCCCGTTTTGCCATTAAGTTTGTATATTCTGTTATGCAGTGTGGGTTGTTGGGAACTTTGCTCTTCATTGATTTTTCTAGATTAGTGCTGATCTCTGTTATTTGGCCTTTTGCATTTTGTTTTACTACTATTAAAAGTTCTGTTTACTACCCTCAGACTCGTGCTTGTGAGTGGAGAAGTCTTACCCCTTTGGGGTGTCCAGGGAATAGTGCAGGATTCCCCAGAAATCTGGTTGGAGACTTGAGCCGGCTGGTGGAACCAGCCCTTGTCCTGTCAGCCTGCCCTGGCAGAAGGGTTACAAAAGGAACATTAGGACATCAAAGAATTAAAGGTCCTTGGTCCAGATTACAAATTGATTATATTGGTCCACTTGCACAAACTGCCAAGGGAAACCAATATTGTCTGGTAATAGTAGATCCTTTTACCAAATGGGTAGAAACAGTCCCCACTAAAAATAATACAGCTCTAACCACTGCAAAGCATTACTAAATCAAGTTATCTCAAGATGGGGCATTCCAAAAGAAATATAATCAGATCAAGGTCCACATTTTGTAGGTGAAATAACAAAAGGATTGTGTCAAGCACAGGCATGTCCAAACTGTGGCTCAGGAGCCACATGCAGCTTGTGAATGAAAAAGTGTGGCTCCCAGAAGAACATCAGCAAATCAATTTAGGAAAGCAGCCCCAGCCTAGGAGTTCAGGAAGGAGCTGGGATGGTGAGGAGAATCGTGGCATGATCGGGGATGGCGAGGAGAAGCGAGGCATGGTTGGGATTTTAAAAAAACTCGCTGCTAGCCTGCAGTATTCTACATCGGGCAGCAGCTAAGTTTTTACTGCGTAGGCCCAATTTTCATGGTAATCTTAAGTAATTATTAAAATCTGACATTAGTAAAATCAATATTTGTCCTCTTTTTATGATAAAATTAAAGCATCCAATGAATTTTAAACCAAGTAATTTTGGAGTAAGTAAAAGTATATGGCTATATGCCTCAGTGCAGCTCTCAAAGGTTTGATAATCAACTTATATGGCTTTTGAGTTCCATAAGTTTGGCCACCCCTGGCCAAGCATTTGGAATAAAGCAAAGGTTATGCATAGCAGGACATCGCCAAAGCTCAGAACAGGTACAAAGAACAAATAAAACAATAAAAATGGCTTTAAGAAAAGTAGTGAATCAACAGGGTAAAAACTGAGATAAAAAATTACCTTTGATATTAATGGCTATTAAAGGAACAGTAGCATCTTATGAAGTAACACCATTTAAGGCTATGACTGGAAGAAACATGAGATTACCAAGCAATGGTGGAGAGTTGGAAATCCTCTGGATAAGTTTCAACCTCAAGTGTTAACAGACCAATGGATACAACAACTTTTAAAATCTGTTTCTGAAACCCACAAACAAGTAGACATAGCATTAAAAGTAAAAACCCAGTAGATGGATCAAAAAATAGGACCAATGTTACACCCAAAAGAATGGCAACTAGGTGATAGAGTAACGCATAGGCAGTTTAAAGAAAAAGATCACATTCGTTGTCCCATATGGGAGGGGCTAGTAAAGATTATTAATAAGGCTAGCCCTACTGTATATCAGTTAGAAGTCCAACAAGTAAAAAGAAAGGTAGCAAAATGGTTCTACTTCACAAATGAAGAAATGGAAAGGAGATCCAGATTAAAAAGAATGCTGAATACTAATATAGCAATAAGTTAAGTAGCTAAATAAGTAAGAATAGTATAAGGTATTAAAGTAATTAGGGAATCCTTTCTCATATAGATATAGAAAGATGGCAGGCTGGGTCATGGAAGTTACATCCATAGAGGATGAATTGCTACAAGTATTGGAGCAAGGAGAAGGAGAAGTTAAACAGATAAATGTTGAGGAACTTGTGGAGTTCCTTCAGGAACAGGAGCAGTTAGAAGCTCAACCAACATGGATAATGAGTTTGATGGAAAACATTAGAAGAGTTTCAATTTGACATGTTAAGACCAACTGAAGAAAAAATATTCAAACTGAGGATGCACCAAAAGCTAAAGCGATCACTCAGTACAGTCTGTATAGCATTACTCTGTTGATGAGAGATCATCTAAATAAGCTACTAGTAATGATATACATCAAATTAGATGATAAGGAAATCACTGAAGTTTGCTGTGTAGATCCAGGATCTGTATATTCTGTCTTAAACAAGAGAATTCAAGCAGAAGTTCTCTTATACAAATCATATGAGAAAATCAAAGTAACCGGAATACCAGGAAAATTTGAAACAACAATTCCTCTGACCATAAGGGTAGGAAATAAGAATATTTTAAATATAAAGTTTGGTCTAATGGAGGTAGAAGAAAATCCATAAGGAACAATAGGAATTGAGATTCTCAAAGCATTGAAGTGTTCTATCGATTTTGAGAAGGGTCTCAAGTTTCAATTGGTGTAAATAATAGCTTTGTATAGGCATAAGAAAGAATATAGGATAAGAAGTAAGATAGGAATAAGTTATAAGAAATGGTTTAAAGTAAAAAGTATAGCAAAGGTGTTTATTTTAATAGGTAAAATGGAATGTGAAGGTGAAGATAGTGGATACAATAGCCCCGTAGAAGAAAGAGATATGTTGTTAGATGGAGAAATTGTTCAACTAGTGGAAGATAATGATCATAGATTACTTATTCCAGCGATAACTGTTCTCAGGGAAGATCCAATAAGAATATTTTTCACCATCAATACAGAAGCTTCATTCTGAGCTGAGCTCATCTGAGCTAGTCTCAATTTCTCCATTCTCTTGCACAGTAGGGGTCAGACCTAGGACCAGCCTCAGGTCCCTCTTCCCCTCGGGCAGTCTCCTTTGGTACTGCCCATGTCTGTTTGACTACGAGGGCAGACTTCTGGCCCTGGGTCAAATTCCTGGTACCTAAAACCAGTGGTGTCGCTGGCATTGGTCACACCGGGGCATGTGCCCCGAGTCCCAATGCCAGTGCCCTGGATCTCCGGCCCAACTGGGCCGGAGATCTGGGGCCCGATCCGGAGCTGGCCACAGCCGCAGCAGCTGGGATCTGGGGCCTGGCTGGCCGCCCGTCAGGCCCCGCCCTATCCAGGGGGCGTGGCCTTCCAGCTGGGGGCGTGGCCTTCCAGCTGGGGGTGAGAGCTGGGCCCGTGCCCTGGGTCCCTCCCCATCCCAGTGACGCCCCTGCCTAAAACCTTAGCAGCTGTCCTTTCTTGCTTGGTTTTTCTGACTTTCCCCAGAACAGGGAACAGATCCTGTGCTACCTCAAAGAACACCAGCAGGGAGGGGGGACTTCCACTGAGGGGATTCATGTATATCAGGAAGCCTCTTTTCTTCTAATCCCTCCGGTGGGAGTAGGTTCCCAAATTCCAGGAAATTCCTTCCTACGAGGACAGGGTATGGGAGCTTAGGAACTATCCCAGCAGTAACCTTGGTGATATTTCCCTGAACCCCAGTTTGTACTGGGATGGTAGGGTAATAGTCAACAGTCCCATGGACACAGGCTATTCCTGTGTGTTTTGCCTGCATCAACTGACTCTACTTGACTAATTTCCTTGAGACTAGTGTAATGGCAATCCCAGAGACCACAAGTAGAGCCCTGCAAATCCGCGGATATTCGCCTTATATCCACATCCGCGGATACAACATGGATATCCGTGGACCATTTC
>ML682063.1:2743528-2783701 GCA_007922195.1 Podocnemis expansa
AGAGCCCTGCAAATGTGCGGATATCCGCAGATATCCGCATTATATCCGCATCCGTGGATACAACATGGATATCTGCAGACCATTTCTTGCGGATGCAGGTCGGATACAGATCCACTTATTTGTATTTGCACAGGGCTCTAACCACAAGTGCTGTGGTTTCCACCCTATTCAGCTTTACGGACCTCGTCTATTCTTGTGGGGTCACTGCAACCCTCACAAGGTGGATCAGGGTGCAGGGGTTGTACAACTCCCTAAATTACATTGCATTGACTCCTCAGCATTAGGGACAGGGCTGCTATATGCCCCAACTCCCCACACTCATAGCATCACTATGTGGCCCTAGGCAGTTCTATATTCTTTGACTTAGGGGTTCTGATTACAGAGTTTATCTTACCTAGGTCACCCCATTGCTTTGCCAGCTCTGCCTGACCCCTGACATCTTTCTTCTTTCCCTTAACCCTTCTGAGTCACTCTGTTCCTCGAGCTCTGGGGAACAAAACTGGTGGCTTGAATTGGAATGACCCTCCCCTAGGTGGTTGGGAGAGCCCTCTTGCTGCCATTCATCCTTCTACTAGTGTGACAATCTCATCGAAGGAGGAGTGGTCATTCTGCCCTATCCATGTGCGGAGGTCTGGTGGTAGTCCCCTCATGTATTGTTCAATAACCAGGGCTTCCAGAATCTCTTATGGCCTGTGGGCCTCAGGGTGTAGCCACTTTTGTGCAAGGTGGGCTAGGTCAAACAACTGGGACCTAGGGGGACTTGCTTTCTCAGTAGCTCCACTCATGATACCTCTGGGCCCACATAGTCACCATTATTCCTGCTCAGGCAAGGATCTCTGCTTTGAGCTGAGGATAATTGGCAGCAGCCTCAGTGGACATGTCATGATGGGCCTTTTGGGCTTCTACACACAGAAAAGGGGCAAAAATGCTGGCCGTCTGGTCTTAGGGCCAGGCCTCACACAGTGCAGTCCTCTCAAAAGTCAGAAGATACGCCTCCACATCACCATCTGCAGTGATCTTTGGTAAATACCTTGTGGCTCTCCAGGCTTGCATCACCTCAGACCCACAGACAGCAATGGTCATGGGCTTTAGCTGGTGTAACCCGAGATTTTTGCTACTTTAGATTCTTGGGCCAATGCTTTCAAACAAGGATGTCAAAAGTTGGATATGTAAAGCCATACCCAGGAACCTAAATAAGTAGTCTGAGCTTTCAGAAATGCTGAAAATCATCAATCACCCACTTGAATCACCTGATGCAGTGGCTGTTCAGCTCACCCAAGAAGAAGTCCACTTGTTTAGGTGCCTAAATATGACTTTCAGTGACAGACTTTGGGCAATGCTATATGGAAACATTGGCTTTAGCCAACAGATGGAATTTCATCCTACAGTTTAGCCCCTCAGTTGACACAGCTGACTTCTGATTGTGAGTCATTCAGCTACTCTTGACAACATCTAGATGATATGTGAATTAATATCTAATGATGAGTATTTCTGTCCCAGAGCCGTGATTCACCTGCTGGCCATGAAGGAGGGAAGGATTCTCCCAATACCCAAGCATGCTGGGGAGAAGCACAGACTCACCAGTTTCCTTCTTTGCTGAGCTAAGTTTTATTGACCAAGTAATGAACTGAGATCCCATATTCTCACAACTGACAGTGCCCTATGTATGTCCAGGGCATATCACAGCCTGATCTCTTGCCCTTTAAAAAAGATGACCTGAGGTTTACGTCAAAGCAGGGATTGTGCTGAAACCATAATCATCCAGATACTTCTAAGAAAGTCCCTCTGAAACAATGGGAATAGTGCTGCATTTGGCCATCTGTCCCTCAGTAATTTCCCTAGCCTGTGACTGTGTTTGATTTCCTGGAGGACAGACTGAAAGCGGCTCTCTTTGCTGAGAGGCTGAACCTGTGAAAGTTAGTCTCCACTATGTGATCCTGATCCCCTAGGTCAGATTCAGTGCTGCAAGCCTGTACCCAGAAAGCTGCCCCAGAAAAAGACCCAAGGCCTGGACCCAGCTCATCCCCGGGGCCCATTTTGGCACCCAGACCCGATCTGGTCCCAGGCCCTAGACAGGGCCCAGATTGGCCTCCTGCTGCTGCCAGCTGGCAGCCCAGCCCTGGATCCCCAGCAGGGGACGGGGCCAGATAAAGCAGCCACTGCCCCAGGCAGCCCAGCCCCAGATCCCCAGCCAGGTATGGGGCTGGGTAAGGCAGCCACCGCTGGAGGGCACTGGAGCTGGAACTTGGGGCACATGCCATGCCACCGCCTGTAGCAGTCATAAAACCAGTGGATCTGCTCAATGGAGTATTCCCTTCATGTAGTGGGTGCCACAGGCCTGCTGGACTGACTCCAACCCCACCTTGCCCTGGTCTCAGAAGAAGGGGTCTTCCCAAGGGAAACGGAGCATGGCAGCAGTGAGACTGCTCTGCTTTACACAAGGGGCTGGCCCCATGGTCAGATGAACTCCAAATTGGTGGCGGGGAGGGGGAGCATGAAGGCAGCTTTACGCACTGTCCCATGACAGCTTCCACAATCTGCATTGAGACTGGTATCTGTGCCTCTGCCCTGCAGCACCATTTCCCAGCCTGGCACTCAATCTAGGAGGTGGACAGATCCAACCCTGAGCTGTAGGGCTACTCTCTATCCTTAGTTACGAAGCTTTTCTGCTGATTCACCAGTCAGAGCCGTGTGGTTGGTAATTTCAGCACGAAGATGTAGCTGGTTCATGCAGAGTCTTTTTGGGCCTCAGGTGAAGCCCTGGAAGCCTGTGTTTCCTGGTGTGACATTGTCTGGATAAGGACTGACCATTAATAATATTGAGTACCAATATGAAAAATTTGCACTGATTCTTACATCATTCATTGTCCCTGGCAGGTACCAATGAACGACAAAATCATAGAAAATTAAGGTTGGAAGAGACCTCTGAATGTCATCTAGGCCAATTCCCTACTCAAAGCAGGACCAACCCCAACTAAATCATCCCAGCCAAGGCTTTGTCAAGCTGCCCCTTAAAAACCTCTAAGGATGGAAATTCCCCCACCTCCCTAGATAACCCATCCCAATACTCCTCCATCCTCCCAGTGAAAAAGTTTTTTTTAATATCCAACCTAGACCTCCTCCACTGTAACTTCTAGCCATTGCTCCTTGTTTCATCTGCCCTGTTATTTATATCTATCCAAGCTGGGTAAAAATAACCATGTGTCAACCCACCCAAAATAAACACCTGGCTTCCTAGGGTATGTTCACACATACTTCTTATTTCAAAACAACAGAGGTGGTTTCGAAATAAGAATCGCCATGGCCACAAGACATATGGCCATTTCGAAACAAGCAAACCCCTTGTTTCGAAAAGGCAGCCATTCTTTCGAAATGGCTTAAACCCGGTTTCATTTTAAAATAGCGTTGTTTCAAAATGACTCGTTTTGAAACAACACCAGCGGGACATGCTGTTTCAAAACAATGGTTGTTTCAAAATAACCGTCTGACCTTCCTCCCAGGGTGCACAGCATCTTGGGTGGGGTGGAGAGCAGGCAGGGCACACCACTGGCAAGTGACCTCAGGAGACCCCCTAGTGCAAGGCGTGGCTGGGTCCAGTTCACCCTCGAGGGCACCACTAGCATGTGTGCCTCTGGGGTACGGTTCCCAGGTGTCTGGCAAAAGGAGAACATGGTCCCCTTTTTACTGCCCTGTTTTTCTTTTTATCCTCACATTCTCTGTCTGGCAGGCAGTTCAAAATACAGGGGTTTGTCAAGCTTTTTCCTATAGGGGTTGAAGGATCCTGGAATGCCATAGAATACTGATTTATACGGGAAAGTGTTCCAGGGCCCCTTAACCCTGATGACTACCCCAGCCAGACAACTTTTTTGCCCAGGGTCCTCCAATGTCCTCCATCAGGTACCGTCCCAGCCTCCTTCCGAGGCTTTGGGGGCCAGGAGCCCTACCCCAGGGCAATGTCCACGGGATCCTGGGACCTGCTGACAGTCAGGGCAGAGGTGTGTGCTGCAGACAGGCTGCACACAGACAAGGCCAGCAGGCAGCAGGGGCCAACTGTGTTGTCTGCTTCCCTGCAGCATGTCGCAGAGCTCCTCCCTGGGAGCCGCCACCCACACCCAGACCCCAATGCCTGAGCCCCAGGGCACCCCGGTGACGGAGGAGGGCCCCCCGGACCCGCAGTGAGCTCCTGGAGAGCCTGGAAGAGCTGGGCCAGAGGGCGATGGCCACTCTTTTGTCCACAGTGATGGCAGGCCTCATGGGGGTATCCCTGTGGTGCAGGTACTTAATTTACTGTGTTTGTGGGAATCTGGGGATTGCAAAGCAAAGCAGGGGCTGAGATAAAACCCTAGCACAGAAGCAGCCCCTCTGACAGGAATTCATCATGGACTGACTGCAAGGAAAAAGGGTCTTATTTAGGACTCCGTATTGTTCTTCCAAAAATTAGTGTTCTGATCTTTGAGGTAAGGAAGAAACTAGTCATGTAAGCCCCTCACCACAAGGTGGTGTTCATGCTTTGCCTGCCCAAAATTTTGCTGCTCCTTTTACATTGGATCAGATTTTGTCTGGGCTCAGTGCCCATTGACACACTGGAGGTAGCAGAAGCCCTGCATTCCCGCACTGACATGGGCTGTTTTGTGTTTGATGCTTAACCCTGCCTCTCCCCATTGCAGGCTGGAAGGCTGAGGCACTGTTTCCTGAGGAGCAGTTCCAGGACTAGGTAGGCAAGCACAGCCAGCACCGTGGGTTGTGCAGTGGAGCTATAGGAACTCACCTGCAGATCTGCAACACTGTGAAGGGCAGGAAACATGGTCCCTTCAGGCAACAGCGATGCTATTTTTAATGTGAGTGTCAAGAGTTGAGATACTACAGTGATGAGCTGGGTGGCTGGAAACAGAATTTAAAAGATCAAAATATAGTTGAAGAGCATTGCTTTTATGCTGATTTTTTTCCTCTCTCTCATGGGAGTTTCATAAATGCATGGTCCAGAGTGGTGTTGCACAATAAAGCTGCTGCTCATTTCCAAGGCTCTGCCTTCTGCGCTCTTCATTCTGTACTGGGCTGTGTGTAGCCATGTGACTGAGATATTGGCTTTCTCTTTTCTCTGCTTGGCAGTTGTTTATTTTAACCTCATGATTTTGTGGGGAGTGGACTTATGATTTTGGAACCTAGGGGTTGGCCATACAGCCACCATGCCTAACTCTTGGCAGCGGAAAGGTACATCCGCTGTATGGTCTGCAGCTAGGGTTGCCAATTTTGGCTGGACACATTCCTGGAGGTTCCATCACCTGACATTAACTCTCATTTAAGATTAGGCTTTAATTTCTAGAGACTCCGGGACAATCCTGGAGGGTTGGCAACCCTACCTGCAGCACAAACCAGTGTCTCTTAAGAAGAAAGACCTTCAACAGACATAGCCCAGCTCTGCCCCCTCTGTTTTCTTAAACTGTTTTATCATTTTGTCTTCATTACAAATCTCCCTTTCTCCTGCCTGGTGCACCATTCCATCTGTTCCTTTTTCCCTGCATGTCTTTGTTTCTCTTCACCTCTTTTCCCCATCCTCTGGTTCCAGCTGTCTCCACCTCCAGCCTCCTTCCATCCATGATTCTTTACCTCATCTTTTGCTTCGCCCAATCTTGATTCATTTACTTCCTTGAAATCCAGCATACTGATAGTAACCCTATGACACGCTGTACCTCAGTTTAGCACCCAATATTCATCACTGTCTTATAATTATAAGACATGTACCTTTGGGAGGCATAATTTTTAAATTTAAAAATGGATAGCCGTGTTAGTCTAGTCCAGTGAAAAAACAACAAGGAGTTGTGTGGCACTTGAAGACTAACAGATTTATTTTTTGCATGAGCTTTCGTGAGAGCAGATCCCACTTCCTCAGATGCTTCGAAGATGGGTGAACTTACAGAAAGGAATGAAACTAAATGCAAGGGGGTGTAAAACATAGGATCAGGTCATAAAGTAACAGCAAATTTTTTAAAATCATTTTTAAAGTCTTGATCTGTTGAACATTAACGCCCTGTTGGGTTTTATGCGAAGCTGTGAATTAGTAGTGTATGTATTACTGTGATATGTTGTTGGCTGGGAACATCCACAAAGCGCCTTTCAGTTAAAACAAAGCCAGAAGGCAATTAATGGCTCAATCAACACCTAATCCACTAGGCCAAGAGACTTCTTGGCAGGGGCGTCACTGGTGCCTGGCACAGGGGGTACATGCTCCAAGTCCCAGTGCCAGTGCTCCCAATGTCCTGTTACCCCCTGCCTCTCCCAGCCCTGGCCCTGGCTGGGTATCAAGGGCCAGGCTGACCAGGGGGGCACCTGTCTCTCCCAGCTAGGTATCAGGGGCTGGGCCGGCCACGACGGTGCCTGCCTCACCCAGCCTCATCCCAGCCAGGGATCGGGAGTTGGGCTGGCTACAGCAGGAGCTTGGGGCCCAGACTCTGGATTGGGGCCAGGGAGTATGGCTGGGGCCCAAGGGGTGGAGCCCAGGCCCGGGCCCTGGGTCTTTTCCTGGGGCAATGATGCTCCTGCTTCTTGCAGAAAGCTCTTACACAATAGGTGACTGCCTGGACCCCATGTCACAGCAAGGATCTTTCTAGCAGCTAGGAGATGGTATAAAAAGAGACAGCGACATCACTTTGGCCTCTCTCCCCACCCCACCCCATCTCAACACCTGGAAGAACATCTGGAAGATGAAGAGTTGGAACTAGGGAGATTTGGCCCAGGCTGCAGAGCAAGTCCAGTGTGTGTACTGAGGGACAGAAACCTGCTTTTCCCATCTGTCAGGGTGAGCTATGCTTGATTCAAATCCTGTTTAGTTTGTAGAACTGAGACTGCATGTTTACTTTTATTATCTTAAGGTAAGTAACTCTGACCTTTATGCTTGCCACTTACAATCAATTAAAAGCTAGCTTCTATAATTAATAAACCTGCTCCAGCTTTTACCTAAAACACACTGTTTTGGTTGAAGTACCTGGGAAATCTCTGGCCAATCTAATGTGTGTCCTCTTCACATGGAACAAGTGGCAAGCCAGTGAATTGGCTCTGCCCAGGGGAAGCTTGAGCAATGTATGATGGACTGGCCAACTGTGGAGAATTGCCTGGAGTCTCTATTGGTGGTTCATGAGTGACTAGGAAATCATTCAGGTCACTCAAGTGGGTGTATCCCTTTCTGCAGCTATGCAGAGCTTGTCAGGGATTTGTACCCTGACATCAGCTTCAGTGTCTGAGGCTGAACAGGCTGGTGCATTTGGAGGGTTCAGTAGTCCTACAGCTCACGTTGTACCGCAGAAACCCTGCAACACACCTTGATTCTAGCAAAAAGTGGTGCTTGGGGATCTCAGATTAATACCTCCTCTGACAGATGCTCTAGCAGTACGGCACCTCTGGCATCCTTGGCTCAGTACTGACACTGGGGAAGCATGAGCTCCTACATCCCAAGCAGTGTAGGATGGAAGATTCATAACTGGCAGGAGAAATCAGAGCAATATTTGATAAGGCAGTAAACAATCATGAGTTAAAAGCTATTACTAAATGAAGTGCCTAAGGATGCTTGCAGATACTGGCATTCTCTGACATTACAACCTGGTCCTGTTGCTTTTTCAGTTCATTTTTTGATAAAACCCTAAAACTCTTGGAGCTCTTTATCTTCCCCTGCCCCTGTAGAGGCTGCAAGATAAATGATCCATACCTCTGCTTGCTTTGCTGTGGGAAAAACACACCCATTCTGCATTCCTTAAGCCAAGGGGTTGGTCATGGGAGTGCAAATGTTCTCACTGACCTCCCAAGAGCCACAGCAAACATGGAGCTGTATCAGGAAACAAACCTCCCAGACTGTAGGTCATGGCAATTCAGCTCCAGACTGTATTTCACCCGCCAAGTATCAACACCACAGGTAGTTGCAGAGGGAGTGCGAAATATCCATGCTTCAACTTTGTGTCAAGAAGAACAGCTGAGGGCACGGACAATAAGAGAGCCGTAGTTAGGGTTCCTGACACAACTGGTCCTCTAGCGGAAAGATTTGTAGCCCTATGTAGGGCTTGCACAAGGTTTATTGGCAACCTAGGCACCTGTGATTTTGGGCCCCCCCTTGGCACCCGCCCTTGGTGCTCCCACAAGCCTGGGCAAGTGGTGGGCAGGGGCTGCAAGGGCTGCTGGGCTAAATTGCAGAAGTGCCGCCACTCCCCCAGCCCGGGCTGGCTCCCCACCCATGACCCGATGCTGACAGAGCAGTGTGGGAGGTTTGCTGGCCCCAGCCCCAGCCCAACCGAGCCCAGCCATTGGCGCCCCCTGCCAGTTGGTGCTCTAGGTGACTGCCTAGGTCACCTCTATGGACAGACTGGCCCCGGCCTTACGCACAGTACAATTCAAATCTGCTATTATTTGGATTTCAGTAGGGCCTAACAGCCCCAGTCTATAATGTGTTATTTGTACTGCCCCGCTGTCTAGGAGCCCCATCATGAACTAGGACCCCAGAGTGCTAGGTGCTGGAGTAATGCTGACAGATCCCAGTCATCAGCAGGGGGATTGAACCTGGGACCTCTGTAGCTTTGTGAAAGATGCTCTATCAAAAGACCCAACAGCCACATAGTTGTAGCAAACTCCTTGATCTATAGCTGAGTTAGATGCCAACACTGAGAGACAGTGTCAGACCAGGGATAGGCAAACTTTTTGGCCAGAGGTCCATACTGAAGTAGAAAATCATATGGTGGGCCATACTGTGAAAGAAGGCAAGGGGGAAGCAACCGCCACACTATGACCAGGGCATTGCGTCTGGGCTCACATGGTGGTGGGGAGCAGCTGCCACACTCTGGCCACGACATGACTGGGCCCTGGGAAAGCAGCTGACACACGCTGACCAGGCCACTGCCACTGAGCCACTCGGTGGGAGGTGGGCGGCTGCTGCACCCCAGCCAGGGCACAGCTGCTGGACCCCTGTGGGTAGGACATGGAGAGGGACAGGCAGGAGGAGGGAGCCAGGACTGGAAAGTGGCTGCCATGCTCTGGCCAGGCCCAGCTGAAGGGCCTGGTGAAAGATTAAACAGCCTACAGGCTATAGTTTAACCACCTCTGGGTTACACTGTACAAACACAGCACAAAACACTCCCTACCCTGGAGAGCATAATTTAAAATGGGAGACTCAATCTGTAAAACCAAGCAAGCCCCCTGGCCTCTGTGGGCTTCAATTTGTCAGTGGCACCATAGAGCTAATAACCCTGCCTCTGATGGGGAGCAGTGTGGTAACAGGCATAGAGATGTGTAAAGCACTCTGAGGACACTAGACAGATGTTCCCTTAAAGCAGGAGTCGGCAACCACCGGCACGTGCGCCAAACTTGGCACGCAGGCCAATCCGGAATAGCACACAGCGCTGCTCAGGCTCCCCAGCTGGCTCTGTCCCCAAACGTGTCCTGGAGGTTGGAGCCACAAGAGCCACGTGCATCTGCTCCGTGCTCCCGCTGGCTGTGCTTCTCCGCTCCCCTCAGTCCAGAGTGGAGGCTCCAGTCCCCGACTCCAAAGCAAGGGAAGTGTTGTGGGGGGCAGCCCCACATCAGCAGTTAGGTGGAGGTGAATGGCAGTGCGGCGCAGCATGGCCCAGCTCAAGGGCCGGGGGTCCGGAGTAGCTCAGCTCGACGGGCAGTGCAGCTTGGCTCAGCTCAGCTTGGGGGCTGGCATGGCTTGGCTCGGGAACTCGGGGGCTGGCCTGGCTCAGGGCCAGCCTGGGACTCAGCCGGCGCCACCGCCCGACATTTGGCCCAGCCCAGCTCTCAGTTGGCGGTGCGGCCCAGCAGGTTAGTGCAGCTCATCCCTTGGGTCAACGGGCCCCATGTTGGAGGACACCAGGGTGGCTCAGCCCACTCCACCCTGAGGGACCTCAGCCATGCCCCTCTACATATATCCCAGAACCCGAGGCCACAGCTGGGAACCTGCCCCTATGGACCCTAGCTCCCCCACCCCAACCTCGAGTCCCAGGCTCCACCCCCATTTGGCCCATCCCTTGCACCTGCTGAGGGTGCGGTGGGTGGGGCTGGCACAGGCACCAACAAAAGTTGCCGACCCCTGCCCTAAAGTATTCTACTCATTCAGGATTTTCTGAGACACAGCAGTAAGACAGACCCTCCCTTATTTTCTCTGTATTCATATCCCCTCGTGCACAAATTGTCATGGTGGGAAAGAACAAACAAGAATATGCAGCCATAAATGAGATGGGCGAAATTTCACATGACTAAACGAAGCCTCAGGTGTGCACCACCAGAGCCAGGCCACCCTCCGGCAGGGAACCACCAGGGAAATACGGGTTTCTCTGAGCAGCAGAGACGAATCAATAACTGCTCCAGACTAGATCCACAAATGGGTTTGCACTTCTACGGAGCCCTAAGGGATACCAGGCAAAATCCAGGCTGGAGAGTCCCCAGGGACTAACATTGTGACTGAATGTGGCTCAGTGCTCTTACTAATTTGAGTAAATGCCAGGCATGAGGAATGGGCATCTCAGACGCCCCTAAGTCAGACACTAGCGCCACCTGAAACATACGTGTTCCTGTCACATAACTGCACCCCTTTGGAGAGAGGACTACTTTGCATTTGCAACATTTCTAGGATTGCATTAGGCTCTACTAAACATGAGTGGATAATTAATGGGAAAAAAGTAATGAAGTTACATTGGCCTCGTAACCAGTCATTTCATAGTTACTTTATTGAACTCAATTTTAAATTTTGAAGAAAATCCATTGTAGAAACACCTGCATTTTTAGGCACTTTTAGAAAGGCCCATGCACCCATGTCATTTGTATCCTCACTAACAGTAACAGGGACTATATAAGTCAGCTGGATTCTGAGCTGGTAAAAAGCAGTGTAACACCATTGTCTTAAATGAAGCTTTACAAATTTACATCAGCTCTGGATCTGCCCCATGTCGTCAGTAGAATTACAAGAGGGATGAATTTGACCGCATATGTTTAGTTTTATATGGAAGACTTGACTTGATCCTTCTTTCCACCGTGACTTCCAACCTGCAGTCTACAAAAGTGACCAGCATCCTAGTGAAGTTTAATAGTGCAACAAAATGTTTAGTTAATGTATGAGCACCCCTACTCAATGGAAACTGTACTGCTCAACGGTGTATCATGGGCCCTATATTACTACTAAGTCCCTTTCAGCTACAACCGTAGAAGCCGGTGCTTTTGGAATACGAGGATCTGAGCTCTACCTCAGCTGCCCCTGTCCAATTCCAAGCAGTCACTGTGTGCACTACATGACCAAGGATTTATTAAAATGCAGGGCAGTTTACTCAGTACAGGGAACGTAGCTTGGCTCATTGTACCCTCTTAACCCCTGGGGTAAAGATCAGTGGGAGCTATATGCTCTCAGCCCCATTTGAGATCAGCCCCACTGAGTATTTTTCCCTTTTTCCCAATCTGTTCTCCAGCTGCTGCCCTGAGATTGGATCAGTTTCTCCATACCGCAACTAGACTTGAGGCCGCACATGCACAATGACATGCTGACATGATGTGAAGGAACGAATTGAACAATCCCATTGACTCCTCTACCACACATACATTCTCTTCTATACATCTTGACAGAGGCAACTCTCCACACTGATGCTGGATCACGGCACCAATGGTCTGAACCGTAGGTGGAGACAGGAGATGGTGCCCTCCCTGAGTGGACTCACCCTCTCCCCTAACTGTGCCATGCCCAATCACTGTTGAGCTGCAAGTGTTGCACACCTAGATCTCCACATCTATTTATCCAGGATATCACACGGCGTCCAGCATCACAGAACTTATAGTGCCCCACGTCTTCACACTGCAGCAAAGGATTCTGGGACACACTTCAGACTTTCCATTAACCCATCACTCTGCCCTTTGGCTTTTTAAAAAGAGGAGGTAAGCAAGCACTTAGAAACTTGTGCACAGTGATCCAAGACTGGCCCGTTGATAAGTGTCCAGAGCCATCACACAACTATTGCGTGACCTCTAAGATCTGTGTCTCTCTGCTTGTGTGAAAGGCCATGTGTGTTAGTGCCCCTTTGCACAAACTGCATCCACGTAAGCAGGCCAAAGCCGTGCGTTGGCTCTTCCAAGAACCAGGGAAAAGGGCTCCTCCTGCCAAAGGTGGCACCAGTAACCGTACATGTTCTTCCACCATTGTCCCCGGCCTGCTCAGATCATAGACACTCTGTTTTTAATGTACATGTGGTAGGGATCGCTCCGCTTGTCCACCTTCCTGGACTTGGTGTACCCCAGAATCAAACTCCCCACCGTGGCAGCAAACAGGATCATCACAAACAAGATGTACATGTAGGAATAGTCATCCTTGCTGGCCATTTTGGCTTGACTGCCATTCGTCCACGCTGTGGACTGGTCAGGCTGGCACAGAAGGGCACCGTGAAGGGTTTGGTTCAGGGTCTTCAGCATCGAATGAAGGCTTTGGTACCACGTCTCTGTCACATTCCCCAACTCCATGGCCTCACAATGCCCAGGAAACTTCCTGCCAGGATAAAAGGGGAAAAGTGAATTCAGTTTGTCTCATTGTGGGGGGAGGAAAGGGAGTGTATATGTAACCTTCAAGTGGGCTGCAATTTATTTCATGGCCCTTCTCTGGTGCCCAACAGACAAAAGCCCAACTCCTACAGAAAAGCAGCTGGAGACCCAGAATTCAGATGGTAAGGGACTCACAGCAAAGATTGTTCATTTACCCTCCCTACATTAAATTTCTACCTAAGAACAAACCTAATGAACTTTATTAACTCCTAAATTAACAAATCCTATCATAAAAAAAACAAAATACATTTGAACAGTCCCTACAGAAACACAGTGGGCAAAGAAATCCAAGAGTCCCAAAGTTTAGGTGGAGTTCACCCGAATCTGTTACAATCACTGTTCAAATCCAAAAGCGTGAGTTGCAAGAAGCAACAATCCTCTTTGGTTGCAAGGATCTTAGGTAGAAATCTATTCAGCCTTCTCCTTCTCTTCTGGAACCAGCACTATCTAGTGAGCTTACTAGTTAACTAGCAATCAGTCACAGATGTCTATGAAAAAACTCTGCTGCAAAATGCTCAACATCAGGGAGAAAAAATCTTGCTGACAACTCCTAGTGCAGGTTTTCCCAGTCATGCACTAAGCACATGAGCTCCTCTCATTGCAACTCTGGGGCTGCTCTTTTCAGGCTGCTGCTTTCATAGTGTCTAACCCCACCACAGCTGCAGCACAAAACTGTGGAGCATGCTCAATGCAAACACCCACTTAATTTCCAGAAGCTTCTGAACCTGGGCAGCCAAATCTGCCCAGCAACATAAGCCAACCTCAAGAGATCCCTTAAAGAGATAGCTTTTTTCATTAGGTACATGCGTTACATATACAACAAAAAAAATTCACTGTAATGAGTTTTAGAGCTCAGATCATACACTGAAAGGCTAAATATAGTAGTGTAGGTGTTTGGGATGGGGTTAGAGCCTGGTGAAAGGGTCGGGTCTCAGAGGCTGGGCTCCAGCCAGAGTCTGAATGTCTGTACTGATAGTTTTAGCCCTGCAGTCGGCAGGCCTGAGCTCTGAAACATGCTGACGTGAGAGGTGGGTTTCTGCAGCTTATTTTGCAAAGGTTGGAAGGAGCTTACAAGACGAACTCTGTGCTTGTGCTGGTTCATAAACACCCATGGACAACTCATGCATGTTGGAGGGGTGGGATCAATGTGCCGATGGCAGATAACGTAATACTGTGATGTCACCAGCCCCGAAAGGATCCCAAAGTCTAATCCCAAGGTATTGCCATCCACAAGCACGCAGCACCACTGACATGCAGCAACCTCTGGTGCACAGCACAGCAACCAGACTGCTCACAGTGGACACACTTTGGAAAACCCCTGTCCATTCCTGGGTGAAACGGGCAGGATCTGTGGAGCCTGTAGGGAAGCTTTGGTGTAGGCCTTACAGCTCAGGGCTGTGTTGGGCTCTCCATGCAGAGCTCTAAAATGGATTGAGCTGGGGCACTGCTCAGGCAGGTGATCCTCAGACCACATGGATCCACCAGCCCATATCCCTGTGAACAGGAGACTTGGGGTGGATAAGCAGAGCCCACTGACAGTAATGGGGCAGGAAGCTGCCATGCCAGGGTCTGGCACAGGTGAAAAAACCTTTCCCCACCAAAAGTGCCATGAGATCCTCAACGTCCAAGAGTGGCTACTGAACTGCACAATGATCCATTTGGCCAACCTCAGAAGGAGGAAAGGCTGGGCTGGTCCTGTGGCACCAGGTCTAACCTTTCAAGGAGATTCGGGGTCTCCACCCACGGCCTGCTTCACACCCATGTCTCCCATCCTACACTCCACCAAAGCACTAGGATTACCCATCAGGCGGGGGCCACGGCAGAGGCTCTCCTTGTATTTCAGCTCTCGGCTGTACACAGCTGCCTTGGGGACCTTCCTTCGGGCACAGGGGACTGGTTCAAGGGCAACAAGCTACCAATGGGTCCCTTCCTTCCCCAGCAGTGGGACCTAGCCTCAGTCTCCCTTCTGAGGGTCCCAGGAGCAGAGCACAGCAGGAGACACCCAGCAGTGCAGGGACTCCCCCTCCACCCGACATGGCCCCTATACCTGGGTGACTCCCTGCTCCCTTCATTGGGCACCCAGCCTGGGAAGGCACCGATATAAGACCCTGGCTGGACAGATGTGCTCTCAGCCCCTGTGCATCATAAACTGGGGCAGTCAGAGAGCAGTCCTCCATGGGGGCCCATGCCCCACAGCAGGTAAGCAAGAGTCAATTATTTGTACTTACACAGGGTCTCCCATCCAAAGAGGAAGACAAACGGACCTCGTAGCAATGGCATCGTGTCCTGTTACGGAGATGGGCAGGGTGCAATACGGAGATCCCCACAAGAAGTCACATATGGGGCAGTCCCACTCAGAGAGGCTAAAGAACGACCAGTCCTGCTGCACGCGTAGTTCTCTCCCGTCTCCAGCAGCCCATTGGCAGAAGAGCAAAACCCATTGCTGCTTTCACAGGACCTGTCCTGTGGATAGACAAAGGATGAGAATCTCCATGGCTGTCAGTTGGGCACCTCCCACTGGCACTATCATTTCTTTAAACTGTAGCCAGATTCTTTATGATTCAGGTTAGGAATTTGGACTGGGATTGTCAACCAATCTTGCCAGGGAATTTGGGTTCGAGTCCAAATCTGGCCACAGAAAATATTTAAAACATGGAACCCCCAGGGAACATCTAAGAGAAGTTGTCACACAGATACTTTAAATTACTTTATAAAATCCTTTACTGCTTAAAACATAAATCATAGAATTGAGAAAAGGTTAGCTGATGAACATACAATGTAATAATTAGCTCATACACACAGAATGCATTTAAGAAATCTTACGCGGTTTATAATTTGATCGATGATGTTTCCTGTTGATAATTATAGTTTCTCTACTTACTGCTTGGAGCCAAGAAGGATGCCTGATGTGTTAAATAAACACAAAAAGCACAGAGTCTAGCAACGCTAACTGGCATATTTAAACAATAAAGACTAGAAAGCTAAGACAGAGCAAGACAGGTCTGTGGTGGTCTTTCTTGAGAAAGAGTTGAGCTAGAAACTGAGGACTGGAAGCTGCTTCTCCCTGTTCTTCAAATCCTGAGGTCTTAAATCCCCCTTTTTCCCCTCTATCAACAATGTCTACACCTTTATACCTTCTAAAAAATTGGTTAGGTTAGATCTTCCTTCATTACCCAAATATGGGTCCTTACTCCAGAAATTGTTGGGGTACACCTGTGTCATTGATTAGAGGGTTTGGGGATACAACTGATGTATGATTAACCTGTAACCTTCCTTCAGAATGTTCCATTATTTTTCCCTTCTCTATTAATTTTGTGGGTTTTGTGACACGTCAAAGGTCCCACCTTGAACTGTTATTTAAGTTGTTATTATTTCCCTACTGACCTATGTGTCATGATCCAAAATAACTTCTTTGGGGCTTTCCATCAAAGATTATTGAAGAAAACAGATCCACCCTGTCTGACATTTTTAACCTCAAAATTACTCATAAGGACATCTACAACTTTTGCAGAGACTTTACATACTGTAAGGCACATTGCTTTTCAGCTACCAATTTAACAGTTATGCTAACTTTTGAATTTATGGTAAATGTAATAGTATAAAATCAAGTTCCAAAAGGGTAGCTGTGTTAGTCTATTCAGCAGAACAAGCAAGGAATCCTGTGCCCCTTTTAAAGACTAACCAACTTATTTATTGCATGACCTTGCATGGGAGAAAATCCCATTTTGTTAGACTCTTTGAAGAGTCTTCAAAGCATCTTACAAAGTGGGATTTTCTCCCACGAAAGCTCATGCAATAAATAAACTGGTTAGTCTTTAAAAGTGCCAGAGGACTCCTTGCTTGTTTTACTATAGAACCGGGATTTCTTAAACTTCTAAAGCAAGATAAGATATGTATGAAGTGAGATATATGTATACAAGCTAAGCATAGGTAAAGTCAACGACTACAAAACATTAAAATGGGAGAGCTCTCCAGGACAGACACCATCTTCTTGGCTCTGTGGCTGTACAGGGCCTAGCACAACAGTGCCCTGATCATGGCCTGAGGTCTTACTTTAGCCCATGCCATGTATGGTTCTCTGCCCACATTAGTGGTGAGACCACAGAAATTTAGGAGGGTGCTACAGTCATTGAGCAAACAGGCCTGATCATTTAACTCAAGCAAGAAAGGCTGATGCCTTTTGATTCAGAGCTTCAAGTTTCAATCCCAGCAGATAATCCATCCAGGACACAGGCATGTGAGGCCATGCAACAAGCCAACCCACTGATGAAACCTGCCAAGACTTCAAAAAAGCATTTGGCTTGCTCAGGGACTAGACTTTAAGTCTGCTCCTGTTTTAGCTGCTCTGCCCTGAACTGGTGTCCCCCATATATTGCTGTTTTCTAAGAAAACCAAAGAGGATGTGGAAGTCAAACTAACTGAACAGAGAATCTTGGAAAAGGTGAGCCTCCAGCTGGGGTGGAGATGCAGGGAACTCCTGAAATAAAGAGAGGTAGAAAAGTGGACACAGGGGTCTTGCAGGAGGAGACCGAAGGGATGCCAGAAGCACTTGGAGAAGGTCACTCATCAATGCAGAAGCATCTTCACCCAAGCACAACAGCGATGCAGTTGCATTGGTATATCCATGTCAATACAGCGTTTTCATTGTAAACCTGCTCTCAGTGCTGCAGGGTTTTAGTGTAGCATGGGCTATGCCTCTGATATTCTAGCTCAGTGGTTCCTAATCTTCTTCAAGTTGGGGACCACTTTTTAACAAAAAAAATCTTTGCAGCCCCCTGACTGATTATGTAACCTGGCCCACTCTGGCAACGCCACTGGGACAGCTGGTGAGCAGTGCTGCTGCCACCATGGCCCACGCCACTGGGGAGCCATGCCGCGGCAGCTATGGCCCCCTGCTTTTGCCTCTGCCAGGGAGCTGCCATGGCCCCATCCCCCTGTCAGGATCCAGCCATGGGTGGGGAGAGGCAACCCTGGCGGGGAGCATCAGGGCTGTAGCTGGATCCTGGCCCCAGTAGGGAGATGCTCCAGGGACCCCCTGCAACATGTCTGCAGACCCCTGCCCTGGGGTCCCCAGACCACAGGTTGGGAACCGTTGCTCTAGCAGCAAGGACGCAAGCAGTAAGAGTCAAACAGAGACATTAAATTCCTCCTTTTAACTTAGTCCAATCCAGATGGCATCTTAGTCTTGCAAGATACCTGCTCTCCTTCATGGATGACTATAGGATTTCATATGCATATGATTTCCCAAATGCATCATCAGTCCCCATACCACAATCCAAACCGTCTTAATACAAAATTTAAGGTGATGGGAGTCCATCGCCTGAAAGAATCAAACAATAATCAGGTTAAGTACCTTATTTTAAACCAGGGGTCTCAAACTCAAATTATCATGAGGGCCACATGAAGAGTAGTAGAAGGCCACATGAGGACTAGTATGTTAGCCTGAGGGCTGCACCACTGAAACCTTTTCATACAACAATATTGCGAATATCTGTAATGATAAGTGTCATTGTGGGCCTCAGGAAGTAGCTTTAGGGACCGCATGCGGCCCATGGGCCACGTGTTTGAGACCACTGTTTTAAACAAACAATTACACATTCAACTACCACACTTCCAGGGCTGTAGTTGTGTTGAGTGAAACCATTTAATGGTTTTTTTCCTTTTTTACCTGTCACCTCTGTCCTATAAACAGCGAGACTCGCCTTGTCAACAATGGGAAGAGGCCCTATACATTTTTGTGTGAGTGAATGGCCCTTATCTGAGAAAAATCTCACCATGACCCTTTGGCTTACATCCCACTCTATCATTCCTAATGAATCCCTTAGTCTTTTGTCTATTTATTTCATGTTTATTTTTGAGTTGTGAGCTATTTTGAATGGCACTAATATTGATTAATAATTTCTCCACAAATTCCCCCATTTTTAGCCCAGGTTGATATTCATCGGTAGGTACTTCCCCATATGCCAGGCCTCAGGAGTTCTCTTTAACTGTCCTGTTAGCACTTCATGGAGTGTCATTCCATGAGATGCTCCAGCTGATCTTAATGCCATTAAAATCATGGAAAGCTTTTTATCCCAATCTTTCCCAGATGAACATACCACCTTCCATAGGGCCATTTTTATAATTTGATTTGATCACTCCACTACATCAAATGCCCGTGGGTGGCCTGCTACATGGAACCTTTCCTTGATGGATAAAGGCTAGCACAAGCATCTCATAACTTCAGCGGTAAAGTAAGTCCCTTGATCAGAATCTATGGTGTATGGTATTCCAAATCAGGAGAAGGCTTGCTCCAGAATAACCTTTGCTGTAGCTTTTGCTGTGCCGTTTCTCACAGGATAGGCCTCTAGCCACTTGGGGAAGCTGTCTTTCACCACTAGAGCATTTGCTGTATCCAGTCTGGGGCAGCAGCCCAATGAAATCGATTTGGTTTCTCTGCCAAGGACCAACTATACGTTGGCACAACAAGGGTCCTTTCACAATTCTTGAATCTAGGTTCTCGCTGGCACAATTTAAACAATTTTTGATGTGTTGATCTACATCAACCCTTAAGGAAGGCTACCATTCTATAGTTCTTAAAACGACCTTGTCCACGTGCAAGGGATATTACTTCCCTTTGCAGACAGCATGGCACAACCGGCACCAGAAGTCCATTTATGGCCTCTTTCTTTTTGGCTAATACAGGCCCCTCCTTGCTAAAATATATACAGCAATCTCTGTATTCTTTTCTGTTTAAGAGATCTTGAACGTCCTTATCCAAATCTTGTAACCTGATTAAATCCTGCTGCTCTTCTACATTTAGGGACTGTGGAGGTTGCATTTTATTTACCTGCTGGGGTTTGGTTTTATCCCATAAATGTTCAGGGCCCAATTGTACAGCCTCTTTAGCTAACTGACCTGCCCTTTGACTCAACTGAGCTGTTCCTTATTACTCTCTTTGTGGGCCTTTACATTATATAGGGCCATTCTTCACTGTCACTTAGGCTGTGTTCACACACAGGGGGTTATTTTGATATGGTTGTTTTGAAACAACTTGTATCGAAATAACACCTTATTTTGAAATAACAATTCAAATTAACAGTTTGTTCATTCGAATTAAGGAAAAAAGTTCAAAGCGAAATAGCAGGTTCAGGCAACAGTTATTTCGAAACAAGTCACGATTGTTTCGAAACAACGTGTTCACATGGCGTTGTTTCGTCCCCACATGGGGTTTAACTTGTTTCAAAACAACCTTGCGTTGTGTGAACAGCCTAAATCTTATTTCGAAACAACCTCTGTTGTTTCAAAATAAGAGGGCTGTGTGAACACAGCCTTAGAAGCTAATTCCCAGGCATGGCTCAGATATTTTCCAAGAACCACAGGTATGCTATCCACAGTCCTTATGTCTCAGGCCTTCCAATAGACCATCCAGGCTGCTGGGGCCCACTGACCCACTCTGAATCTGAGCACATCAACAGATCTTTCTCACTATTCAACTCATCAAGCCATACTCAAATCACAACTACTTCTGCCGCTGGTACTGAAGCAGGCTTAACTGTACCCTGCAGGACTCTCCCTGTCTGTAGAAGCACTGCTGCAAATCCAGCCTTTGGTATGCCCTCCACATAGAAGCAACTCTCATCTGCTGCCCAGATGTTATCCTGATCTCTTTTTGCCTCATCCTATGTTCTATTGCTCACAAATGGAGATTGTACCATCTTATTTCTTGTCTCAGGTGTGGAGCACTCGTGATCTTTCCATTGGATCAATGAGGCATATGGTGCCATAGGCTGTTGCTTAGCCTCTTCAACTTCTATATTCTTATTTAAAAGACCTAAGGTCCAACCTGCTAAGCAGGGGTTGGAAACTCGCCTCTCATTGATCCTGCCAGATAAGATGTATTTCACTGGATGATGGCACATCCTAAGCACCACTTGTGCCATGCCAATCAAATACTCCCAATGCTTGAGAGTGCATAAAAGAGCTATTACTCCTTTTTCACAGGCCGAGAACCTGGCCTCCACTTCTGACAGCACCTTTGATGCATATGCTATTGGTTTCTCCCCATGGCCTGTCTCTTGGGACAGTACTGCACTCGTGCCAACATCTGTGGCCCCTAGCTATAAGACAAACAGTTTGTCCTTCATGGGGTAAGCCAACACTAGCACCTCTACTACTGCTTTTTTAAGTATGTTAAAAGCATCCTCCTGTTCTTTCATCCATTTCCATTCCTGATTTTTCCTCAGTAGCAAATATTGCAGTTTTGCTATTTCTGCATATCTACATATGAAGTCCCTTGAAAAACCAGTAAGGGCTAGGAATGATCTCAAGGAGCTAACATCTTGAGGTGCTGGTAGTTTTGAAATCAACTCCACTCTGTGCAGATCAGGACATCTTCCATCAGTACCTAATTTCATTTCCAAGTAAGTCACTGACTGACAAACTAGCTGAGCCTTAACAGGATTTATAATAAATCCCACTTCTTGGCTTCAATCCAAAACCTCTTCTGATAGCTTCAGGTTCGCGTCTCTTGATTTGGTAACCATCAGAATGTCACCAACATATGATATTACTTGCCTCTCGTTATTAAAATCTTTCTCCCATGTTTGAGAAAGTTGGCAATGACAGATTGAGGGAGCATTGTGGAACCCCTTGGCTAGCCTTTGGACGGTAAACTGTTTTGTACCAAAGGTGAAGGCAAACTTATGCCATGCCAACTCATGGATCAAGATTGAGAAAAAGGCATTAACTAGGTCTAATACATTAAACCATTCTGCTCCATCCTCAAATGAGGCGATTATCTCATGAAAGTTGGCCACTATTGGGTCTAACTTTGGTGTCACCTGATGAAGTTCCCTGTAGCCTATGGTCAGTCTCCATGTCATTTGGCCACATTTCAAAACTGGCCAGGTTGGGGAATTGCAGAGGCTTTGTGTTTCTATAAAAACCCCCTCCTCTACCAGAGCTCTGATGGGTTCCCTCAATCCTTCCTCAGCTTACGTTGGGTAGCCGTACTCCTTTAAAGGATGTGGAACCGGACCTGGGATTTCTATTACAACTTTGGTTAGGCCACATTGAAGTTTATTAGTGGCCAGCACCTTCTCATGTGGCATCATCATTTGATGCACATCTCTGTCCCATTTTGGTAGACGAAGTGCCTTGGGGACTTTAATAGCTGCCTCTCTAAAAACAGCAAGAATAATGGATGCTGCATCACCCTTCATGCACAATATCATCCCTCAATATCCTATTAGGCAGGTCCACTGTCACTCTTAATTTCTTTAATGAATCAATATCAAAAATAGCTTGCCCATCTAAGCTTTGAAGGCCAAAACCATTCACAGCTGGTTTGCAACCTATAATACACTGAATGGGTTCTGTGAAGGGTACAGTATCCACCTTCGCATTATAGCCTTCTAGTTGTTGTACTCTCTAAATAGGCTGTGAGGTAGCAATTGGAGCACCTTCAGTGCAGGTGATAGACACACAGGTGGCCTCTGTGTCTATCAATAGCATTTGTTTTATTTTCCCAAATACTCCCTCAAATTTTGCTGTCACTACTGGCCTTCCCCAACCATCGTGTTTAATCCTAGCCAGCATGCCAGTATATTGTGAGAGAACTTGACCTCTTCACTGTAAAATCCCTTCTTCTAGTTTGGGACACGGTGGAGGCACCTCACCACCATTTCTCTTTTTCTAGTGGCTTGCTAACAGCTGCAACAACTCTTCTGTTCTGAGCCCTTCTAAGGCCTCCTCACTGTCATATTTCAGGAGTTTTCTCCACAGGGAGTTCCTGAACTGTTTTTCCTCAGCTTTCAGGGAACTGTATTCCCTTTTCTTGAACCCTGGAGACCAACTATTCCGTGATTCACCTTGCTTGAATGTTATTTGCTTTTGTTTCTCCTCCTTAACTGTCGGCCTCTGTTCCTTAATGGATGACACTTTCTTTTTCTGGAATGCATCCCTCTGCGGCTCAGATGCCTCCCTAATACAAAGCCTTCTTTCTCGGTATACATCTCTCAGTGTGTTCATCTGGCTTCTGCCACTCACTGTAATATTTGCCCACTGTATTCACATTAGGGTTATACAATCTGTATACGACTATGTACACGTCTAAGGGCCTGTTAATATTGGCTACTTGAATATTGCTAGGTAGGGACCCAAAATCTTCTGTTGTCATACACTCCCTTGCTAACAAGGCGATGTCCCCACTGTTTATATTTAGCATCTTACTCACCCTTGTTATCCAGTTCAAGGCATGTTCCCTATTTAAGGGCCCAGTTGTCTTCCCTGTGGCATGGGCTTGCTCCAGGGTGTAATCTGTGGCCTCAACCCTAGTTTCAGCTGGTGGATGCCCCCACCGTCATTAACCACAGTGATGGTTATTGGAGCCATCGGTACCTTTCTGGGTTATCTTTCCATGGCTTCTCCAGAGCTGAGGGAGCTGTTGTTCTCCCACAAGGATTCTGGGTGACAGAATTTTCCCCTGAACTTCCTAGCTCTGTATTTGAACTACTGGAGCTGTATGCTCTCCTACCTAAAGGGTTTCTTTTAATCTCTGCTACTACCCCTTGTGATTGCTTTGATTTCTCCTTTAGGAGACGCATCTGTTTATCACAATTTAAACAGTTTATCAGTCCTTGTCCTGTCCCTTTTACCTCTTCTAGCAGTCTCCTTACAGCAGCTTGTGATTCATCTAATTGTGCAGACAAGATTCTATTTTCTTTAATCTTTTTTTCCACTATTCCTTTTAACTCTAAATTTCATAGCTCTAAACTACCTCTGCAGGAGTCTTTGCTCACTGACTGAGCTGTTAACCATTCATTTCTCTAACTCCCCAATCTGTTTCTCTTTCTGGGTTAGCCACTCAGCCTTATCTTTTATGGTTTCCTTCTGCACTTGAGCATGCTTATCTAATTCTTTTGCTGTTGTGAGCAAACCATACATCAGCGCTCTCTTTTTCTGCTTTTGGGATTGGGGATGGCTTAGACCCCACAAATTCTTCCCATTTACCACACCGTTGAATATATGCACATATTCCCACAAATAACCCTTTAGCCCAGGGATTTTTACATTTGCAAAAATCATTCACGCAGAACTCATTCTTTTTTATTTACAGAGGACATCCATCCATCTGCTCCATATTTCCAGATTTCACTCCTCCTTCTCCCTCAGTCATCCTTTTGGTGGCACCAAGCTTCGGGATCTCAGTTTAGTTACCAAGACCCTGGCACCAAGAATCCTGACAGTCACTGGACTCTTTGTAACACGAGGTTACTTGTCTTCTCTGACCCACTTGGTCCCTTTGGAGACTGTTCACTCTTCACTCACTGGCGGTGACTAATCTGTCTGGAAACACTGGGCTGCCTCAGGAGGGAGCTACCAACAGACTACGCTGCAGCTGTCACCACCCCTCCTGGTTTCAGGCCTCAGAGCGCACAAGGCTGTTTCTGAGCCCTCCTGACTCACTCCAGGAGTGTGGATTCCCCACCTTATGCCACTCGGCACTCCTTGCGGACTTCGATCTCAAATCTACCAATGTGTACTACAGATAACTGCTTTCCTGCCTCAGTGATGCTTCCGTCACTTTGTTCGGTAGCACTGCAGTAACACTGTAAACCACAGTGGCACTCACTACCATAGGACTCCTCAGTCTCTGAGGGAGGAATGACACTTGGTCACAGAAGAAAACTTAGTCCATCCATTGTAGCAAAAGCACAACCTGTGATTGCCCTTGAGATCAATGGATCTCTGATCCTAAGCTTGCATCAAAAATAAAATCAGGGAACCTAATCCTAGAAGCCACCTCTTGGGGTCCTATTTTGGAGTTGCCAAAAATGTTAGAGGAGGATGTGGGGGGACTTTAGGAATGCTTGTATGTTGTCAAGTGCAGCCCTGTTAGTCTAGTTCAGTAAAACAAACAACGAGTCCTGTGGCACTTAAAGACTAAGGGTATGTCCATTCATCTCTTTTATTTCAGAACAACAATGGTTATTTCAAAATAAAAAAGATTAGGTCCACACGACGTTTTCTTATTTCAAAATAACGGGCTCTGTCATTTCAAAATAAGAACTGTCATTTCGAAACAGCTTAAACCCCATTCATTTTGAAACGGCTGTTATTTCAAAATGGTTATTTCAAAATAACGCCATTTGGACATGTTGTTTCAAAACAAAACCATTGTTTCAAAACAACTGTTTCGAAACAACATGTCCAAATGGTCTTATTTCAAAATGGTTATTAATAACAGCTGTTTCGATAGCAGGCTTTCCCTTAATTCGAATTAACATTTTCTTAATTCGAATTAAACTTATTTCAAAATAAGGACTTTATTTCGAAATAACACATTTTGAAATAACTTATTTTGAAATAACGATGTATGCGTGGACATAGCCTAATATAGGGGTTGGCAACCTTTGCCGACCCCCCTGCCAGCCCTGGCCCACCACACCCTCAGCGGGTGCCGGAGGTGGGGCCAGGCCTCCGGTTCTGGGCTGGGGCCAGCACCCGCCCCCCGGCAGTGACGGGCGGCCACCAGGGGTGAGGGTCGGGGCCGGCCGGCAGCGGCAGGCAGGGCCATCCCTAAGGGGCTGTGGGGCCCCAGACAAATCGCCCTTTGCGGGGTCCCCGCTTAGCCCCCCACCCCCAGACCAGTAATGGGGGGCGGGGCTGGCTGACCCAGAGGAGGGGCAGGCCTCTTCACCCCTGCGCTGGATGTCCCATGCTGGGACCCAGCTCCGTGCTGCCTGTCCCTCCCCACGCGCACGGCTTTCGGCTCTGTGCCAGAGCAACAGGGAGGAGGCAGTGCAGCCAGGGCAGGGGGGTAGCTGTTTGGGCCCCATGCTGCCTCCTGCCCCTCCCCAGTGCTCTGGCACAGAGCTGAAAGCCATGCACGTGGCGGGGGGGGGGACCAGGAACGCTGAGCCGAGTGCTGCTTTTGGCTGGCTCGCCCAGTCCCTGGCATGGGGGGGCAGCGGTGCGGGTCCCACGCTGAGCTGCTTTGCAGCACAGCGCCCCCAAAACCACAGGGCCCAGGGCAATCACCCCTCTCACTCCTCCCTGGTTGGTCCTGCCCAGCAGGTGGTATCCAGGGGTTGGGGTTGGGGCCAGCACCCACTCTCGGCAGCGGCAGCTCCTGGCTGTCCAAACCTCTCCACTCCCTTCTAGCCCTGCCCAGTGGGGGGGGCAAGTAGTGCCACGTGCCGCTCAGGCTCGGCCCCCGTGCCATTTTTGGCACAGGTGCCAGAGGTTGCCGACCCCTGGACTAACAAATTTATTTACTGCATGAGCTTTCAAGGAAGAAAATCCCTCTTTATCAGACACACTTGAAGACTAACAAACTCATTTATTGCATAAGCTTTCATGGGAGAAAAATCCCAAAGTGTCTGACAAAGTGGGATTTTCTCCCACAAAAGCCATGCAATCAATAAATTTGTTAGTCTTTAAGTGCCACACAACTCCTGGTTTGTTTTTCTTAAGAACACTAAAACTATGGACCCATCCCCTGCTGTTGATGGATTCTTGGCCCCTAACCATATCTGATCACTGGGAGATTGATCAAGGAATTACTCACTAAAGATGATCAAACGTTAGCAGATTTATTAGATAAGAAACAACGACACACCTGGAGAAGCTTCAGGACCAATATGTAATACCACGCAGAAATCCCTCCCTCCAAATAGGCTCCCAAGTTAACATTATGATTTATCTTTGTTCACAGAATGCAGGATAACTGACGAACAGGACCAGAACAATGGCACATCAGGAGAAGAGGAGACATGTATCTCCCTTCAACTCTCTAATGCTCACTTACCTGCCTGTGTCCACAGTACTGAGTCAAAGTGAAACGATGTCCCTTCGATCCAGCACCACTCTTCTTCTGGGGCTGGAGTTACCAAAACAAACTCCAGATCAAATGATCGAGTCTTGACTGAGCACTCAGTCGAACCCTGAAGACTGAACTGACGATGACGAATCTGCCACAGTTAGTTCAGCCTTCATCTATGACTAACAAAAGGAAATAAGACAACATTTCCAACTTCTCCTTGGGGCCAGTCCTTTGGAGTCAGTCATGCCTGGAGGGACTGGCTCCCGTCAGCATTAGATGGCACTGGTGTCCCAGCAAACACCTCCGATATTTATCATGCATCATGAAAAATGGAGCCTAATTTTCCCTGGCAGTCTCCTCTCTTATTTCCCATTGTTCTTCTTTAGTCATTGAACATGGATTGTGCAACTCCCACCGTGTCGGCAATGCTCCCAATCCCAGGATGCAGGCAAGAGAGCCTCACATCACCAGCTGTGCATTCTGGCCAGCAGGGGCATGCGGATGTGCCAAAGTAATCCCAGCCCATCCTGCCAAACCAGAGGCATCACAGCTGCAAAATGAGCCTGGAGAGAACACTGCAGTTAAAAACAGGGGATTCTCCAAAACTCAAGGCATAATATTGATCTCCCAACCACTGTTGACCAGAGGAGGGGCAATATCCCCAATATCTTGGTCAACTTCAAATGTGGGTCATCGTATTCTGCCTAGTTTCATCCCTGCTGTAGCTTCCACTAGGCACTGGAGTGTCCTTTCCTTCTCACCCTTGTTGTGCACTATTAAAAAGCTAGCACTCAACCCCAAGAGGAGCATGTTTTACAGTGCTGTCTTGGAGCTTGTCTTCACTGACAGCAGGAAGTTCACCACCATCAGATCAATCTTGATCAACTGAGTGGGTCCGTGAAGACCCGCTCAGACAATCTGGACGTCGGTCCCTGAATGCCAACCCGCTCAAGCAGCATAGCGCTGAGTCAACAGGATGGATTTCCCATTGAAGTTATTTTAAGTAACTTGGGTAAATCCCAAGTAACTTGCATAAGTCCTTTCAACTGCTGCCAAAATCCCCCTTCAGCGGATACCAGGGCTTGTAAACTCTTGAAGATTTTTCTGGATGGAAAGTCCTACAGACACTAAATCTAAGCAGTGCACTTTCCTGGCTGGGGCACTCGGCAATGACAGAACCAATGGCTGGCCTCTCTGAAACACATTTCGACTCTGGCCACTCTCATGCCATGTCCCAGGCAGGCAGGAGCTTAAACCTCACAGTGCCCTCTCTTCTTACCCTGTCTCTCTAACAACTGCCTTATGATACTGGAAAACTATCAGGCAAAACTGGCAAGTCCCTTAACCTTGGCCCAGCTGAACAGCAGAAGCAACTGATCAGTGAACGGATTAAAGAAAGTTCTGGAGCAACAGCCGTGTTAGTCTAGTACAGCAAAACAAACTAGGAGTCTGGTGGCACTTTTAAATAAGACTAACAAATTTATTTATCATATGAGCTTCCATGGGAAAGAATCCCACTTCAGGCATCTGACAAAATGGGATTCTCTCCCATGAAAGCTCATAAATAAATAAATGAATTTGTTAGTCTTTAAAAGTGCCCCCAGACTACTTGTTTGTTTTGGATGAAGAAAGAAGCTGCGGAGCCCAGACAGAGGATGTGGAGACAGTAGAGAAGCAAGAATTCATTTCTTGGGCGGGAATGATATGTAGCCGTATCTCCCAGTGACTTTACTATTTTGTATCACGCTCCCTCTGCTCACCTTGCCCCAGAGCTCAGCACCCATCTGCACCATGTGTCCAACATGCACCCACTGGCTTCAATGGGAATTTGTCCTTCTCCCAACCTAATGCTTCTGCTCATGTTGCACACAGACCAGGGACAAACACGGGTACCTGCACTAACTCTGTGCAGAGGCACTCACATGCCCTTGCCCTGCAACAGCCAGTCAGCTCCTATTTAAAGGCAGGGTAAAGACATTAGTACTCTCCCTTAATAATCCAGTTCACTGGACTTCATAATCTTTTAATAACCCTATTTTATTCCAAAGCACCTGGAGTGGGCTGGCCCAAAGAGGCACCCTAGGAATTTACCTGGCCTCATAATACATTAACCAAGAAGACTAATTACAGAATATTAAAGATAGCAACATATATTATTAATGTAACAGGCTTACAATCAGTAACGAGCTAGTCTTGTTAGAAGCAGAGGTAGGCCCAGACCCAGGGACTAGATTTGGCTGAATGGCTCCAGCTACACACAGTCACATGGCTGGGGCAGGAAACCAGACTCTAGCTGACCATTGTCTTTGTCCCCGTAGCAAGGGAAGGAAACCCAGCTGTTCATAAATTGGATCCCCCAGGCCTTAAAATCGTCTCTGATCAATGCACTCCTAGGGAGGCAGGCCCACTCAGAGCAAACGTCACTTATTACACTAACAAATTGCCCCCATGTGGCACCTTTCACCAGATATCTCCAAAGGTCTTCACAAACTTCAGTGGATGACCCCACCCCACACTTCACCTCTCTTTAACAAAGCAAGACCCAGCCATATAGAGGCACTTCAGCTAGTTAAGGGCCAATATCAAATCCCCCCTCACTCTTCTCTTCCAAAGACTAAAAAGCCCAGTTCCTTCAGCCTCTCCTCATAAGTCACATGCTCCAGCCCCCTCATCATTTTCATTGCTCTCTACTAGACTCCCTCCAGTTTGCCCACATCATTTCAGTAATGGGGAGGGTGGGGAAGTGGACACAATAGTTCAAACGTGGCCTCGCCAGAGCCAAACAGTGGGGGATTATCACGTCCCTCAGCGTGCTGGCCATTCGCCTGCACAGCAGTGTCAAGAGCCCTTTGCCACATCACAGTCTCAGTGCTTAAACAACAGTCAGCCTCCTTTGTTTGCCTGGACTTAGCTGTCTTTAGAGCCACAAGGAACCATATAGTACTTCTTCCTTTGGGCCAGCGACTAGACACATGCTGGCTTGCACCAACCTTGGAGGGAGGGAAGTTTTGCTGGTGATCAGTCTCCAGAGATGGCAGAATTTGGTTTAACACCTCATCTGAAGCATGCTGTCTCTAAGGGCTAGTCTACACAGGGAAATTAATGGCCTAATTATACCTCTCCAGTTATACCTGGGTCAGGAACCATTTTCAAATGATTCATGCTGGTGAAAGGGATTGGGTGGCTCCTTCTGGAGGCTGAAATTCATCACCTGCAACAGAAGCAGCGGTAGAGCAGGCATCCCACTTGTAACCCACACATGTATGGTCTGGCTCCCTGTGCTGTTCAAGTGGCCGGGCCGCACTGAGTTTTATGAATCAGCGACTGGTTTTGCTAATGCCATAGTCCCCAGGCCTCTGGAGAACAAGGACACAATACCTAGCCAGAACTGGTCTGGGCTCCTGTGTTAATGTTTGGTATGCTTTAAAATGTCCTTCAAATTTGGCTTTCACCGAATGCCCATAGTCGCTGCTTGCATTAATCTCCCTTATAACGTGTCCCACCCTGCACGGGTATATTTAAGTGCTTGTATTATAAACATCTGGGACCTCAGAGATATTAACTAGTCTTAGGTGATCTCCAGCAGAAGCTGTTACGCCCTGCCCAACCAGGAAAGGCCAATAGCAAGCAAACTATTGTAGAACATGAAAGAGGACAACAATTTTGGGGACTGTTCTCCCCTCCAGGAAGACAAATCTTGCAAGTGAATTCCTCCCATCAGCTGAGTTTGCAGCTCAAAGCAAAAGGGGGGAAAGGAATAAAAATCCTTACAGGAAGGAACTGTACATGTTGCTTGGACTCTGGGTGGCATAGATTACTAGGCATAAGGAGAGGAACACCCAAGGCACAGTGGGTTAGACTAACGGACACAGACTTAGCTTGCTTATTACAGAATCTTCAATTACTTTTTGAAACTGGATTGGAATGCATTTGTATGTATATACATTTACCTTCTTTAACCTTGTAAACAACTAAGTTCTCTTTCTATATAATAAACCTTTAGATCGTTTGTTATAGGATTGGCTACAAATGTCATCACTGGCATGACACCTAAAGCACAACTGAACTACTGGGACTCCGGCTCTTGAGTCACTACAGGACAGGTTGACACAGAGACTGCCAGTTCAAGTCCCACCACTGCTCACATGCGCAGGGGGTATCACTTTACAAGCAGTGGCTCTTAGAGGACGCTGAGCTGGGTGGAGCTCTGAAGCTCAGGATGAGGATCCTCATAGAGGGGAAAGTCCTGTAGCTCAAAGCCTGCATAATAGTCATATTTCTCTGTGGTTCAGCCACTAGAGGAAGAGAGCCACAATACACAAGCAAGGACTGATGGGAAACTCAGTGCCCCACCCATACTCTAGGAACCACCAAACTCCCAAATGGGGGAGAGGATAATTCAATTAGCCTCTGATCTCTTCTGGTGGTTGTTGAGAGCTAAGCCCAAGTTTATTTCATAGCCTGCTGGGTAAGCCATCAGATGTTAACAACCATCAGCCAACTCGTGGCACAGACTGGATTTGAACTGTTGACCCAGAGTTGGGAGGGGCTGCACTTCATGACCAATCCCACCAGAGAACAAGTTCCCAGCTACACCTCTCTGAAATGACAATAAGGTTCTGTATTTCCAACAGGGCTGATCCACCCAATCTTCCTGATAGGGTGACAAGCTGGCTTCTGCAACTCTAGCAACAAAGTAAAGGATAATAGTTTTCATTGTTCAGGGTCCTGTGTGCCTGCGGAGTTGAATACCTGCTGATGTATTTCATCAATGCAGCAATTGTGTGTTAGAGGGTAAACTGATATCATGGTACGTCAAAGTTTAGCCACTTTCTAAGGAGCTGTGTTGCATACAGCTTTTGGGCATTTATCAAGCCTATTGTTGTAATCCCCTTTCTAACTTCCCAGGAAAAATGAGGCCTGGTTTACACTACAGAGTTAAGCTGATACTGTGGAAATGACAACCTACCTGTGGAAGCATCTTCACTTAAATCTGGCTCCTTTTGATGCAAGTGCCTCTCTACATCAATTTAATGTTAGTGTGTCTTTTACACTGATTGTAACTAGCCTCCCATAAGAGCTATCCCGTAATGCCCCTTGCTGACAACAGAATCGATACCAGCACTCATGGGGTACGTTCACACACAGGGGGTTATTTCGATACAAGTTGTTTTGAAACAACCTGTATCTAAATAATGCCTTATTTCGAAATAACTTAATTCGAATTAAGAAAATGTTAATTCGAATTAATGAAAAAAGCTCAAAGCGAAATAGCATGTTCGGACAACACTTATTTTGAAATGAGTCACCATTGTTTCAAAACAACATGTTCTGATTGGATTGTTTCGAAACAATCGTTTCAAAACAATGTTGTTTTGTCACCAAATGGGGTTTAAGTTGTTTCGAAACAACGGTACGTCGTGTGAACGTGGCGTTTCTTATTTCGAAACAACCTCTGTTGTTTCGAAATAAGACTGCCGTGTGAACACACCCATGGTGAGTATGCACAGTACCAGCACAAGGAACCACATGTGCATGCATGATAGCTAATCTAATAGCTGTGGTGGATGGACACTGACATAAGTTAAGTCAGAGCAATTTTGAAGTGTAGACATAACTTTAGAGAGACAGGGTCAGTGGACCACTTTCTTTCAGCATAAGAGACAAGCTTTTGAGTTCTACAAAGCTCTTCTTTAGGTTTGGGAAAAGTTTACACAAGAAGTTGTTGGTTGGATGTGGGGTACAGGATGAAAACCTGATCTCATGTCGTGACCTTTTCATGGAACCATTTCAACTAAATGTTTACTCACCTCAGCTTGAAAGCCCCTATTTCAGTGGATCTTGAATCTCCTACCTCATATGAACAGCCATACTGGGCAAGACCAATGGTCCATCTAGCCCAGTGTCCTGTCTTCTGACAGTGGCTAGTATTGCAGGGAATCAGTGGAACAGGATAGTTATTCAGTGATCCATCCCCTGCTATCCAGTCCAGCTTCTGGCAGTCAGAGGTTTACAGACATTCAGAACATGGGGTTTCAGTTCTGATCATCTTGGGTAATAGCCTCTGATGGACCTACTCTTCATGAACACCTCTTTTTTTAACCCAGTTACACTTTTGGCCTTTATAACATCCCCTAGAGGTAATGGGATGCGACGTTCATACGACGGAGCTACAAGAGAGATGTAGACCTGGCTCGCTACAAGTAATTATACATGGGGGAAGTCTTATTTCTCGGGAGATGACAATAGAGAAGTAAATGAATCAGCAGGCTGGAAACAGGATGTCTGGACTAGTCAAAACAAAGGGGGACACTCAGGGAGCCATTTATAATGGACAAGGTAATGGATATGCTAAGACTGGAACATAAGATGAAGTAAAAGGATGTGCACGGACAATATGGGAACTGGTTCCTACAAAGTGACCAAGCCAATCCCAAAAAATGTGATACAACATATAGTAAATTCCACATAATGTATAAATGTGTATAAAGGAAGAAGTTTCCTGCATAACTTTGGACATGTGGTGTGCCCTGTAGTCACCCTCTATGCTTGAGTCTGATCAACTCGACTTAGCTTTGTTGTATGACAAATAAAGGAACCTAACTGACAACACTGGAGTCAAACTAAATTCTTGGGGAGTGAACAGGAAGACACTTTAGAGCAATGTTTCCCAACCAGTGTGTCACGGCACACAAGTGTGCCTTCGGGGCTGAGCAACTGTGTCACAGAATTTTTTGGATTGGCTCATGAATATTCATGAATTCATTTGGAGACTATATAGCGGTGTACCTCAAAATAATTAAAGGTATCAAGGTGTGCCACAGCAGAGAAAAGTTTGGGAACCACTGCTTTAGAGAAGGCCTTGACAAAGCTAGGCTTCTGGTGACTGTGGTGACCAGTTTTAGCAGCCTGTCACCTAACTCCACTACAGAAATATAATGGAGGAGTTCCCTCTGGTGATCAAATGTAAAACTGCTGGCGCTTAGCTGTGATACAGTTTTGTCTACCTCTGCCTTAGAGTCCGAATGGTGTCGTGACTCAGATCTGCTCGTCTGCAGCAGGTAACATATACAGCCCTTAGAGTAAGTGTTGCAACCTAGCACAACACGAAATGGAACTGGAATGGTTGAAGGGTTTAATTATAAAGACGTTAGCACCACACTGAAGAAGTTGGATAAACATAAGCAAAGACTCCATGGATGTTCCAGAGGAGTATTAGGGGAAGGCTGGGTCCAGGTGTAAAAGGAACTCCAGAGAGTGTTGTTAGAGAAGAGGGAAAAATGCTTTCCAAAGCACAGCAGAGATCTGTTGAATGCCACTGAAATTTTCAAAAAGTTGGGCTCATTAGAAAAAAGGAGTACACTTTTTTTTTTTTTCCTGAGGAAAAGACGAACCAGGTGAAAGAACAAGAGTTTCACACGAATTATTTCTGGTGCCTAAAATTTGACAGAAAAATAAACCACCACCTTAAGGAATGAATGTAAAAAAGCATAAAGAGCAAATAAAGGTTTAAAAGAAGAAAACGAGCTAAATGGAAAAGAAAATCCTGAAAAATCAGGATGAAAACAATTTCTGTTACCTATCTGAATAAATCTAAAGTACAAAGCAACAGTCCTTCTGGGACTGTATTTAGCAAGTACAACTTTGCAAACAAAATGTACTAAGTTTTAAAAAATTGCAAAAACATAAAAAACAAGTTTATGGTTCCCCAAAATATCACTTTAAAAGCAAGCAATTACAAAAAACTGTTAAAAGTTTCAAAAATAGGAGGGAAAAAAACCTTTTGCACAAATAAACCCTGCAGAGTTCAGAGGAAATTAAACAGTTGGAGGTTATGAAAATGTTAAAAAGGAGGGATAACGTGTTAAAGAAAACACTTGGTTTAATAATGAAACCCATGGCAGTATCACTAAGTGCAGTCGTGTCCGGTGACACCCTTGGTAATAAAACAAATTGTGCAACAGGGAGGTCAAGTGGTGACAACCACCACCCCATATGCTGCTTTCCCCAAAAAGTTTTTACAGCCATTCCGAAGGAAATGGGCCCTTCCCAGTGAATGTTTGGGAAATAATTAATCGTGTTGGCTGCTGCAGGCAGACTGACAATCTATTTGAGTTATTGGACTATAAATAATTTAGTCAAAATCCCCAAGAAGATATGGCGTAACTGCTGCCAGGTACACTAGTGAAAATGGGATGGGATGGAATATAAACATGATTAAGAGCACCACAAACTGCTTAAATCAGCTCAGATCACAGACCATATAAAGGGAGGAAAACACCCAGTTGGTTAAAAAAACACTCTCCATCACAAAAAAGAAACGTAAGCCTGACAATCAGCTTGCTAACACCTCAAAGACATCATCCTTCCACTCTGCCAACAATACCAGCCTCAAAGACCCCTCCGTCCACTTCCCACATCTCTGCACTTTTCCCCACCAACTCTCCTGAGTGTGGAAGGCTCTGTGTCGAGTGACCCCCTAAGTAGAGTTACTGGCTGTCAGGCAAAAGAAGGACATGTCCTCCTTTTTACCTTCACGTCCTCTGTCCAGCAAGCATTTTAAAAAGACATGATTTTGTCTGGCTTTTTACTTACAGGGGTTAAAGTATGCTGGAATGCCCTGGAACACCCTATTTTGGGGGGGAAGGATTCCAGGGCCCCCTAAAAACCGAAGAATATTACATTAATACTGCATTTTCTCCATGTGTCCTCCAATGTCCTCCTTTTCATACTTTCCTGTCCTCTTCTCCATGCCTTGGTATCTGGTAACCCTATCCATAAGGTTACTGGTACCACTGACTGGAAAGTTTTCTGCTGATTTTCAATGACTTTACACAGCTGATCAAATTTTGAGAAAATTAAAATATTGATAAAACATTTTCAGCCCCATTTTAGCTGCTACTCTCTGCTCCTTCAAAACCTTCCTCAAGCCCCACTTGCACTGGGATGCCATGAGACTCATACGAAGGGTAGGGATAGACCCAAGAGGAGAACCAGACTGGCAATCAGGCGTCTCCTCCTGGCTCCTGGATTTACCACTAACCTGCTATGCGATCTTGGGCAAGTAACTTCACCTATCCATGCCTCTTAGTTAGGACCTTGTCTCGCTGTTTGTTACACAGCCTGCCTGTTTGGATGCTACTGCAAAGTCATGGGGTGACTGGGATGTGGGAGTATGGACTGTAAGATGAAACCAAGATCCAAAGGGCATCCGTGTTAGTCTAGTTCAGTAAAACAAAAAAGGAATCCTATGGCACGTAAAGACTAACAACTATATTAATTGCATGCGTTTTCATGGGATTTTATCTGATAAAGTGGGATTTTCTCCCACGAAAGCGCATGCAATAAATATTTGTTAGTCTTTAAGTGCCACGGGACTCCTTGTTTGTTAAGATGAAACCAGATGCTCTACAACAGTGGTTCTCAACCACTGTGTCACCACACAGCAGTGTGTCACAGAGAGCTGGGGAGTTGACTGGATCTGGCCTGGAGGGAGTGGGCTAGTGTGCCCTGTAGAGTTGCAATATGCTGCCAAGTGTGTCACAACCAACAAAAAGTTGAGAACTTCTGCTCTATAATGCTGGACTGGAGCCATGGGGGAGGGAGCTTGTAATGAGAAATTGAGTAACAATTGCTACAGAAAGCCCGGCGACTTCCCTGCAGAGGACAAGCTGATCCTGCAGTGGGAAGAAATAGAGGCAACTGGGTCTGTTCTAACTGGTTACTCTGTCTTGTTGCCTGCTCCGTGGATTGTTACCATAAAGTCCCACCCTATTTCAGAGGACTGTAACCTCAGCACCCTTCTCATAATATTTTTTAAGACTCCTGTAAAATTCCACAGCTGATTTTTCCTGGCCCAGACCATGCAGAAATCAACCCTAGAATTCCTCAGTGGCAGGAGCAGGAAACCATAGTGTAGACGGGGCTCTGGCATTTTTCTCCTTGTGTGATGTTTAACCCTGCTAAGCCCAGAGTTAGACAGCAGAGTGGTTAGGAATAGCTGAGCCCTGCTTCAGGAAGAGCTTCCACTATCATTACCATCAAGGGGTTCGCACAGACAGGGAACCACAGGGCTTCTTTTTGCCAGTCTAGAGACAGCCTCTGTTCACCACTGAGTCACAGTTTAATACCTCTCTTAGCGTGTCCCTTCTGCAGAAATCTGGCAGACACATGGGAACGATCCACATCCTCCCCCCTTCTCACAGTGGAATTTCAATGCAGCGTAAGTAAAGTCCAACTTAAATCACAGGATGATGGTCAAATAATTGCAGCTGAGCCACCGAGGCAACATGGAAAATCACAGAAAAGTAGCAATGGACCTTTATGGATCGCGGTAATTTGGAAAAGCCGGAGCCCAGCCTGGCATGGGGCTGACAGCTGGAGCGCTGGCCACCTGGAGCTGACACTTAAAACGTATCATACGTACACCCGAATTCAGCACCAAAATTGCTGTGGAAACTGTATTGCAGAATCCACAGTATCACATATGCAGTGGGGCCTTACTTAGAAAGATTTTTTTCCCCACATCCCCGATTTAGCAGAGGCAGCTGGATTTGCCCTCCTACTTCTGGGAGATTCTGTGCACTGCCAATCCCCTTGACAAAGACTTCATTGATGGTCCTTACTGTGCAGGCAAGTAGTTCCTTCATACAGCCACTTTCTCCCCTCACTTCAATCAATCAATCAATCAAATCAAATCATAGGGCCGGAAGGGACCTCATGAGATCATTGAGTCTCAACCCCCTGGGAATTGAACCCAGGACTTTCTGCAGGTTAAGCAGAGGTGCTAGCCACTACACTATTTGCAGGGCCTTCTTTTTCTGTCAGCGTCTGGTCTTAGTTCCTCTCCACCACCCTCCTCCAAGCAGAGGAACCAGCTGCTTCACATTGCTACTGAAGGGCTAGGCTTGGCAAGGTTTTGCAATATTTGGATTACCGGTAATAACATGTCCAAATATCACAGAGGTTTACCAGCTGGGGATTTTGTTTAAACCAATCCCAAATGCATGTGGTGCTGGGCTTTACATGAATGTGAGCATTTAACCAGAGAACGACACACTTCATTTCAAGGCATAGCAACACACACAGTGTTAGGAATATACGTAATTACCTTCAATACTCCCCGTAAATTAGTCTTTGTCCCCCTCTTGTGACTGATTCACATGAAAGGTTTAGGAATCTGCAGCTTTCTCTTTAGGGTACACCTGGACTGGCATCAAAGGCATCTTTTTAAAATGAGTTAGCGGACAGACTTCAAAATCCTGGTGTGGACAGGATGAGTTATATTGAAATATATGTTAGCTGGAATTGTTAAGATATCTCTTGTTCTGCCCATAACACTAGGGTTTTAAAACACACTAACTTTCTTTAAACAAGCTGTTTTGCAAACATGCCTTTTATCCTCTCCTAGACAAATCCCTCGCTCCCAAGGGATTTATTTCTTTACAAAATTATTACTGAAGCATTACATGAAATATTACATCTAACTCACCTGATTGGCTCAAGTTGGTTCAAGCTACCGGTGCCCAATTTACTATTTCCAGTCTCCTGTAACAAAACTATCATCATCTGGCATTTCCAGCCCCCACAACACTGCACACCATTGCCAGTTCGAGCTTCGCAGCAACAGGTGAAAGCCAAGATCTTGTTTCACAAACATAGCCCATGCCACTTTTTACTATTGTTTGTGTACTAGTGCCCAGGAGCTCTGGTTATGGACTGGGAACTCACTGTGCTCGGCACTGCACAAACACAAAAGAAAACACTCCCTGCCGCCAAAGAGTTACAAGGGGAATCTCCATTAGCTGGTAGCAGCATAATGTTTATGACACAGTTTAGTGGTTTTCGCTCTGTCCAGTAGAGGGCAATCTCTCTCACTCTTACACTCTCACTCACACACACGTGCACACACACTCTCCCTCTCTCGTCCCCCCCATCCCAGGACATTCAAGTAACAACTAATTATTCAACCCATTCCCGCCACTCAAATTTAGCAGGACCTGCAAGCCAAGAGTTACCTCTACCCTGAGAAAATTCTTCATTGTGAAAAACACCTTCCTCCTTGTGCCTACTCCCCCTGTTAATCCCAGGCTGGCTAAACAAGGCTTTACCAAGGTCTCACAAGGACATTCAGATCTGAGGAATCACAAAGGTTGAACATTTTTTTAGCCCAACCAAAGGTTAAAACTTTGTTTAAAAAAAAAATTAAACCCTGAAAGGGGGAGAGTGTGGGAGGCTCAAGTAAGCACCTCACCCTCAGCTCTAGCACAGTAGTTTTCAACCTTTTTTTCATTTGCGGACCACTAACCATCTTTGAATGGAGGTGCAAATCCCTTTGGAAATCTTAGACGCAGTCTACAGACCTTCAGGGGGCCACAGGGTGAAAACCACAGTTCCAGTGTTAGTTACTGCTCCTGGCTCCGGATCAGCACTGGTTCCTAATCACAACACGCACAAAATCAATCCCTTAGGATGACCCACCCCCAGCCATATCTCCTGTGTTTCACCCTGGGAGTCCCCAGGGTAAACTGGTGCCCCCTGTACCCCGAGTGCCTCCTGCAGCAAAAGGACAGGGGCCACAAGGATATGGGGTGGGAGGGATCTTGGGGGGCAGGATAGGTGAGGCACCCTGGATCAGGCAGCAGGTGAGGTCCCGGGACAGGAGGCAAATTAGGCATCTTTGGGAAGAGGTGGGGTGGGGGGTTCTTGGGATATGTGAATGCGGCTCCTTAAAGAGGATACACAGGAGTGCCCGAGACAGGGGATGGGGTCTCCTTTGGGAAAGTATCTGGGGTGTCCCCTGCAACAGAAGATGGGGGCTCACTTGGGAAGGTGCAGGGGACGTGCAAGGACCCTGTGGCAAATGTGCAGGAGGGTCTGGGGGTCCTGGGATGGATGGTGGAGGCTCCCTAGGGAAGGCGCAGGTGCCCTGTGGGATAAGGGATGGGGGCTCCCTGCCCTGGGGAAGGAGAAGGATGAGGTCTGGGGATCCCCCTAGCCCCTGGCTGGGTCTCCATAGAGAAGCCATAGGGGAATGAGGGGGGGTCCCTGGGAGAAATGGGGGAAAGGGAGGGGAGAGGGATCCCCTGGGACAGGAGGGGGCACCCAGCACCTCCAGCCCCGTCCCGTCCCGTCCCGTCCCGCACTCACCCGCCGCCGCTGCCCGCAGCACACGGGGCGCCGGGCTGGACGGGGCGGAGCGGGGCGGGGACCGGGGCAGGCAGCCGTCGGCACCGCCCGTCCGGGGCCGGGTCACCGCCGCCGGGGGGAGCCTCTGCCCCAGCCCCCTCCCCTGGCCCGCACCCCGCGCCCCCAAAAAGCCAGGGGTCCCCCATCGTCCCCCAATTCCCGGCCAGGGTCCCCCAACTCCCTGCCGCGTCCCCCAATCTCCTGGCCAGGGGACCCAGCACCCTGCTGCGCCCCCAGCCAGGGTCTTAGCTCCCTGCCACCTCCCTCAATCCCCGGGCCATGGGACCCAGCCCCCTGCTGCGCCCCCCAGCCAGGGTCTTAGCTCCCTGCCACCCCCCTCAATCCCCGGGCCATGGGACCCAGCCCCCTGCCGCGCCCCCCAGCCAGGGTCTTAGCTCCCTGCCACCCCCCTCAATCCCCGGGCCATGGGACCCAGCCCCCTGCCACGTCCCCCAGCCAGGGTCTTAGCTCCCTGCCACCCCCCTCAATCCCCGGGCCATGGGACCCAGCCCCCTGCCACGTCCCCCAGCCAGGGTCTTAGCTCCCTGCCACCCCCCTCAATCCCCGGGCCATGGGACCCAGCCCCCTGCCACGTCCCCCAGCCAGGGTCTTAGCTCCCTGCCACC
>ML682063.1:2783801-2810326 GCA_007922195.1 Podocnemis expansa
TAGCTCCCTGCCACCCCCCTCAATCCCCGGGCCATGGGACCCAGCACACTGCTGCACCCCCCAGCCAGGGTCTTAGCTCCCTGCCGTGTCCCCCAATCCCCTCAGCTGGGATCCCAGCTCCCTGCAGCATCCCCCAACCCCTGGACCACAGGTCCCAGCTCCCCGCAGTGTCCACCAACCCCTGAGCCAGGGGTCTCAGCTCCCCGCAGTGTCCCCCAACCCCTGAACCACAAGTTCCAGGTCCCTGCCATGTTCCCCAGTCCAGGGGTCTCAGCTCCCTGCCACATCCCTCAATCCACAAATTTGGGGGGTCCAGTTCTCTGTCGTGTCCCCTGAGCCAGGGGTCCCAGCTCCCTCCCACATCCCAGCTCCCTATCATGATCCATACCCCTGAGCGAAGAATACTGGCATCCCGCCACAGACCTCAGCCCCTAGATCAGGGGTCCCCTTTCCCTGCAAGGCCCTCCCATGGGGGGAAGGGTGCATTTTACCAGGGCCTGGAGGGGAGGCCCTAGGGGGCCCAGGCTGCAACCCCCATTACTATATGTGGGAGGAGGCCCATGTTACAAGCCTGTAGCTGGCCTGACAATATTATGCTTGAGTCCTGGTTCCCTGTCATGATCTGTAGCCCCTAGGCAAGGGCTACTGGCTCCCAGCCACAGCCCTCAGGCCAGGGGTCCCAACTCCCTGCCACGATCCATGGCCTGTAGGCAAGGCGTACTGGCTCCCTGCCACGTCTCCATCTCCTGCTTGGCCAGAGTTGTCACCCTGACGGATGCAAAAGTCAAGAGGAGCTGAAAGGGCCGGCCCTGCATTTCCCCTTCTGTGCTCTTTCCTGTTCCTCTTCTCCTTGCCAGATCACCCCTTGCTGCTGCCTGCAGTTTTGTTGTCCTTTGGCCTAGAAGGGGCTGTGTCAGCACTTGGTTTTGGTTCCTGGAAAGAAATGAGCCCTTTGTGCCTTGCTGGGACTGACAGAGGCAGCCCTGGGACCCATCTTCGCTAGAGAGCAGGGGCCGCAGCAGCCTGCCTCTTCTGCTCCTGGGCCTTGTTCCACGCATCACAGATCTCCTTAGCCCTGGTTGTCGAGGCTGAGAGTTGAGTACAGGAGCCAAGCCGCACTGGTGTGGTGTTGTCTGGTGATCACACAAAGAGGATGAGAGAGTGTACAACACGTGCCAGGTGCTCGGCCCCCAGCTTTGCACACTATAGGAGGGTGCCCCAGTACGGCCGTGGTGAATACAGCCTCAGAAGCTTTATAGAATGAAATCTGCATCACAGCTGATTATGTTAGCTCTCTTGGGTGCCTTTGCCAGGGGGAGTGATGAAGGCTGGATGGCAAGGTCCTTGGCAGGAAAAAGTGGAGCAGCTGACCAGTGGTTTCACTCTTAGGACCCTGCTGGTGCTTAAGGACAGTTGATTATCTAAGCCAAGGGCTGTCTTTGGAAAGTCTCCACTTCGTCCCCTCTTGTTCAATGTGTGTAAAACAGGTAAGTTAGCAAGGAGATACAGGCTGTGCAATTTGCTGTATTATGTATGATCCCACTGCTGGAGTGGTCTGGTGATCTGTTGCCTGCAGGAGACTGGGGCCAGGGTGGGGTCTCTTGGGGTGAGGCACTGTCAGGACCAGACAGGGATGACTGAGGGGAGGGAAGCAGCTAGAAGAACCGGCTTGGATTTTTATCAGTTCTGCCAACTGATGGCAACTGATTGTTATGTATGAATGAGCTTAGCAAGTTAGAGGCGTTCTTAGACTCGAGGCGGTGGTTGGGGGCCTAGATAGGGGAGCACCCTTGAGCGTTCCCCATGACAGCCACTCGCCTCTAGAATCTGCTTCCCAGCTGGCTCTGTCAGAAGTCATGGGCTGTGCTGCAAGCCTCGCGGAAGGATTAAACGAGATTGGGCCTAATGACAGTTGGGGAAGTAGTGGCATCAGATCTAAGCTATTTAACATAAGATTATAGTTACATTGACTAAGGTATCTGGTAACCCCTTACCTCCCCCCAAGCCTGGGATGGGCCTTTCCATTAGCTATGTTGTATAGACCAAAATAGACACCATTCCTCTTCTGTGACTTTCGTGCACATGGGTACCAGGGTTTTGCCCACATGCATTTGGAGCTTGATCCCACAGGTCTGTACCCTCGTGCAGTGTTTCCCAATCAGTGTGCCACAACACAGGTATGCCATCAGGTCTGAGCAGGTGTGCCACAAAATTGTTTGAAAAAGTACTAAGAGCTCTGGATTGGCTCATTGGCTCATGAATATTCATGAGTTTATTTGGCAGCTATATGGTGGTGTGCCTCAAATTAATTAAAGGTAGCAAGGTGTGCCATGGCAGAGAAAATGTTGGGAACCACTGCCCTAGTGGTCCCACTGACTTTGGTGTGGCTACTCTGAGCTAGGATTGCTCCCTGGGAAAGATCACGGGACAGGCAATCTAGGAGGTGGTATCAGCATGAATAAGTGGCAGGGAGGGGGGCCTGCGTCTGAGAGCACAAACATCTAGTCTCTTACTAGAGAAACCAGCATTTCACAATCCTTGCTTCCGGCAAGGAAAGGAACAACATGTGGGTCCACTCCCACGCCCATTGAAATGAAGGTCAAAACTCCCATTGAGTTCAGTGGGAGCAGGCTGCCCCGTGGTATTTGTGCATTGTGGAATGGCAGTAAGCCAAAATGAGTCTGAGCATTGTGTTCTCGTTCTCATTAAAGGCAAACCTAAGAGATATACCTGAGTTACGCTTCAGACAACCAAAATGGAGAGTATCAAAGTATCCTTGGAGATGAGAGCTCAGTAACCCAGTAAGTTACCCATTCTCCTACATGTGCCATACAGGGTCCTTGAATGCACTTTCACCCTCAGATATGTAATCGGTCTGCTATTAAATACCTTCTTCAGAACATTATTAAACATGGGGGTGATGGATGGTCTTGTGGTCACAGCACCAGGTTGGGACTCAGGAGATGTGAATTCTTTTCAGCACCTGCCCATCAGTCTCCTCAATGACCTTCTACAAAAATCACTTAGCACCTCTGCGCCTCAGTTTCCCTTCTGGTAAAAGTGGTTAATAAAAGCTAGCTGCTAGTGGCTTAATGGATCCATGTTGATACAGAAGTGTTATGCCTTCCTATCTATGGTGAGTATATGGCCTCCATCACCACAGCGACCGAACACCTCATAATCTTTAATATATTTCTACTCAGGAGACCCCTGGGGGGACCAAACAGGGTTATTATCCCCATTGCACAGATGCAGATCTGAAACTCAGAGAGGACAAGCAACTGACCCAACGTCCCAGAAGAAGTCTATGGCGCTAGGACAGGGATTTGAAAAGGAATGTTACCGGTGGTGTCCTAGCTAATTTCCAGCTGTTATAATGTCCATTTATATCCTTACATTTCCCATGAAGTTTCAAATGGATCCACAATTCTTTGCTTCCTGTTGTAAAATGTTAGTTAGTGTTATCCTGTGCTGTGAAACAACTGCCATGTTCCACCCCAGAACTGGCTGCATTTCAGTGGCAGTGAAATTGATACCTGCTGCACATGCTTTCTGGAAGCACTTGGGATTTGAGAAAATGGCCGCAGTGGGAACAATCATTCATAGTCATTCCTCCCCTGATGGCTGCCGGTCAAACAATAGTTCAAAATTGTGTCTGTGCTTTAAGTTGGCTGAGGTCACAAATGCCTTTCACCTGTGCCAAATTTGAAACAACTGAGCTATCTCTTTAAAAACTAACATGAGAGCAGAAGAATATGTGAGCAAAGAAACAGATTAAGGCAGAGGAATCCATTGAACTATGTTGCCTCCTAATGATTTTGTTCTAAGCTAGTTGTCTCTCCGCCTTCCGCCCCCACATTATTTTGGGATCATGGGGGAAGAGAATTTGATAGCCAGTTTTGAATAAAAACAAAGATGAATGTATGAAAGATGTATCAGGACAAGGGGAAACAGGAGATGGCGGGGGTGGTTGGAGGACATCTGTCCAAATAGCCCACATGTCTTGGAGGAGTAGTAGCTAGGCCATGAAAATCCCTGATGCCGCAGCTAACTTCGGCCTAAAACCACAATAACCAACCTCTGGCAGCCCAGGAATTCTTGGGTGTGGATTTGTTACATTGGGAGGATTAAACGTATGTAAAACTCATCCTCAGGGGCACAAGCTTTTCCTAAGAAGGGGACTGTACAACGAGCTGGCTAGTATGTATGGTATGTAACCTTCTATTGGATAGAATTGCTCAGCTCTTTGTCAGGGGCCCTACACATAAACAGTCTCCTTCAAGTGGTAGGGGCTGTGTGTCTTGCATGGGAGGATCTGTGCTCTGTACAGATGTTGCTGAGATATCCTGTTGTCCAGCACAGTGACGTAGGCAGAAGCGTGTTTGCTACAATACAATAGAATAATTTGCCAAAGACCACTATGATATCATCACCCCAACAATTATACAAAATGCATGTGCTCCCAGAACCATTTTCCTCTGGTGCAGCTTGTGATCATGCTGCAGAAATGAGGGGAGGCTCCACTCTGTCCAGCTTCCAGGGAGCGAGAATCCCACCTCCCTCCTCCACTGGTGAGAAGTACCACGTTGGCACTGGCTGGCAGTGGCATCACACGCTGAGCTTTGCACTCACACTAGTGATCGATTACTTTGTCCTGAGTTCTGCTTTGTTCTCCAGCCCCGTGGGCGTTGGACACCACGCCGATGGAATGGAGCCAGCACAGAGATTCGAGCCGGTAATAATTGCCGCCTGCAACAGAGCAGGCCCAGAAATGCTTCAGATGGGGGAAGCTGCCACCTTGGCTGAGTGACTGAGCTGTGTGCTTAGCAGGGTGTAGGACCTCCAGAGGCATCATTGTCTGTCCTAGGTTGAGGATGAGGTCCTGCTCTGATTTGGAGAGCTGGTAATTGGGACCTTCTTCCCCTCCATAGAGCAGCTGCATGGGGCCCTCTGTCCTCACCCTGGAATGGCACCAGTGCTCAGAAGAAGCAGGGATGGCAGAGGGGCCTCCTCTGATTCAGTGGGTGGGCTGTGCACAGGGTCTACAGAGAAAACCCCTATGGCTGTGAGTCTCAGGGTATGTCTACACGGCACTTTTATTTCAAAATAACACTCGTTATTTTGAAATAAAAGAAATTAGGTCTACACAACGTTTTCTTATTTCGAAAGGACAGATCCCATCCTTTCAAAATAAGATTCATCGTTCCAAAAAAGTAACACCTCAATGTTTTCGAAATGGCCATTATTTTGGAAGGGATATTTCAAAATAACATCGTTTAGACCTGTTGTTTCAAAACAACACCGTTGTTTCGAAACAACTGTTTCGAAACAACAGATCCAAATGCCTTTATTTTGAAATATCCCTTCCGAAATAACAGCTATTTGGATTGCAGGCTTTCCCTTAATTCGAATTAACATTTTGTTAATTCGAATTAACTTATTTCGAAATAACTCATTTTGAAATCTTTATTTCGAAATAACCGTGTGTGTGTAGACATAGCCTCAGAGCTCAGCTTGATGGACTCAGGCTTCTGCGGTGGGGATAAAAAGGGTGTAGAGTGTAGGCATGCGAGCTTGAGCTGCAACCTGGGCTCTCAAATCTGGCGAGGGAAGGAAGAGGGGCTCAAAGCCCAACCCGAACATTTACATGGCTCCCGTCAGCCCCACAGCGCGTGCCCTGCAAATCAGACACAGTTGACCTCTGAAACTCACTGTTGTGGGGTTTAGGTTGTGGGGGTTTTGTTGTTGTTTTGTTTTTTCTGATTGCACCTGTCCCCATGGAGTCCTCTGTTAGGGTGCAGTTTTTAGGACCTTCTGCCTCCTCCCTTCTGAATGCTGTTAGCAGCCATTGCAAAGGCACTGATGGGAGACAAATGCAGATGAGAAACAGTGCAGGTTTTTAACAAGGATCGGAATCCATGCCTGGAGCAATGCATCTAGGAAGATGGGGAATTCTCCTTAACTTGGAATCTTTACATGGAGATTGGGAGTGTTTCACAAAGACATTCTCTAATAGTGAGTCTAGTACGAGGAGATGTCAAGGGCTCACTGCAGGCATCCCTGGAGAAATTTTCTGGCCTCTGTTATGTAGATCAGACTGGATGAACGTGATGGTCCTTGCTGGCTGTAACATCTTGGAATCCCTGACCACCCCTTTGAGGTGCAGTTCACCTCTCCGAGCTCTTGTTTCAGGCTCTCTGGAGACTCAGGTTGATGTCACTGCATTGGCTAGAGTTAAGTCCCATTTTCAAGTGTGAATTTACAGCCATGACAAGCTTAAACACTGTCCTTCAGGCCTCATCTACAAACAAAATGTGCTCTGGTTTAATTAAAATTGGCTTTAAAATTAAACTGTGGCAAACCCTTATGTGAACACACAACTCTAAAGTGGTTTACTTCAATTTAGCTTAAAGTGATTCCTTGCCAAATTAAGATAAGTCTATATAAATCAGTTATTAACTGATTTAAATATATCCACATGGGGATTTGCACGAGTTAAAATAACTACATTATAGAACAATGACACAGTCTTCCAAGAGTTAAATGGCCTCTTTTGCCTTAATTTTCAATCCTTAGACTTGGTATCCTGGCTATCCTAAGGCAGCGACTACCTCAATCCTATCAAGATGCAAGAGGCAATTGCCATGATTCTGAACAAAAAGTACAGCGGGCACAGTGGCCATGTGCTGCAGGATTTTGGCTGTAGAGGAGTCTGGAGTGTTTAGCAAAAAAGCTCCAAGCTTGTGACTTAGCTGCCTGTTAGCTGGTATTGAGGGAATGAAAAGAGAGGGAGCTGGTTTTCTAGTTGAACTGGTGGCACTGCCAAAGGTTATTGTCTCTTGTGATTTACCCATTTAACTACCAAATCCTCCTCACAGACTGGATGATATAATGAGCAATTAAGAGCGGTGACTCATCTCAAGACTTATTAATAGACTGGCTCTGAACTGAACCTAACAGAGGAAGGGAGGGAGGAGTTGTATGGCTCAGTCACTTTGAGAAACTTTCTTGCCTTGTTTCTTCTAAAGAAGCACAGGGTTTTCTCCAGCGCTGATCACAATTCACCAGTTGCTCTTTGGGTGGGCTGGTCAGAGTGTCAGGAGAGGTGAGTTCCAGTTGCTCTGCCCCTCCACTTACTGCCTGATCTCATAGCCGTGTCTACACTTACACTTTAAATGAAAGTAATGATGATTAATTTGATTTAAAGTATTGCGTGGCTACACTAGCTTTCCTTAGTTCCAGATAAGGACCTCTCTCAATTCAAAATAAGGAAAGGTTATTTTGAAATTATAAACCTTCCTTAAATTTGAAACGATGGTTAAATTGAACTAATTAGTTCCATTTAATCCAGTGTAGCGGTGTTAATTAAAACTAACCATCACTTCGAATTAACACTTTTTACCCTTCTTCGTCCCAGGGTGCCTTCATCTTTCTATGTATTGAGTGGGGGCATGGCCTTTCCTGGGGGCCATGTTGTCACACCTCCCATGGTGCCCGTCTCCTAAATTGAACTAGCAAGTCCTGTCCATGGACGTGCTAGTTCAATTTGGGTTTTTAGTGGAGCTATGTTAATTTGATTTAACTTAATTCTATTTAATAGAATAGACTCATAGGGTTGGAAGGGACCTCATGAGATCATGTAGTCCAGCCCCCTGGGGTTTGAACCCAGGACCTTCCGCATGTAAAGCAGATGTGCTAGCCACTACACTTAATGATTATTAGTTCAATGTAATTAGTTTGATTTAAGTTAATTCCATTTAGCAATCTAAGTGTAGACATAGCCACAGACTCTAAGGTCAGAAGGGACCAGTATGATCATCTAGTCTGAGTCCTGCATGACACAGACCACAGCACCTCACCCACCCACTCCTACAATAAACCTCTATCCTACGGCTGAGTTATTAAAGTCTTTCAAGTTGTGATTTAAAGACTTTAAGATACAGAGAATCCAGTAGCAAGTGAGCCCTACTCCATACTACAGAGGAAGGCAAAAAACACCAGAGGTCTAGCCAATCTGCCCTGAGGGAAAATTCCCTCTCAACCCCAAATATGATGATCAGTCAAACCCTGAATGTGGGGAGGTCTTATCAGCCAGTCACCCAAGAAAGAATCTGTGGGATGACTTCCCAGTGCCTCCATCTACACATGTGTAAAAAGGGTGTAAGAGCCAATGGATGCTTATTTCCATTGCTTTATCCTGTAGATACATGACTCAAGCAATTTCTGACTCCACCACTTTGAGTGATTCAGTTTATAGCCAAGAAAAGCATGGTCTAGTGGTTTAAGCATAGGATGGAGAACCAGAAACACTTCTATCAGAAGAGCCCAACTTTAAGTCTGCTTTGTTTGACACTAAAGATCCCATGGCACTTCTGGCATGGGAAGCAGTTTGTCTTGGCAACAACTACATCCTTGTTTCATTTCTGCACCCTATAGAACTGTTGCAAAATATGTTCAATGTCTGTTATTCACCAAAGAATTGCACACATCCTGTTTGTTTCGTCACCCTGTGTCCCCTGCCATAACACTGAATCCCATTTTTTGTCTCATCCGTCTACTAACACTTTGTTTGTTTGATTGTGAGCTCTTTGGGGCAGGGACTCACCTCTTCTCTATGTACCGTCGTGCCTGTACAATAGGGCTCAATCTGACCGGGGCTTCTAAGCACTAAATGTCTATAACAGTGGTTGATAATCCACCCCAGAAGTGGCTGCATTTCAGTACCACCCTCTGCATAGCGAAATCATTAGGCTCCATCAGGGTGAGAGCCTTTCTATAAACCTAAGGTGGTGATGTGTCTGTCTGCAAGTCATGCAAAAACACTCCAAGTGAAAAAGAATGAAACACAGAAGTCATCAGCTGACTCAGATGAGGTCATTTTAAATGCCATTGCTCAGCATAAGTTAGCATCTTCCCTCTGTGACAGACCATACCCCTGGGCCACACCCTACTGTAATAATCTTTGTGCAAAGCAGGCCTTGCAAGATATCATTTGAAAAATTGCTGGTCACTATGGTCCTGGTAAAAAATGTGACATGATGTTGTATGTGAAGTTATAAGACTCCACTGTATGCTGTTATTACACATGCTCCATACTACACAGCTCTGCCCAGGCAGAAGTCAAGTTTCAAACTCAACATGAAGAAAAAGAAAGCAAAACTTAACCCAGGCATCTACTTCTTGAGCAAATGCATTAAATAAAACATCCTCCCAGAGCCCTCACCATCTATAAACCTCTGACCAGCTAAACTCTCTGTTCCACCTCATATTTTGCTCTGACACTAGCACTGGCTTTCCCAAACCTGAAAAGTTCTGTGTAGGGTGACCTAATGTCCTCATTTTATAGGGACAGCCCCAATATTCAGGGCTTTGTCTTATATAAGCACCTATTATCTCATACTCCATCCCCATTCTTCATACTTGCTGTGCAGTTTGAAAGACAGTCTTTCTCACCAACAGAAGGTGGCTCAATAATGGAAGGTTACTCACCTGTACACGTCCTTCTTGGAGATGGGCTGCTCACATGCATCCGTGCACTGTAGCATGTAGACACCTACCTCTGAATGGATGTGAGCAGTGCTTGAAGAAGAAAAGATATTACTTTACTCACCACATCTCATTAAGCAGTGACAGAAAAGAAGTTAAAACAGGTGAAAAAAGCCCAGGGGGGAACATCCTGGTTATCAGCTGGAAATGTTTTTCAAAAGGGAGACTGATACTATGAAAAGGAAGGACAAACACCCTAAGACAACTGTCTTTTTCTCTCTGCACATCTCATTTTTTGCACCTGTAAAGATGACAGGCAACAGCTGTTAGACTTTGGGGGAAAAGGGCCGACCTGAAGAGTTTGATCAGTAATCTTGCTGGAAACATGATAACCAAGTTTGCTTTCCAACTAAGTTAGATTCTTGAATAGATACTAAGGAGCATCTTTATTTTTCTTGTAATCATTTCTAACTTTTATGCCTCACTACATTTGCTCACTTAAATGATATTTCTTTGTAGTCAGTAGGCTTTCTTTACTATTTTATCTAATCTGGGGTGTTCAATTTGGAGCATCTGAGTACTGTATTTAAAATAATTAACTGGCATGTTATTCTGTTCAAGGAATAAGAGACTTCATAGATTTGTACTGTCCAGGAAAGAGGTTGGCAGTACAGGGCATACATTTCTGGGGGAAGATCTAGAGCCATGGGTGTGTTGAGGTCCCTCTTCAGTATAACCAAGACTGGTGAGAGTCAGGATGCGGCTGGTAGGTTTCACTTGCATCCTGGAAACTTGTTTGTGAGCAGCCCGAGTGGGAACTACTACAGCAAGGCATTGTAAAGCGCTTAAGGTTGCAGGGCTGGGGTGACACAGCGCCACCCCCCCGCCCCCAGCTAGTCTGGACTCTACTCCTGGTATAACTAGTGGCTGTGAGGGCAATGACCTGGAAGCAAGGAGACCCAGATTCTGTTGCTGACTCTACCATTGATCTGCTGGGTGACTTTGAGCAAGTCATTTCAGTGCTCTATGCCTCAGTTTCCTCTCCTGTCCTTTGCCTATTTCAATTGTAAGGTCTTTGGAGTAGAGGCGGGCTCTCACTGTGCACTGGCTAGACCTGCTTTTATTGGGTCAGCTAGATGCTATTGTAGTACACGGGTGGCCAAACTTATGGAACTCAAGAGCCACACAAGTTGATTATTAAACCTTCAAGAGCCACACCGAGGCATAAAGCCATATACTTTTACCTACTAAATTGATTTGCTGACGTACTTCCATGAGACACACTTTTTCATTCAAGAGCCACATGCGGCTCCTGAGCCACAGTTTGGCCACACCTGATTTATAGTAATGAAGTTAAAAATATGCATTCCCACACTGCTTTTCCAAACAAACCAGGAGAACCAATGCAACTGAGGTGCACACTTTGTATGTACTGTTTTGTTCACCATGGGCTGGGTTCATTAGCTGGCGCAGATCAGCATGGCTCTGCTGAAATTTACAGAGCTCTGGTGACTTACAGCTGGTGAAATCTGAATATGTACCTGCCGCTGATGTCTAAGGCCCCAGCTTTTCCTTCCCTGTAACAACAGAGTGAGTGCTAGAACGTGGATTATCCTGGGGAAGGAAGACGCAATGGATGGCAAACAAACAACCTTGAGTCTTTAGTTATAGAATCTAGTTCTTGAAACCTTGAGATTTGGGTCTCAGGTTTTGGGGGACGGTTTGGTGGCTGGGGACAACAAGCAAATGCTGTTCTTGGGTTTTAAAGATAAGAAGAGAACCCTTCTTTTACATTCCCCTCCACCACCATCCCCCTTGTGTTTATGGAGTTACACTGCAGGATCCGAATGCATTCCCTGGACGACCACATTCAGAAATCATAGTTGAAACTTTGTGCACAGCTCAGGGGACCCAGTGATGCCTCGTGCCCTTCCAAATGTGGGGTGCGACTAAACGTAAACCTGCAGGAAGGCATCCAGCCTTGATTTGAAGCAAGGGTGTCACTGACCCCAAAAATCTCTCAAGGTCTGACCCGAGCCTAGCCCCGCACGGTCAGGGGGCAGGGCCAGATCTGGCTCCTGCTATAGTCCAGCCCCAAATCCAGCTCCTGCCATGGCCCAGCCCCACATCCATAGCCAAGGTCAGGGCTGGATCTGGGTGCTGTTGTGGCAGTGCCCTGGCCCTGCACCATCAGCCAGGGTCAGGAACTTGGTGCCCTGGCACTGGGACTAGGGGCTCAGGCCTGATTTGAAGACATCAAGTTTCCACCCCTTCCCTTGACAGTTCCCAGCAGAGCCATAATGCTCTTTTCAGCACCCGGGGCGCGTTCTGATGGGGATGCATCCCTTGCAATTAGCAGCATTTGGGCTGGTGGCACAAAACACACCCTTTAATAGAGCGGCTCTATTGAGCTGCTCTGGGGTGTATGAGGCAAAGCCCCATTTGCCCTGCCATAGTTAAGGCCCTGGTTCCCACTAGTTATTGCCAGCTCCAGGGGTTGGAGTTAAGGTTGCACTGAGAGGGTGGCATGAACTTTAACTTTATATTTCTTGGGTTTCAGAAATCTAAGTTTAATCATTCTCCACATTTTGGAAGGACTCTGGGTGACCAGAGTTCTGCACAAACAAAGTTTTGTGGCATTTTCTAAGGGTGCCACTTGGGTCATATGGCTACAGCACATCCCCGCTGAGTCACCCTTTTGCTATAACAAGAGAATGCCTGGAAACCCTCTTGCTGCACATGTACATTTGACTCAGTTTGGTTCATGCCGACCTGAAGTGACAAATTTTACCCTTAATAATGCTTTCACTACGGCTTCTCCAAGGGAACCATGGGGGCCGTGCTCTAGCTGAAGTAAATCCTGAATGACTCGGATCAATGCAGGGAGGATCAAAGCCATAGCTCGAGCTCCAGGTGTGAGCAAGCAAACCACAAAAAAAGTTTTAAAGAATGAAACAATTTTGTAAAATGCTGTTTTCTTGCAGGGCCTGTACCTCAGGAACCCCTTACTCAGATAACGCCAAATTTGGATCACTAACCCTATCCAACATCCCCATGAGGGGAGGCAAATTTCAAGACAATTCACTTCAGCACATGGCTGTTAGAGCACTTAGAATAATGTGGTTGGGGATGGGGAGGACTGGAATGAAGGCGGTAATGAAACCTACTGGGCTGACTAGCTGGATCCTGTCCACTTGACAGTAAGTTGGGAATACTGAGGGAAAGCACCCTACACCCGGTTCTCTTAACAAAGAGGAATATACCTCATACCAGCTAGATAGTCTTGAAAGTCTTAAAATCCTTTTAACTCTCCCAGCACCCCTATGAGCTATCATTGCCAAGGTGCAGAGGCTCAAAGCAGTATTTCCATATTCAGTGTGCCATAGAATATAATGCTCATCCCTTTGTCTGCAAAGGCTGAGAGTTTCAGAGCCACTTGGCATTGGTTGGCACCTTTGAAAATCTCAGCACACATCCGCACTACCTGCTTCCTTGCCTGAATTTGCACATTTTAAGTGGTTTTATAGCCTGGGGCAGGCTTAGGAAAAGCCCATTTGATCAAAAGTTGAGGAGGGATTTTAGGCTGGGGCTCCACCCGCTTTTGTAAAGAATTCTGCCCCAACTTCTGCAAAGTTTTCTCTCCCAAACACATTCCGGCAGTAACATCCTCTTTGTTTAAATGTCTCCCTTCTAGTCAATCAAAATGTTGGTTGTTGGTTACCAAAAGAAACAGGCCTGAGAGATTGAATTCCTCAACTGAATCACAACTAACAATGGTGGAGGAAAACAGATTAACAAGAAAGCTTTTAATGTTTCAAGGCAAATATTGACTTTGGAACGTCTCACTTCAAGCCACCCTCATATTTTCTGTTTAACATGCGTTACTTTTCTTCTACTCTGTCATTTTTCCTTTGACTTACCTTTCCCACCATTTAGCTGTGCTAGTGGAATTTTTTTAACCACCTTTTGCAGATTTTTATCTGCCTTTGGCACCATTTTTCAGCCCATACTGACAACATAATGTAGATCCTTTGCTTTACAAAAAAAAAACAGTTTTTCTGGACAGACACTAATACATAAAGCTGTTATTCACTGAGCCATTCAAGGGCTTTGCTGACGACCTCAACGTAAATACACAATGAGTTACACAAGCCAGCATACCTGGACTCTATGTCAACAGACAAGCAAAACACCGCCTGCTTTTTTACTTGTTTTATTGTATTTAATCTTATTAGTTTTTTCCATTTTTACATGCAGATGAAGTAATGAGACTTCAAAGATAAGTGGCGTTTTTCTTCAAAGGTTCCCCAAGTGCTGAAAGGATGTGAGCTGTCTCCTGCATTTCTGTATAAGCCCTTGGACTTCAGTCTAATTTATTACTCATAGGCCTGTAGCAGCCTGCAACATAGACGAGAGCACCATACAAATACAGAACTGAAAGATAGCCCTTGATACAAAGAGCTCACAGTCTAGAGATACATCTATACTTCTGCAATGCTTCAATGTAGACAATAGCTACACCAACAGGAGGGGTTCTCCCCTCCGCATATGTAACGGTGGGTTACTTACCAGTAACCATCCTTCTTTCAGATGGGCAGCTCAGATTCATTCAGAAATAGGTGTCTCCGTGCCAGAGCGCCGGATTGGTCAGAACTTTTTGCCTTAGCCTGTCAGAAGACGGCAGGCGGCCACCGCCCCCCATGCCACCCCATGGCTATATATGTGGCTGCCACCCAACCCCTCCTCAGTTCCTAGGAGTCGCCAACTCCACATGCGAGGATGGAGGGAAGGGACCTGACTGGATCCGAGCAGCCCATCTCGAATAAGGACGGTTACAGGTAAGTAACCCACCATTCTTCTTCGAGCGCTGCTCGGATACATTCCAAAATAGGTGACTGCTAGCCATGCTGATGGATGGCGGGTGGAGTTGGCTCTTCCGCCTTCAGCACGGCATAACTCTGACATGAGTCTTTGTCCATGCCCAGGATGCTGGAGAGGTCTAGGAGATCAAGCCAAGGACCATCAACCCAGCAAGGGTAAACGGGGTTTGCTGGATCTAACCCAGAGGAGAAAGTAGGCCTGGCTGTCAGAGCACCTAGTGTGGCACCTACACAGGAGGGCCTGAGGTCACCTTACGCATAGAAAAGATACCAGCATATCTTAGTTAATGTCGAGGAGTGTGATTTTAACCGCTCTGCCTAAAGGCATATTGGCAGAGGCGAGAGAAACCCAGATGATTAGTGTTCTGGCAGCAACACGTGATACTGTACCTTCTACAAGGGAATTCAGGAGGCCATAGGATCGTTGGGCTGGCATTGGTGGATGCCGGCACCTCCAGGACTGGAGGAGGGGAGGTAGACCGTGTTTCCCTTGGTCTAGCAGCATGAGACACTTGTGTGCTATGACCACGATAGGTGTAGGAATCTGGGACATTTTGCATCCTGCAGAGGGGTGGGCTACCAGCAGTTAGGGTCTAGGAGAGTTACCTCATCCTAGGTTGGAGGAGGGAGTGCCAGCAGCCAGAGGAGGTAGCCGATGACCTCAAGGAGCGCACTGCGCATAGAGCATCGGGATCGTCAGGGAGGAAGCAGTGCCTGGCCACTAAATGGCCCTATACAAGGCAGACAGGGAGGGGACTTCACATGAGCCTGATGGGTATATCCCAGGCCTACGTGAGCCTACTGATGGCACTGTAGCAGTCCCTGTTGAGTAAGACTGCCGGTATCAATAACTTTGTGTGGACATGAGGGAGTAGCATTAGGATTATTTCCCCGTTTTTCTCTTTTTTTTTTTCTTTTCTCCAGCTGGTAATCAGCCAAAGGAGTATAGAAGGCAAGGAGCTGGTTGTGATAAAGTGACGCCAGGGGTTGCTCACAAGAATGGGAGTCCTGGGAATCAAGTCCCATGGCCTATGGGACATTGGTTTACATGACCTCATACCACCGGGGTAAATGCAGCTAGTGTGGTCCAAACTTTATGACTGGTAACGTACAGAGGTGTGCGCCCAGGTACAGGCACCCCGAAGGGAAGGCCCTCGAGGAAGGAATGGGACACATGTGAAGAAGGAACAGTGTCTACCAAGGGAGCGGGGAAGGTAAGCGACTTCGAGGGTGCACATCCCGCCGCCTCCTTACAGCCCTTTCGGTTTATCTGAAGGGCCTTCTACAAGCATGTTATTGCCCTTATGAGACTTGCCCTGGGAGTGGGTTCTATCAGGGACAGCTGGCTCCCAAATTCCCAATCGGTGGTCAGGGTGACGGGTTGTGTAATAGGAGGGGAGAGGCCCTTAGTTGTCAGTTGGGCCTGACCGTAGTACCAAATCACAACTGCGATGGCTAGAAAGCCCTCAGAGTGTCAGGAGGGAGAGGGAGTGCGACTTGCAGGATATACGAGCGGGGTGTCCCGGACCTATGCTGGGACGAACCCAGCGCTATGACCATCCAAGGGAAGAAACTATGAGAGGAGCCCGCTGGGTATTCTCTAAGGAATGATGACTGGGATTAGGCTCCCACCCCAGCGGTGGGAATGGTCTTCGGCCATACCCATGGAGCTCAGCTTGGAGCCCCCGCCAAGCCTTGGCCCCCTTGCTCTTAGGCTAAAGCTTCTTGGCTACTCGCTGGACTGTTCAAGTAGCATTGACTGCGAGTTTAATGGGGAAGGAAGAGAAGTAAGCATCCTCACCTCTGACCGAAAGGTAAAGGGGGACACCGGACCATTTCATCAAGGGAAAGGGGCCATGTGTAGCTGTTCAGGCTTGAGAAGTACTCCAGCAGCAGTGATTGGCTGGCCCGGAGGGGAAGAGAGGCTGTTGGCCATGAGGGCGGCCTGTCTTCGAGGAAGTAAGGCAGGACGAAACTGGAATGGGGGTCTAGTTGGTGAGACCCCTCAGCCAGTCATTTGCCAGGCTGTGGACCAGCTGGGAGTAGCAATCGTTGGGGCTTTTCCTCGGATATGGAGACCGCGAGTGAGCTGTCTAAGGCTGCATCGCCAGCCAGGCTCCGGCCTGCGAGTCCAGTACTTGACAGGCGAGAGCAATATGCTCAGCCTAAGGGGTCAAGGGGTTTGTAGTACCCCGGGTTAGGGACATGTACCTTAAGATCTCGGTGAGGTTGATCAAGTGTGAGCTATGTTAGGCCCAGCTAAATGCGTTTGATAACCATTGGTCAGGGCAGCAGAAAAAAAAGGGGGGGAACAAGGATTAACTGGGGCTTTACCATCCGTCCTATTGGAGAGTAGAGTGGAGGGGCTTTCCCCATGGGGAGGTGTGCAGGAGCCACACTCCTCGGTGTGGTAATGGTTGTGGTAAGCGGAAAACCTCATCTTATTTGGAATGGGGATTGATGGAATGGTACACTCTGATTATTGGAGTATGTACCATGAACCTCTGAGTGTCCCGCAGAGTGAGGAGTTGCTGCCCAAGGGGGGCGTTGAGTGGGGGTGTGATAACGCGCTAGAAGTAAGACCTTTGTCTAGAGGATGCCCATAGGACTGCAGCTCTCCACTGTGACCACCATGGTGGTCCAAGAGGGTTGAGGTAATGAGGGTCAAGCCCCCCTCGGGCAGCGTAATAGGGGCCACAACAAAAGTGTGGATAAGAGTGGAACCTTCATCCTACTGGAAAAAAGGGAGAGGCTACTTAACCTCTGAGCTGTCTACCTACAATCAGAGGGGGATTTGCTCACAGGTTGCACTCGTGAGGAGCCAGCAAGGTAGGAGGCTGCTAATTGGCTAGCCATTGGGCAGCCGAGAAATGGGACAGCCGCCCTTCGTAAGTGTCTCGATTTCCCGAGATGCTGCACTCCATGGCCAGGTTTTGGGTGATTGCCAGTGGGGTTGTGAGTATCCGCTGAGTGGATCGAAACCGCTGAGTGGCCAGATGGAATCTCCCCCCAAACCGGAAATGGATGGAGGGGGCCGTGCCCAGAAGGTCCCCCAGATGAGGTTCGAACTGAAGTTGTGGTGGTGAGGATTGAGTCTTCACCAGTAGCTGCTGAATGGGGGGGGGGGGTGCCAGGTTGTCCTGGGCCCTATGGGGCCGAAGGACATGGTAGGGGCCCTGTCGGAAGGAGGCCAAGGTATTTCAACTCCTCCCGGGGGTCACGGGCAGTACCCAGGACAGCCGACGTTTCTGGCAGAAAGAGGGTGTCGCCCCTTAAGGGGAGATTGAAGGCCACCTCTTGAGAGGCCGGGGGTATTCTGGCCTCCTGTAGCCAGGCCGCGTGGCGCAGGGTTACCGCTGAGGCCATGGTGCGGGCCACCGTATCCACAGTGTCTCATGCTGACAGGAGGAGGACCTGGGAGGCTATTTTACCTTCCTCCAAGAAGGCATCATACTCTTCCTTGGCCTCTGGTGAGAGTAGGTGTCTAAATCTGTTTAATGCCTCCCACACATCCAACACGTACCTGCCGGTTAGGGCATGGTTATCCATGAACCGCAAATGGAAGGCCAAGGAGGAGTATACCTTCCTACCTAGTAGTTCTAACTCCCTTGCATCCCTCGATGTTGGGAGGGGGTCGTTGGAGGTCTGTCCCAGCCTCAGGGGCCGCTTCCACCACAGCACGAGGCAGGATTGGGTGGTGGGCAAGTGAAGGGAACTCTGACCCCAGGACCCTGTACTTGAGGCCCGCCACATCTGAGACCAGGGAGATGGAACCTAGGTTTTGCCTGCAGGAGGAGGCCAAGTCCTAGATGCTGCAGTGGATGGGAACCGTGACCGGTTCCGCCATGGAGAACACTGGACCGAATAAAGCATTGGAGGGTGCCTCAGAAGACTGGATCTCCATCCCCATGTGGGCTGAGACACCATGCAGGAGATCAAAATGCGCTGACAAATCGCCCATTTAAGAAGACAGTACTGGGTTTAGGACTCTCCCTGGTGCTGGGGGTGGTCCTGGTGCAGTCGCAAGGGCCTCTTGAGGTGACCATTCATGAAGGTGGTACCGGAAGGGTGATGGTGCCAAGGCCCAGTGCCTAGGCTGCTTAGAGCTCTCTGAAGCCCCTTCCCCCATGCTGGAACAGGAGGAAGCATCTCGTGACCTATGGGACGGTACCGGAGATGGCAGAGTGATATGTTGCTGGGGGGATGGCTCCACTGTACCGGGGCTCAGGGGCGTGACAGGCTCCGGAGCTTCAGAGGCCGGAGCTGGTGGTGGGGAAGGAGAGCGGTGCCACTTGTGCTGGGCCCAGGCCCTCGACATGAAGGCCGGCTTACCCCTTCTAACCAGCGCCGGGGAGGGAGGTGTAGGCAGCAGGAGGAGCACTCTGGCAGCCTCCACTGCCTCCGGGGTCGTCGGGATCAGCACTGACCCCAACTGGCCTCGGGGAGAGCCCCATGTCAAAGACACAGGACTATGATGGTGCCGTGGTACTGGGGTTGAGCGTGATCAGTCCCAGGAAGGGCCCCATGTTGGGGACGTGGGGCTGTGTTGGCACCGCAGTACCGAGCTTGTCCTGCGGCCCCTGTTGGTATGGTGCCATGCGGGTCCCGCTGCTGAACTGGCATGTGGTGCTGCAGAAGGTCCCGAAGCCTTGGGAGAGGGTTTCTGAGCTTGCTCGGAGGCCAGGGCACGGCGCCTTTGCTCCCTGTCCCTGATTATCCTCGGCTTGAAGAACGGACAGATAGAGCACACGATGACCATGTGGCTTTCGCCCATGCACCGGAGTCACTTCTCGTGGGGATCGTCCCACAGGAAGGCCTTACCATATTTGGCACAGGTTTTGAACCCTGGCATGGCGGATGATGGAGTAGCACGATGTTCTGGCCTGGATGGGAAGACCCTCTTCAGTGGAACTATGTCCACAAATAGGTGCTCCCAGTCAGGCAAAAAGCTCATAAAGTGAGTGAAAGACAGGCTGCTTGTGAAGTGCAAGGAACCGCCAGTTTCACAATCAACGCGAAGGCGGCAGGAATGAAACTGGGGAGGCGCCGGGTGACGGCCACATATATAGCCATGGGGTGGCGCAGGGGGCTGTGTCCTCCTGCCCTCTTCTGATGGGCTAGGGCAAAAAGTTCCAACCAATCTGGCACTCCGGGATGGAGACACCTATTTCTGAATGTATCCGAGCAGCGCTCGAAGAAGAATCTAAATATCTGAGATGGAGTAGCTAGCTCTAGTGAGACACTTTCCTGCCTTTATTTCCTCCCATTCTGTAAGTTTCCCCATCTTCAAAGCATATGACAAAGTGGGATTTTCTGCCATGAAAGCTCATGCAATAAAAAAAAATTTTTAGTCTTTAAGTGTCACAGGACTCCTTGTTTGTTTTACTGAAGTAGACTAACACGGCTGCCCCTTTGGAACTTGGCTAATGGGGTTAGGTCAGTATAGCTCTTTCTCACGGGTGTAGATTTTTCATGCTGAAGACATAGCTGTACCAATGCAAGGGTATGTCTACACTAGCAGGGCTACATGGATCAAAGCAGTGAGATTGATTGACTGGGCAATGGAAACCTGCTCAGTCAATCCCGAAAGTGCTCTCTGGCCAATGCAATAAAAAAACAACAAGCAGTTGTGTGGCACTTTAAGACTAACAGATTTATTTTTTGCATGAGCTTTTGTGGGAGAAGATCCCACTTCCTCAGATGCTTCGAAGATGGGTGAACTTACAGAAAGGACAGCCCCAAAAGAAATAAGGCTGCATTGACTGGAGGATGCCTCTCATTGATGCAGCACAGTAGAGACACTGCGGTAAGAGAACGTAATCAAGGTGATGGGAGGCAGCTTGCGTATTTCCCATCAACAGCTGCTGACAGTGGAGACCATACCTAAGTTTTGAGTGTAGACCAGACCTAGGTATAGCATAAGAGCCAACAGATGGATACAGAAAGATGGGGGAGTAGAGAGTAACAAGGAGACACCACTGGTCAGCATGACAGTCTGTTGTCAAGCGTTTAGGAGACATTGAGGCAAAGACACATTTTGCGAATGGATGCAGAATAGGACAATGTGTTAGTTTTGCAGATATTTTCAGGGAGCACCTCCCAAGCTCAAGGACACCATGGAGGAAAGCATGAAAGTGCTTGTTTAAAAATTTGACAAGTGGTGATGAACATCATATGCTGAATGAAGGTGGGAGTTGACCTTGGTGAATGAGAGATAAGCATTGAGATGGGCCTTGAAAGTAAACACAAGTAGCTTATGTTTGATACAACAGATAAGGGGGAGCATGGGGAAGGACACAAAAAGAAGGCTGGCTAAGCACTTCCTTAGGAGTCTTCTTCAGAAAAATCCCAAAGAAAAATATAGCAACCTTAACCTGCATGCACTAGATTCACAATAAAAATATGTATACTGGTATTATGACTGCAAAGGAGCTGGGAGCAAGTCGTGCCTTTTTTTTTAAAAAATGCAGTTGTGTGAGGAAGCGTCCTGTCTTTTTCTTCAAAGCATCTGACGAAGTGGGATTTCTCATGCAATAAATAAATCTGTTAGTCTTTAAAAGTACTACAGGCCTCCTTGTTTGTTTTGCTGCCTTTTTCTTGTTACTGTAGGAATGTAAAACCATATTTCATGCATGTCCTTGTAGGACCACGAGAACTGGGATGAGAGCTCTTTCAGCCATTACCGATTTGGATGGGCGCTGATTCAACATCTTTCAGTTGTGTGTCAGGTTGAGTTAAATGGTCTGAACAACCACCGGCCAGCTTTGTTAACTGGGTTTTACTTGCAGCCAGGAGGATGAAGATCAGTTCTCCCCTCCCCTCCCTCAGACGCCAGCAAGGACCCCAGCACCTATGGACCAAGTAGAGCAATTTGTCCTGCTCCCTGCTACCCTCAGAGGGAGGGGATGCTAATCTCCTGCCCCCCGTGGCTGCAGCAGGAAGCTTGCGCTACTCTTGTAGGCACATGGCAAGATGCTCTGCCTGAATCTTTAGGCAGTGGCTCCCCTCTGCAGCTAATGGGAGGGGAGCTGTGGGCCACTCCAAAAGACCCAGTGGACCACTTCTGGCCACAGGCTGGGAACCACCAATCTGGGGTCGTAGCGGCTCACAAACTGAACATGAGTCAGCCCTGTTGCAAGAAGAAAAACAAAAGGCAAACATCCATCCTTCTGGGGATACGTATGTATCAGGACTGCTGTAAGCAAGACATGAGAATTCCTCCACACTACTCACTCCCGATAAGGCCTCAGCTGGAGTACTGCATGCCGTTCTGGCACCACACTCTGGGAAAGCCAAAGACAAACTGGGGAGTCCAGAGAAGATAAACAAAAAATGATAAACAGGTTTAAAGACCTTATCTATAAGGATAAAAAACCGGGCCTGTTTGGTCTTTAGAAATACAACTTGGGGACTTGCAGACTGTCTTCAAACATGTTGAGGGCTCTTTTAAGAGTTCCAAAGGGACAGCCGTGTTAGTCCACTTCAGCAAAACGAACAAGGAGTCCTGTGGCACAAAGGAGGATTTTCTCTCACAAAAGCTCATGCAATAAATAAAATTGTTTGTCTTTAAGTGCCACAGGACTCCTGTTTATTATAGAAGAGGACAGTAGTCAATTGTTTGTCCTGTCCACTGGAGGTAGAATAAGAAGTAATGGGCTCAATCTGTAGCAAGGGAGATTTGGGTTAGATATTAGGAAGATCTTTCTAACTCTAATGGTAGTTACACTCTGGAATAGGCTTCCATGGGACATTGTGGAAACACCACACCTGGAGATTATAGAAAAACAGAGTGGCCCAACACCTGCCGGGGTGGCCTAGGTTTCCTGGGTCCTTCACCAGCACAGGGAGTTGGACATGACGACCTCTCAAGCTTCCTTCCAGCTTGACACTTCAATGATTCTCAAGACTTACTAAAGTCTAAGTAATATCTACTTTCTGTGAGGAGGAAAGTTAGTTTCTTTAAAAGTAAAACAAACAAAAGACATTACGCAAGACATAAACCCAGACTTTTATTTTATTAGTGCTGATCAAAGGAAGTTACTATCTCCTCCTGTCCAACAGGACAAACACAGCACAGACAGTGCAAACTTCTCTATCGTATGCTTTAACCCTTGACCTCTCTGCTGGAATCGTCAAGAGCGGCCGGTTACGATGGTGGCTCTGAAATGTTCACACGGACTGAGACCATCATTCAGATATTAAACACCCGCAGTTTCATTCAGTGCTGCGTTAAGGTAGATTCCAATTAAGAGTCCCAAGGTAAAAGACTTTACATCCATTCCCCCTCACTTGATCCAGCCATTCCCCCCTTATAAACCAGTTAAAGCAATATTTTAACACCAAGAAAAACACCAGCGTGCTCACACAGCCCTTCCTGTTTTAAATTCAAACATGCTTCCCCAAGGGAAGCTCAATTCAGACACAGCATCTAGTGCCTTAGCGAAATTCCTGAGCTTCATCCCATTTATCCTCTGGCTCTTTTACACTGTTCTGGGGACTTTAAGTGGGAACAAGTTACACTTGCACCCAACACTGCCAGAATGATGTAGGAGGGGCTTAGAGTAAAGGAAAATTCAATCTCTTTTGGTTATTTTGCCCTGTTTTGTATGTCATTTGATTATGACAAAGAGCTCAAATAAGGTGGTCAAGATCAATGCTAGAAGGCGATGTGCACTGAAAGACCCACTACCTCCTTCCTACAAACATTGTGTAAAGCAAGACATACATTTCAAAACCTGTGGGTACAGCGTGTTAAAACCTTTTAATTGCTGAGAGGAAGACGGAACGAACAAGCTGGACTTCTAGTAACACCCTGCAAGCACGAAAAAATATTTGCATTTCCACAGGTGACGGAGGCACCGGGAGCCCCTTTATTCCACAGATTCCTCGTGGGAAATCAGGGTGCATTTAAACACTTCTGCAAAGGCGTCCAGAAAAGGGTCAATGATTTCATCAACTGTGACATGTCTCTGGAGTTCTTCGCTCAGGGAGGTGACACCCTTCCCCTCCAGTCCACAAGGAACAATGTGATCGAACCAGGAGAGGTCCGTGCAACAGTTCAGCGCCAGACCGTGAGTGGTTACATGCCTTCCACAGTGGATACCTGAAAAGGAAAACAATGTACATGTTGTCTAGTACGGCCCTTTGCACCCACACACAGCCCTCCCTACGTCTGGCCTATTTAAAGCAAGTAAAGATTTGAAGGAGGGCTTACAGATCCTGACACATTCAACAGCTGAGAGATACTGTCAGGGCAGGTAATATGCCAATGCCAAGCTAAAATGCATCCAACAGGGAAATTGGAGAAGGGAAGAGGGGCTGTTGGAGGGAAATTCTGCCCTATAAAAATCTTGGAGAATGACCGACATACACCAATCAACTTAAATGACAACCGTCAGCATCTTATTCCAGTGGTTTTCAACCTTTCCTTTTCATTTTGCAGACCCCTAAAATAATTTTAAATGGAGAGGCAGACCCCTTTGGAAATCTTTAACGTAGTCTACAAACCACCTCCCTGTCCACAGACCACAGGTTTTGAGACCACTGTTCTATAGATCAGACTAGATCACGGGCTATACGGAACTTCTCCAAAATGGCTCCTAGATCAGAACTTTCAGAAAAAGATCCAAACTTGATTTTAAAATTGCCAGTACAATAGACAATCCAACACGACCCTTAGCAAGTTGGTCCAATAGTTAAATATCCTCTTCACACTAGGAATCCTTTCCATCCCACCATATAGGTTTCCCCACTGATGAGGCAACAGTCCTGCGGTGCTTATCACCCAGTAGTGAGCTGAGATCACAGTTTATCATATTCACTGATACATCTCAATGTTTCGTTGTACTTCCCCACCATATGTCAATCTGCATCTGTTATCTCATCTCACCCATCAATTGTAAGATTTTGGGGGGGGCAGAGACCATCTGTACATATTTGCGGCTGGGGCTCCAAGGCCTTAAGTAAAACACAGTAAATGAGACAAGCAAGAAGTCCTGTGGGACTTTTAAAAGACTAACATGTTTCTCACATGAGCTTTTGCGGGTGAAGCTCATGCAAAAAATAAACGTGTTTGTCTTTAAAAATGTCACAGGACTCCTTGTTTTGCTGAACTAGATTAACATGGCTACCTGTTTGGAAGTTCTCAGCAGGAAGTAAGGTAGCCCAGGACACTGTTAGTGCAATGCAGAGACATGCATACCTGGTATGAAGCCCGTCACAGGGCAGTGAAATTTCTGTAAATATCAGCCAGGCAAATGCTCCCTAATAGTAGGATTCGCTCAGCTAGTAAAGGAGGACAAAATGCAGCATGCTGTGAAAGGATGTCCACAATGATACAGACTAAATTCTAACTTTCCTGCTTTCAGCTACTCAACACGAGAGCTGCGACTCTACACTGTCTGAAAGAAACGTAAAGCTTTTCAGTAACAGCAAACTTCCCAGGAATTATGAAAGCCCACTTCCTGCAAAGAAGTATACGGTTTTACTCAGAGGACTAATCCAATGAGATTACTCACATGAATAAATGTTCACGTGTATAAATCTCTCCAGGACTGAGACAGAAAAATGTAGTACCTAGTGATTTACAAGTAACCCCTAAAATTATGAGACTTGTTGGGGTGGGGTGGGGTGGTTGAGGAATCTCCATTATTTCAACAAGTTGACTGCCTTTATGTATAATCAGTCCCTCTGGACTGTCACTTCTCTCTACCATTTTCTCTGGATATTCCATAAAGCAGCACATGAGAGAGGAAACAGTTTAATAAAGATCAACACTACGGCCTTGGCTATGCTACAAAGGATTTGCCCATATAGCTGTATCAGCAAACTGTCTTAAGACAGATGTCATTTATTCCAGTGAAAGACCACATCTGCTGGTATAACTTACAGCTTGCTTCATTCAGGAAACTGGTATATCAGCAAAAGCATGTTTTTGCTGGTATAACTGCATTTACACTTATGCTTTTCTTACCATCACATCAGTTATGAGGTGTGGCCTTTTCCACTCAGTAGACAACTTAGCTATGGTGGCAAAAATTTTAGGCCTACACTAATAGCTATGTTATCACACAGTAGAGAACACACCCTGACCTGACAGCAATGACAGTAAAAACAAGAGAGCAGCCCAGGTGAAATCCTGTGCTGCAAACCACGAGGAAGAGGCTGCGCGTCTGTGCTGAGCCCCACTGAGGTCCATGGGGTTCACAGTGCGGCATCAGAGCCAGCGATCATAAAGTCACGGGCACTGGTGGTACACTTGGACAGGTGCAAAGCCTCCAACTACTCAGCTCACTCCTGCCGCTGTCCTGAGAGCTCCCTGGGTCTCCCCTTGTCCTCCCACATTAACCTCTGCCCTCTTCCCACCTCCTCCCCAGGGACCTGCTGAGCCCCCATATCTCATCCTCTGTGCTAACCCCCATATGTTGTTCATACCTGCTAAAGACACCCCCCACATCCCTTCCTGCTGCCCCTCCAAACCATCCGAGCCCTCATATCTCCACCTGTGCTACCTCATGTCCTCCTCATATCTCCACTAGGGACCCCCACGTTCCTCCCCACTGCGCCCCCCACTTCCCACTCGCCCTCTTCCTGCCTCCTCCCCATGGAGCAGCTGAGCCCCCATATCTCCTCCTCTGTCCTACACCATGTCTGCCTCCTATCTCCTTTAGGGACCCTCGCATACCCCCATCCCTGCTGCCCCCACTTCCCTCTCACCCGCTTCCTGCTTCCTCCCCTGGGACCAGCTGAGCCCCCACATCTCCACCTCTGTCTATCCACAAATCCTCCTCGTATCTTCTCCAGGAACCCCCGTGCCCCTGCCTGCTGCCCCCCACTTCCCACTTGCTCCCTTTCTGCCTCCTCCCCAGGCACGGTCTGAGCCCCCATATCTCAGCCTCTCTGCTATCTCCCCTATCTTCCTCAAAGCTCCTCTTGGGACCCCCACCGACACCCCTTCCTGCTGCCCCCCCAAGGACCATTTGAGGCCCCCATTGCCACCTCTTTGCTACCCCATGTCCTTCTCCTATCCCCACATATCCCCCCCCACTCGCCCCTTTCCTGCCTCCTCCCCAGGGACCAGCTGAGGCCCATCTCTCCACCTCTGTGGTGCCCCCACGTCCTCCTCCTATCTCCTCAAAGCACCCCCACATCTGACTCTGC
>ML682063.1:2811620-2844079 GCA_007922195.1 Podocnemis expansa
AATACAATGTAGAGGTTATTTGCATCCTGCACAGTTTGTCATGCTACTTTAAGTCGGTCATGTCAAATAGCATGTTTCAAACAAGGTTTTGCAATTTGTAAAATCATTTCCATCACCATATCAAAATACAATTTAGATGTTATTTGCATCCTGCATATTTACTTCACTGCACTGACAAGTTCAGAATATAATGATAGGGCTGGAAGGACCTCATGAGATCATCTAGTCCAGCCCCCTGAGGTTTGAACCCAGGACCTTTTGCATGTAAAGCAGATGTTCTAGTTACTACATTATTTGCAGCAACTATTGGCATAAATAGTGGTGTGCTCAGATTTGAACACTGGTTCTAAAAATTGGCACAGAAGAAATTGTTTGTGCACATGGCCTACAAAAAGTTGGAGGGAACATTGGAGAACATATAGAGAAAATGTAATATTCACAGAATATTCTTCTGTTTTTAAGGGGCCCTCGAATGCCTCCCCCTGAAAATAGGGTGTTTCAGGAGGTTCCAGCATACAGTAACTCCTGTGAGTAAAAAGCCAGACAAAATCATGTCTTTCTAAAATGCCTGCCAAAGGGAGGACATAAAGGCAAAAAGGAGGACATGTCCACTGTAAGGGTTACCAGCTGTCCGGCAAAAAGAGGACATGTCCTTTTTATCCTCATAGTCTCTGTCCAGTAGGCATTTTAAAAAGACATGATTGTGTCTGCATTTTCACTTACAGGAATTAAAGCAGGGGTCTCAAACATGCAGCCCAGGGGCCGCATGCAGTTCCTAAAGCTACTCCCTGCGCCCACAACAAAACTACTGTTACTGATATTTGCAATGTTGCATGAAAAGGTTTCAGTGGTGTGGCCCTCAGGCTAACATACCAGTCCTCGTGGTGATTTGAGTTTGAGACTCCTGGGTTAAAGTATGCTGGAACACCCTGTTTTTTAGGGGCAAGCATCCCAGGGCCCGCTAAAAACAGAAGAATATTACTTGACTGCTATGTTTTCTCCATGTGTCCTCCAAAATGTCCTCCTTTTCATACTTCCCTCTCCTCCTTGCCATGCCTTGGTATCTAGTAAGCCTAGACACAGCTACCAAAGCCTGGCAAGGAGGAGACGGAAATTCGAAAAGGAGGACATGGGAGGACGCAGGGAGAAAACGAAGTATTAATGTCGTATGTTTCTGTTTTTAGGGGGGCCTGTAATGCTTTCACCTAAAAATAGGGTGTTCTGGGGTGTTCCAGCATACTTTAACCCCTGTAAGTAAAAAGCCAGGCAAAATCATGTCTTTAAAATGCCTCCTGGATGGAGGCCGTGAAGATGAAAAGGAGGACATGTCCTCCTTTTGCCTGATGGCTGGTAACCCTACCCAGAGAGAAGCCAGACCCAGGAGGTGGGAATTTCCCACCCCCCACCCCCCCATGCCCCTCTTGTATTTCCCAACACCCCTCAGTTGTCAGCTAGTAACAGTGTTATCCAGCGATTTCCCTAACACCCCCCCATACACAATACACCCCCTGAATTTTCCAACACCCTCCCCCCAGTTGTCAACTAGTAACAGTGTTACACCAATTTAGTGAGCAGGCCCTACACCTCCCCAATTTCAAGCTATGGGGAGAATACTGCCAGGATGGGGACCCACAACTTTTTGGCACCTGAGGCAGGGAGCCCAAATGACACCCCCGTGCCGCCTCGTGTAGGCCAGAATTATGAAAGGTCTCAAGTCTGCCGTCTTCCCGTTCTGCTCCTCTCATGGCGCTGCTCTGCTGCCTACCCCAATAAAGGAGAGCTAACAAAATGCCTTGTGCAAAAATGTTAAGTAACTTTCAAACGCCTCAGCAGCAAATGTAACTTTTTTTGTCTGCAGAGTAAACACTGGCATTTTTCTCTGTTTGAATAACCAAAGTGGTGCTTTCCGTGCCTTCTTGGTCTTAGTTGCAAAGATTCAAACTGCTTCCTGCAGGTCCGCAGTCTCGGCCAGCTCTTGCTCTACTGAGATGGCTCACCTTCTCTCCTGAAGGAGCAACGTGGGCCCAGGAAAAGTCCTGGGGCCCAGGACCTGCACCACCACTCCCCTAATCTCGATTTGGGGCCTGGGCCCAATCCTGCCCAGAGCCCTGGGCAGGGCTCAGATTGGGCTCCTGTCGCAGGCAGCCTGGCCCCAGACCCCAGGCCAGGGACAGGGCCGGAGAAGGCAGCCATCACTGTGGGCACCCCGGCAGCAGACCAAGGGCACTGGCACCGGGACTCAGGGCTTGAGCCCCATAAGCCCAGCGCCAGCGATGCCACTGCTCTCCTGCCCACCTGTTATGTCTCTTGCACCCTTCTTCCTACAGCACAGCACTCCACCATCTCTGCATCTAGAGCAGAGGGAATACACCTGCACCAGTAGCGGACACAATTTTCTGCGCTCGGGGTCCTGGTGCCTTCCAGCCCCCGGTCTGGCATCTGAGGCAGCCACCTCAGGTCGCCTCGTGGTAAGGCCAGCCCTGGTAGTGACCATCAGGAGAAGTCTGATCGCCTATGTGTCAGAGCCCGCCACCACGCCCCAGAACCTGCGCGCTAACCCAACTTACAGAGCCGTAACACTCTGTTTCGGCACGCGGGGCGTGCCCTTGCAATTAGCAGCGCTTGGGGCCGGTGGCGCGAAACATGCCCTTTAAGAGAGTGGCTGTGTTGAGCTGCTCCAGGACACCCGGGGCAAAGTGCCGTTTGCCCCGTTACAGTTACATCTCGCCAACTTAGACCACAGCATTGCAGCCCACAGGAGGCTGTGCCACTGGGAGACCCTACAAGGACTGAAGCACATCAGTGCATCACTGTCTGAAGCCTTTGCAATGGAAGAGACATGACTGAGTGAGATATGCTCAGGTAACCACAAAAAGTGACCTGCATTCCACACTGCAGAGGACGATGAAAAGCTCCCAAGGTCACCAAGCCGTGGAAAAATTCCTTGTCTCACACCTGCTGATTGGGCCTTGAGCATGGGAACAAGAATGAGATATGCACGGTGCCACCTCCAAGTCGTTGCACTCCCAATCCAGTGTCCTTTCCCAGCCAGGGCCCTCTCTGATGCTTCAGAGGAAGGAGGATTTGGAAAATATCTCAATAAACCAGAATACCGGGGTGCAGGAGAAAGAGAATGCCTTTCTGATCCCATGGTGGCTGGCTGAAATCCTGATGAATGAATTTTGGGGAATAGAAACTGTAAACTGGAAGTGAGCCCCCAAGCTACTAAGCCCTGGCCCTACCATCGCAAGCAACCCTGTCATAAAATTGCACTCATACATTTGTCCATCTCTCCCTTAAAACTGACTGAGTTTTTGAACCTGTGGCTCCTCCTGGGAGTGGGCTGCCCTGAAACTTTTTGTACAGGCACAGCCCCTGTTGTGTGCTCCATTGTATATTAGAGAAGGGGATGGCCATCAATTCGGAAGAGCAACCTCAGCAGGCAAAGCGTTTGGGGAATCGTGAGATGGAAGGGACCTCAAGATGTCTTCCAGTCCAGTCCCCTGCACTGAACACAGGCCCACGTATTACCAGCCGTCCCTGACAGGCGTCTCTCCAACCTATTCTTAAACCTCTCCAATGATGGAGATTCCCTAGTGTAGTACAGAAGGTCCTGGGTTCAATTTCCAGGGGGTTGGACTCGATGATCTCACAAGGTCCCTTCCAGCCCTATGATTTGATTTGAATGAGAATTTGATTTGAATGATTTGAACCTCCCTGGGGAATTTATTCCTGTGATTAACTACCCTGCTACTGTACTTAGGAAGTTTTTCCTAATGTCCGACCTAAATTGCCCTTGCCAGGAGTGTTGTTGCCCCCGGAAAGGACCCGGGGCACCGGCCCAGGCCCTGCCCCTTACCTGGAGGCCAGGCCTCCAGCCGGGGCCAGAAGCCACGGCCACGGCTGCGTGCGGCTGGTCCCCAGATCCCCAGCCGGGGATGGGGACGGAGCGGCCGCCACAGCAGTGGGCGGCTGGGCCCTGGATCTCCAGCCTGATCCGGCTGGAGACTGGGAGAGGCGGGGCCCCGCCAGACCCAGTGCACTGGCACTGGGATTCGGGGCACGGGCCCCATGTGCCCGGCGCCAGCGATGCCCCTGGCCCTTGCTGCAGTTTAATCCCATTGCTTCTTGTACTATCTTCAGAGGTTAATGAGAACAATTTTTCCCCTTTTCCACGTAACAAGCTTTTACGTACGTAAAAATCGTTATGTCTCCCCACAGTGTTCTCCTGAGTAAACAAACCTAATTTTTTCCCAATCGTCTCTCATAGGTCATGTTTTGTAGACTTTTAATACCTTCTGTTGCTTTTTTCTGGGCTTTCTCCAGTTTGTCCGCATCTTTCCTGAAACGTTTCACCCAGAATTGGACACAATACTCTAGCTGAGGCCTAATCAATGTGAAGTAGAGCAGAAGAATGATGTCTTGTGTCGTACTTACAATGTTCCTGCTAATACATCCCAAAATGATGATTGCTTTTTTTACAACAATGTTACACTGGTAACTCATATTTAGTTTGTGATGCAGCATGACCACCAGATCCCTTTTCTTCCTAGGCAGTCATTTCCCATTTTGTCTGTGTACAACTGATTGTTCTTTCCTAAGTGACCACTTGACGTTTGGGTGTCCTAATTGAATTTCATCCTGTTTTCTTCAGCCCATTTCTCTGGTTTGTCCAGATCATTTAATCCTATCCTCCAAAGCAAACTTTATAAGTGCACGGTCTATGCCATCGCCTAAAAGAAGTTGAACAGAACCGGACCCAGGACTGATCCCTGCACGACCCCACTTGATGTGGTCTTCCAGCTAGACTGCAAACCACTGATCACTTCTTTCTTGGAACAGTTTCCCAGCCAGTTACTCACCTAACACTAGCTCCATCTAGTTTGGATTTCCCTAGTTTCTTTATGAGAAGGTGATGTGAGATGCCACCAGAAGCCTTTCTAAAGTCAAGATATATTGCAGCTACTGCTACCTCCTCATTCAAAAGTCAAAGAAGTAAATTTATCGAGTTATCACTGCACTAGCAGCACAGACTGCCGTTAGCATAGCTCAGGGCGTGCTATTTATGCAGTGGTAGGGAATGTAGGTTTGATTTTAGGCCAGGGGTGGGTAATAAAAGGCAGCAGGAGGCCAGTGGTGGTGGCAGAGAGCCGGCAGGGGGGAGCTGGCAGGGAAGGACCAGGGACGAACTCTTGGGGAGAAAGGGCCAAGACAAGGGAAAGCAGACTGGAAGGTGGGGGCGAGCACTGGCCGAGGGGATTGGAAAGGGGCAGGGCAGCTGTTGTGCCAGCCCCAGAGCACCACAGCACCAGCACCAGCCCTGGCATGGGGCAGCGCCAGCCAAGGGGGAGGAAGGGGTCAGCGCAGCACTGGCCCTGGCTGGTGCAGCACTGGCTAGGGGTAGGGGTGGAAAGGGTCTGTGTCACCGCCAGCCCCTGGAGCGCCACAACTGCACCCACTGGGGGAGCAAAATGAGGCGGCATAGCACTGGCCCCAGCCCCAGAGTGGCACAGCGCTTGTGGGGTGAGGGGGTGGAGGGGAGGGGAATGGGGCTGTGCAGCACCAGTCCAGCCCTGGCCCCAGAACGAAGACGCGACAGCCGGGAGGGCAGAAGGGGCTGGAACGGTGCAGCTGCAGCTGGGTGGGAGCTGGGGCTGAAAGGGGAGGAAGAAGCAGGCCAAAGGTGTTGGGCTGGACAGAGGTCTCCAGCTGTATTTTGCTCACCCCTGCTTTTGGCAGACGTGGAAAATCTCTTTTTGGCCTGAGAGGAATATTCCCCATGTGACATTCAGCATAGATTAGTTCATAATGGTTTTTTAGAGGCAGAAAATGCTTTGCTGAGGTTTTTCTTAAACAAAAACAAAAGTAAAAGCAGCTAATCTCACAGCAACAACCCTATGGCAACACTCCAGTGTTCACCTTACCCAGGATTCACAAGCACCCTGCATGCATGCACCAACGTGTGCTCTGCCTGGCACTGATGAGTGAGCGTACAACAGAGGTCGGCAACCTTTGTTGGCTCCTGGGCAAGCCCCCCCCACCCATGTGCCAGGTGGCGGGGCCGGCAGGGGAAAATGTCGCCACGTGTTCCCCACTACCGGGTGAGATTCTGGTCCAGGATTCCAGTAGCAACACTCACCAAGATGCAAGTAGCAGGTGAAACATGTTTTATTAACTAGCAGATTACTTAACTAATACCCAGAGTTAAAAACAAAAAGTAGTATAGAAAAGTAAAAATATATAAAAATAAAGTAATATAGACAATCAGCAGCTGGGGACCCCTTTGCAACCGTGGGCTTCGTCAGGGGAATGATGTCGTTTGAAGAACCCTCCAGGGTCCTATGGCGAAGTCTGTTGAAGTCAGGGAATGAACCAATAATTATAGCCCGTGAGGGCCTTTGTTTCATAGGGAAGGGATGATCAGGCCCTCCCCAAGTCACGTAGACTCCTGCTAATGGGTTTTAATTGCGACTATCAAAAATCTTAAAAGCTACTTAAACACTATAACTTTTACAGGTTATTACTTGATCACTTCGTTTACTACATCTGGCAAAGTGGATGTGTTGGGGGCCTCCCACTAATGCGTCACCATCACAAAATCTTCCACTTGCCCTGCACCACGTGCGCGGCGGCTCTTGCGGCCCAAGGTGCTGATGGGGGTGCGGGGCCATCAGGGGGAGCAGCTGTACTGCAAAGCGGTGCCGCTGGGCTGGGAGCCCTGCGTGCTGCTCAGAATAGGTGCATGTGCCATGCCAACCCCTGCCCTATGATAACAAACAAGAGCAAAAGGCATCCATAAACAGCCCTATCCTTACAAATCTTCCTATGTAAAATGAAGTTGAAGAATTTTAGGAACAAACCCAAATGTAGGATTATACTGTAGTTAAACATAAGAATTTATTTTCAAGATCAGGATTAATATCCTGTGTGGGTTGAAGTTAACCATCTGAGGCCTTTCGAGAATAATAAAATGACCCAGCTTTCACTTTTAATTGGTGTTCTCTAAAATATTCAGATTTCACCTAGATGCTAATGAGTCAGCCATTAAAAACAAAACAAACTATACCTAGTGGACTCTTGCTTCAAGTTATCAGTTAGATTAACCTTATAAAAGTTAATTCATGCATTCAGTGTTTATAGAGCAATCAACTGGGCTAGTAAGCCTTGCTTTATCAAAAATCTTACTTCCTGAAAATCTACCCTTTGTAATTCTAAACAAATAAGCTTTCATCCCAGCCAGCCAACACTCTTTTTGCAGGTACTACTGCGTGGTTACTATATTGGAGCAATTGCAAGAGGCAAAGGTGAGCCATAGAAGGTACTTTCTACTGTTTACTTACGCCAGAGGAAAGGTAACAAAGGTTGATAAGATTAGAGTAGCCTGGGGAAAAAACACCATCAAATAAACACTGTTGTACTGTGCCAGGTCACACTTGGCCACATTTAGCCAGTTTCCTTAAACAACTGCACTGATTCTCCTTCACTCGGTTCAAGATCCAGTTAGTTTAGCACTGCTCTTCTTACACCAATTCTTGATCTTATTTATTGACTTCAGTGAAGTTATTCCAGATTTACACCCCTGCAACTGAGGGCTTGTGTACATTTAAATCGCTAGCATGCAGATATCAGGTACGCTAATGCAAGAACCCCTTCCATAATCCACCTCCCTGGGAGGTGGTAGCTAGTTGATGGAGTACTTCCATCAACCTAGCACTGTCTACATGGAGACTTACACTGGTTTAACAACACCATTCAGGGGGGTGACCCGTCCGATTGACTAAACCAATGTAATTCTCTAGCTTAGACCAGGCCTGAGATCAGACTCTACCTCGCTGTGTCTTTCCTTAGCAGAAGAGATTTGCATATTGTGCCAAAGTTTTGTGTGTGTCTGTATGTGTATCAAGTTATTTCCTTTTTTGTGATTAATCATCAAGTTTTTGCTGGACATCAAAGCCAGATGCTCTTCCTTTTTGGCTTGCTGTGATAGTGTATGCGTAAGATCAGGAAAAGTGTATGTAATAGGTCTGGGATGCTTTGTAAGTAAGAAGCCAAGAATTAGCTTGTCTGTGTTCTTACAATATTTACTGTCATATGCGGTCTTTGAAGTCAAGAGGACATGGAGAATTTGCATGGAACCCTGCAGTCGATGCCACAGTTTTTCTCCAGATATATGGCCAGAATGTTTTTTAAAGAATTTGCACAGTGTTGCATTTTACCAGAACATGACTGCTACAATTTAGGATAATTGCACCTATATTTTCCTACCCGCTAGGTCCAGCCAGACTAAGGCTTCTCCAGCTTTTGCCTGTGGGCATGTCTCCACTGCCTGTTGTTTTTGGAGGCAGTCAAACGGAGATGCTTAAAATACTCAGTTCAACTGGCCTACGCCTGCCATGTCCACTGTGCTGAATTGAAGGTCCCTTCAACTCAGCGCTACTCCAGTTGCCAGAATGCTGTTCAGGAATTGACTTTCCAGTTGGTTGAGCAAGTCTTCACAGACCTGATAATTTGATCAGGAAGGTTGGTCTGACTGAAGCCATTTTGCCCCAGTTTTGCAGCCATCAGTGGAGACAAGCCCTTTGTCTCATTTCCATCTGAGCAGAGTATGCTTAAGTTGCACAGCCCTCTCCCTTGACTGTGTTCGCCAGCAAAGACAGTCTGCTTAAAAAGATTTGCTTGCTTTCTCTTTAAAGACCAATACCAGAGGTTCTAAAGGGGTAACCATGTCAGTCTAGTTCAGCGAAACAAACAAGGAGTCTGGTTCCAAAAGGGCAGCAATGTTAGTCTGGTTAAAGACTTAACAAATTTATATATTGCATGAGCTTTGTGGGAGAAAATCCCACTTTGTCAGATGCTTTGAAGCATCTCAAAGCGTCTGACAAAGTGGGATTTTGTTCTGTGAAAGTTCATGCAATAAATAAATTTGTTAAGTCTTTAAAAGTGCCACAGGACTCCCAGGTTGTTTTGCAATACCGCCCATGTGAATTTCCTTAAATATACCTTACCACTGTGACAGTGTTCAGCTTCTTTCCTGTGATTTCATATACCACGGTGCATTTCCTGTCTCCATACTCAATAACTGGTTTCAGTGTGATGGCTTGTGAAGCCACAGCAAACTGGCATTTCTCTGAGAACGACCTCGACTCCAGTCAGAGTCGTGGAGGTGCTGACAGCTAAACCCTGTTATGAAAATGCACTTTTTCTCCACAAGTTTAGGCCCAGCTCCAGAAAGGTACTTATGCTGCTAACTTCTGTGGAAGTGAAATACCTTCATGGATCTGAGGCTTCGTGCTTAGCAAATATTTAACAACCTAAGGTGCTTAGAAATAACTGTCTGGGCTAAGAACACCTTAAGGATCCTGGTGAGCTGTAGTCAGAATCATTCTTACTCCACTTGTGTGTTCATTGACCCAAGAATGCTTTCCCCAGGCTGTGACGGAAGCAAAGAAAAACAAGGGAATTCACATTTAAGGCTGACCTCCAATCCACATGCATAGCAGGGTGTATTAAGGAAGTAGTTAAGGAAATTCCCTGCTGTGGCGGGGGATTAGAGGTCAGCCTGTGGTGTGAATTTCCTTGTTTTTCTTTACTTCCATTACCATCATCATAGTGGTCTTCATATTCAATCAGGGCCCAATTCAGCAAGTTGCTGAGCTCCCTGAAATCACATTAAAATCAATGAGATGTGATGGCATTCAGCAACTCCCAGGATCAGATCTTTCATGAATTTCATTCCGCGCTGGTATAAAATGACAGGCTAAGCACCTTGGAGTCTGAATTCAAGTTCTTCAAAGCATCTGAAGTGGGATTTTCTCCCACAAAAGCTCATTCAATAAATAAATACATTAGTCTTTAAGTGCCACAGGACTCCTTGTTTGTTTTGGAGACTGAAGTAATCTGTGTACCTGCCAAATAAATGGATAAACTTCAAAGGGCAATTTCCACCCCTGCCCCACTTGCCCTGTCTATGTGTCTCCACAGTGACAAAAGTCACCCACTGTGGGGTCAGAGGAGAGTTCATCCTCCATATCCAAAAACCATCAAGGGAATTGATTAATGCTATGTTTCTACATGCATCTGGAATGAGACCCACCAAACTAATTTCTCACATGCCACACTATAAACCAGAGTAGGGGTTGGGTCAAAAAACCTGCAGGTGAAAAGCTCTGTATCCCATTACCATTTTCCTGAGCCTGCCTTTCCTGTACACATTTGCACTGGTAACTGGGCTCTGAGACAGGGAACCCAGGCTCTACTCCTGGGTCTGCCACTGACTTATTCTGTGGTTTTAGCAAGTCATATATCTTGTTGTGCCTCAGTTTCCCCATCTGTGTAGTGGGAATAATTATACCTGCCTTCTTTTGTAAAGTGTTTTGTGATTCCTGATTTACACTGGTGCCAATCAGATGTAGCTCTACTGAAGGCAGAGTATGTAAAATTGGGGTACTTGGGCTCTGGTCCTCTATCCGCTCCTTTCCTGATGGTTTTGGAAAAGAAGAGCTCAGCAAAGTGATTTTAAACAGGTTTGTTCCTGCTCTGAAAATCAGTTGCAAAACCAAGGGAAGCACCGCACAATGTCTTTTAGGTGTAGAAGCAGCTTTACACCTAACAGGCATGTTTACCAAGGTCAGGAAATCATCCGCAAGGTCCAGAACAGGAAATTTAAAGGAGGAAAAAACAAAAGATGAAAAGAGGCCTTAAAAGAAAAATGATGAGCAACATGTAAAGATCTGAGGAGTCCTTCCGTAAACCAAACTCATTAAGCCACGATTAATGTTTTTTGATGCAAGAATAATGCCAGTATGGTTTTTCTGTTTTAAAAAACAGAGCAAGAAAAAGAGAAAGGCGGCAGTAGGAAGAGGATGTATACAATTTTATTACCAGCAAAACAAGCATGATGCCAGCTGACTAATGAAGTTGTGACCACCAGGAAGAAGAATCATTCTCCAGCTTGCCATGGGGTCATGTGCGTCATGTGAGTTTATTTTTAAGTCCAGCCAAACGTGTCCAATTTCCTTCCCTGCCTTGCTTGGTAGAAAAATGACGCATTCATGCTAGAGATCCGCATCCTCTTTGAGTTCTCATGGAGTGACATTCCCCCCCTCCCCAGTGCACAAGATATCAGATCTATATATGGCCTGATAGCTGGGTCAGGCCTTCCTTAGAGTCCTCTCCTGACAGTTTTACTGTTATCAAGTTCCGCTTCTTTCAGAGTTATCCAGAATATTCAGTGTAGCGTGGGGACAACTCATTAAGGACAATGATTATATGGTCTTTTTCAAAGGTGGTGGTGGTGGTGGAGTAACTAACAGCACCTAAGATTGATCTTTCTATTGTTCTGTCTTATTATTTTGCCCTACACGCTACCTGTCTGTAACTCATGCTTCTCTACATTTGAATGTACCTTAATTTTCCATAGACCTGCTTGAAGGGACATTATAAATACGTTGCCGACTTTCACTGCACGTATTAGAGGGTTGTTGCTCTTGTTCAGTAATCCCTGTGCTGTGGGTTGGATTAGCGTGTCTCTGTTAAACATTTGTGTGTGTCTCTATTAAATATTTACCGGTGGGGCTGGAGTCACCACCAGTTGGTGCTGGTAAGAATCCTGTCCATTCTCTGAAGAAATGCTGTGCTTTGTAAGTTCTGTGATGTGGTTTATTTTGGGGGTGTTCTTTGCAGACAGTAGGGCTATGTCTACACTGGAGGCTCAAGCTGACTTAACCAGGCTTAAGTTGACTTTAAGCAACTCCATGGCCACATTTGGAGTTTGTTATGTTGACTTAACAAAATGTGGCCAATAAAGTCAACTTAATGCAGGAGAGCCTTTTCAACTTAAGGCAGGGGACCCATTTAAAGTTGACTTCATTAAGTCGACTTTAAATGGCTCCCCTGGCTTAAGTTGACTTTAAGTCAACCTTAGTAAGTCAACTTAACTGAGCTCTCTAGTGTAGACATAGCCTAGAAGAATTAGCTCTTTGCCTTAATCTGTTGGAGGTAGAGTTGCTTCCTGGGAAGCAGGCACTGGTGTTTTGGGTGTTTTCCAAGAGACCTGATTGCTTACATGTTGTTCACAGCCGCCTCTGTTCAAGGTCTGTGGTATATCATGTAAACAGACAAGTTGCTGTCATAGAACACTTGTGATCTGTTTCACTGATTTCTTCTCCAGTAGGAGCCAACCCCTGAAATCTGGCATCTGCTATCACTTGGCAGAGGGGCATCATTATTATAAGAACTCCAAAGGAGCTACTGTCTTCTTCTACAGGAACACTGAATCTGAGAGTGGAGTCCTTAACCCCCAACATCACCAATTCACAGAGTCCAGTCTTGGTCCCAGCTTGCTTTGAAGTGACCCCTTCATGTGCTGGGCCTCAAGAGTTCACAGTTCCGCAGGGGCAGTCCCACAGGCCCCATCACTCCGATCCTGCGTCTTTCGGTGCCAGTCACTCTGCATGTCTCTGCAGCAAATCCAAACAAACCAGACTCCCGTGAGAGGCTGTCAGTAACTATCTACGGCAAGACTATGCAGCCTTTTCAAAGCAAGGTAATTTATTAGTCATCTGGCCTGCACAATCTGCAAGTCTTTAGATTAACAAAGGTTAATAATGGGTTCAGGCTGGCCAGAGCCATGGCTCCATGAAGCCATTGGGTATGTCTACACTATAAAAGCAAAGTTGACTTTATTAAGTTGACTTAATAAAGTCTACTTAAAGTCGACTTTAAGTGGACCTTATTAAGTCGACTTAGTAAGGCTACACTACATTAAGTCGACTTTAAATGGGTGTTCTGGCTTAATTCGACTTTATAAAGTCAACTTAATGACCCCACTGCACTAAGTTGACTTTATTAAGTCGATTTAGTAACTCCACATTGCCTTACGTCGACTTAATAAAGTCGACTTAACTGTAAAGTCAACTTTATAAGCGGAAGTAATAAAGTCGACTTTACCTGATGCTAAAGTCGACTTTATTGCCCTGCAGTGTAGCCAGAGCTTTGTTTAAGTCGACTTAAGGACCCTTAAGTCGACTTAAACACACAATGTAGACATACCCATTGAGCTGTAGATGCCATCTCTGCTTCCTTTCTCTATCTCTGTGCATTTTAGACTGACCAGACTAACTTGCATTGAGGAGAGAGACAAGCTCATGAGCTATGCGGTGCTCTTCTTCAGATCTTGGAAAGGTTCTCAGTGTATCACAGCTAAATACAGGATGGAACAGATGGTTTAGCTTCAGTAGTTAACACATAAGGATCACTCAAGACAATGTGGTTCATTAACAACCCCACAGTCATAGAATTAAAAAAGGGGAGTTAGTGGGTTACACTGGTGTTGTAATGAGCCATAAATCCAGTGAAACACATGATTTTTATAATCTAGCAAAGCTATGAGTGTAAGCTCCCAGGCTTGCCTTTTGGAGTGTTGTATAGCTTTGTCAGTTTCCAAAGGGATAGCCGTGTTAGTCTAGTCCAGCAAAAAAAAAAAAAAACAAGGAGTTGTGTGGCACTTTAAGACTAGGAGATTTATTTTTCGCATGAGCTTTCGTGGGAGAAAATCCCACTTCGTCAGATGCTTCGAACATGAGTGAACTTCGAAGCATCTGACGAAGTGGGATTTTCTCCCACGATAGCTCATGCAAAAAATAAATCTGTTAGTTTTAAAGTGCCACATGACTCCTTGTTGTATAGGTTTCCTTTGAGGGTGAGGACTGAGAAATCAGATATGGAGTGATTGTTTTGTGACCAGTATTCTGTCCCTTGGTGAGAGCCCCGTGTCTCTGAGATGTCAGCTCTTAATGTAGATGCCTGACATCTTTCCTCTCCTGCTGCAACCAAACTGTGTTCATATGTTCAGCTGCCTCTGCAACTAGGTGTTAATCTTATGTTATTGGGGATCCAAGCATCTCCGTAGAGTTTTCCATTTCAGTGTGCTGATTCCAACCCAGACACTTCTAAGCTACATAAGGTCCACGGCTGGTGGGGCATCCTAGGCGAACATTGGGTCACACAACCTGAGTTCCAGCCCAAGCCTGAACTTCTGGATGCAGTTAAGCAGCCCCTTATCCCAATCCCCACAAGCCCAGCCCAGATCTTCTGGCACAGGGCAAATGCAGGTTTTTATGCCATCTTTGAAGCATCTGAGGAAGTGGGATCTTCTCCCATGAAAGCTCATGCAAAAAATAAATCTGTTAGTCTTAAAGTGCCACACAACTCCTTAGTGTAAATATACCCTGTTTGGCTCTGTGCTTCAAACATCTTCCAATCTTTCCTCTGCTTGTAGCGCTGCCACAGTGACAGGTACAGATCATACAGATAGCTGACAAAAAAGCCTTGCAGAGAATTCCCACATTCATCACATCTTAGACTCCTTCAAAATCCTGGCCTTTTATAGGTTTAACCCTGTAGCATGTGAGTCCCAGGCTAAGCAGGTCGAAAGGTAGCAGAGTTTTATAGCCACTGGTAGGCAGGCAGCACAGTCAGCAGTTCTTCCATCTGCTGGCTGAGGGAGGGATTACACCAGATGCCCAGAGTGAAAAGCAAACCAGTATTCCAGCTTTGATCGCATTGTAGCTCTGCACAGAGGGGCTGTTACCTCACCTAGTTGTGACACAATGTCCATGCACCCAAAAATTGCACTGGCCATTGTAACTAATATTGCATTGTAAGCTCAAGTCTAATTTGCTGACCTCGATCATTTCGATGGGTCTCTGTCAGCATTACCGTTTCTTGTTGCCATTGATCGTGTGTGTTTTGTTTTATTTCCCCCGGAGCTAGTCCCCTGCCATTTCCCGAGCTGGACCTCAGCATAAACTAAAATCTGGCTTGTGATGTATGGCCACAAAAGGGTGTTAGCAGAAGTAAAACCCTTGCTTGGGCTACCGAGACTAAGGATCTAGGTGTGCAGCAGCAAGAACGTCCTGTTTGCCCACTGCTCCCTCCTCCAGACAGACCAGGGGCAGCCAGAGTTGTGCTTCTGTCCCCTGGGCCTGCATACGCAATGGAGCTGATAGCACAAAATAGAGGGGAATAATCACATACCTCAGTCTGCTGGTAACACTCCTACTGACGCAGCCCAATATGCCATTGTTCTTGGTGACAAGAGCACACTGTTGACTCGTATCCAGCTTCCCATCCACCAAAATCCCCAGGTCTTTTTCTAAAGTGCTGCTACTTAGCCGATCGGTCCCCAGCCTATAGTAGTACATGGGATTTTTCTGTCCTAAGTTCAGGACTTTGTACTTGTACTTGTTGAACCTCATGAGATTTCATTTGGCCCAAAGCTCCAATTTGTCTAGGTCTCCCTGAATCCTATCCCTGCCCTCCAGGGGTGTTTACCATTCCCCCCCAGCTTGGGGTCATTCATGAATTTACTGAGCGCACAATCTATCCCACCATCCAGATCATTAATAAAGATGTTGAACAGAATTGGCCCCAGGACTGACCCCCGGGGGCTGTCCACTAGTTACTAGTTGCTAACTAGACATTACGCCATTGATCCCTACCCACTGAGCCCAATGATCTAGCCGGCTTTCTATCCACTTTACGGTCCATTCATCCAAGCCATACTTCCTTATCTTGCTGACAAGAATGCTGTGGGAAACCATATCAAAAGCGTTGCTAAAGTCAAGGTATATCACATCGATGGCTATTCCCGCTTTCACATATCCTGTCATCTCATCACAGAAAGCAGTCAGGTTGGTCAGGCACGATTTGCCCTTGGTGAATCCATGCTGACTGTTCCTGATCACTCTATTTTCCTCCAAGTGTTTCAGGATAGATTCTTTGAGAAGCTGCTCCATGATTTTTCCAGGGATTGAGGTGAGGCTGACAGGTCTGTAATTCCCTGGATCCTCCTTTTTCCCTTTCTTGAAGTTAGGTACTCTATTTGCTTTTTTCCAGTCCTCTGGCACCTTCCCCGTTTGCCATGAGTTTTCAAAGATAGTGGCCAGCGGTTCTGCCATCTTATCAGCCAACTCCCTCAGCACCCTTGGGTGCAGTTCATCCAGCCCCATGGACTTGTGCACATCCAATTTTTCCAAGTAGTCCCTCACCTGACCTTCCATCACTGAGGGCTGCTCTCCTTCTCTCCATTCTGTGTTACCCAGTGTAGTAGCCTGGGAGCTGACCCTGCCTGTGAAGACTGAGGTAAAAAAAAGCATAGAGCACTTCAGCTTTTTCCTCATCCTGCATCACAAGGATACCTGCCCCATTCAGTAAGGGACCTGCATCATACCTGATCCTCTTCTTGTTACTCATATTCTTGAAGAACCCCTTCCTGTTATCCTTAACATCCCTTGCTAGCTGCAACTCCAATTGCCCTTTGGCCTTTCTGATTTTATCCCTGAAGCCCTCAGCAATATCTTTATATGCCTCCCTAGTCATCGGTCCAAGTTTCCACTTCTTGTAAGTTTTCTTTTTGTGTTTCAGCTCACCATAGAGTTCTCTGCTAAGCCACACTGGGCACCTTCCATATTTGTTGTTCTTTCTGCACATCAGAATGGTATCTTCCTGTGCCCTTAGTAAGGTTTCTTTAAAATACAGGCAGCTATCTTGGACATCTTTCCCCTTCAGATTAACCTCCCAAGGGCTCCTGCCCATCAGTTCCCTGAGGGAGCCCAAATCTGCTTTTCCGAAGTCCAGGGTCTGTGTTCTGCTTCTTTCCTTTCTTCCTTTGATCAGGATCCTGAACTCTGCCATCTCATTGTCACTGCTGCCCAGGTTGCCATTCACTTCTACTTTCCAGATCAATTCTTCTCTGTTTGTGAGCAGCAGGTCAAGAGGTGCAAGGCCGCTAATTGGTTCCTCCAGCATTTGTACCAAGAAGTTGTCCTCAACACTCTCCAAAAACTTCCTGACTTGTCTGTGCATCTTGTTTAAAAGCTTATCTGCCCAGGGAAATTAATCACAACAGCAATTGTGGAACAAGATATTTTTACTTTTTTATAAACTATTTATTAAGAGTGGTTATAACAACACAATTTATGTTATAATTACAAGTAGAATCACAACCATGTAGGACTGGAAGGGACCTTGATGGGTCATCTAATCCAGTTCCCTGCACTAAGACAGGACTAAGAGATGTGTTTGTCTAACCTGTTCTTAAAAATCTCCAGTGATAGAGATTCCTCAACCATTGTGGGTAATTTGTTAGGAAGTTTTTCCTAATATCTAACCTAAATCTCTGTTGCTGCAGTTTAAGTCCATGTCTGCTTGTCCTGTCTGCAGAAGTTAAGGAGAATAAATGTTCGTCCTTATCCTCTGTATAACAGTCCTGTATGAATTTGAAGGCTGTCATCGTGTCTCTCTTCAACTCCCCCTGACTCTTCCCTTCTTCAGACTAAAACAAACACTTTTTTTTTTCAATCTTCACTCACAGGTCATCTTTTCTAGCCCTTTAATAATTTTTGTTGCTCTTCTCTGGACTTTCTCCAACATATCTACATTTCTCTTGAAATGTGGAGCCCAGAAATGGACTCAGTACTCTAGCTGAGGCCTAATCAGTTCTGAGCAGAGAGGATGAATTACTTCTTGTGTCTAACAACACTCCTGCTAATCTATCCCAGCAAGTTGTTTGGTTTTTTTGCAACAGCGTTATATTGTTGACTCATATTCAACTCGTGATACTTTGTAACCTCCAGATCCTGTTCTGCAGCACTCCTTCTTGGGCAGTCATTTCCCATTTGTATTTGTGTACGTGATTAGTCCTTCCCAAGTGTTATACTTTGCATAGATCCTTATTGAATTTCATCCTGTGTATTTCAGACCCTTTCTCCAGTTTGTCCCTATCATTTTGAATTCTAATCCTGTCTTCTAACGCTCTTGTAACCCCTCCAGTATCATTTGCAGACTTTGTAAATGAACTCTGTGCCTTTATCTAAATAATTTCTTAAGCTATAGAATAAAATTATTGGAATAGTATAAATGACAGTTATAGCAATTATAATTAAAGTGTACTTAATCTTCCCTCTGTGTATGAGGATGGATTAGAAAATCAGTTGAGGTTCCTTACAGCCTTAGCCGTTTTGGAAGAACACTGATTATTCTGGAGTACTGTAACTTGACTTTTATACTGAAATACAGAAGCTGTGTGGGGAGTTATTGCAAAGTGTCTTACTCCACAGTAGTTATTCTGTTTGCTTTCCCCATGAAGACAAGCTCTAGGGCCGTGCCCAAAATGTAATGGACCCGTGTTGTGATTCTATTTGTCTCATACCAGGATGCATGTCAATTTCTGTGGTGTATCAGAAAGTGACCGCTAATAATTCCTAGTTTCTTTGTTGCTCATTTTGTGCATTTGGGAGGAAGGAGACTAAAGACATGATTTTTACTTGACTTAACACCAAACCAGTGTTAAACCGGTAAATCCAGTATTAAACCAATACTAGAAGGACTTGGTTTCCTTCCCCAGAATTACTCATGATTTACACTGGTGTGAGAGGGAGGAGAATCAAGCTCTGGGTCTTTATTTGTGCATCTGTCCCATGAGTTGCATTTTGTAATTGAATCCTTGCCTGTCAGTCAGGTGGAACATATTTCCTCTGGAATACTGTATCTTTTCAGTGGCCTCTAATAGATATCTCATGATAAGGTCCAGGATGAAGACATTCTGGGCAGATTGAATTAATGGTCTCTCCTCCCATGCCTTTCCTTCATTCTGCTCAGATTCTGCTAGATGTTTGAGGAAATCGCATGATGGAATATTAATTGCAATGTTAACTGAATCCAATTAAAGAAAGTCTCCTCCTCAGGATGATCTTTGCCAGCTGCTATATATAAGAAGCTGTACGGATACTAGTCATTTTGCTGATCTTCAGGGACAATCCATGAAATGGCTGTGACCATGAGTCCTCGCGTTTTCCTTCTGCTGGTGCTGGTGGCTCTGACTCTGAGCGTCTGTAAGTACAGCGTTAGCACGTCTTCATAGGTGATGGCTGGAAGAAATCTTGTCTATGGTTGGAAGGAAACTTGCAGTGATTAGAGCAAGGGTGGCTGGGGCTTCCTCAGTCTTTTCTGCTGAAGTTGTTCCATTCTTCAAAAATAATTAGTCACTGGGCATAAGAACAGGAATGACTCTGTTGTCCAGCGGGGAGGGTATCCATTCGGGAGACCTAGGGTCCAGGGCCTCTGCTCCAATTGCTCTTTCAAGAGCTAGCCAGACAACAGGCAAGACTGAGAGAGCCCATCATCAGAACATGCCACAGCTCAGTGATCACAGCATGCTCCTAAAGGGTGGGAAATCCCTGGTCAAATCCCTTTTCCCCTTCTAGCAGAGGGGGAGGACCAAAGCTGGATCTCCCACATCCCATGGGAGCGCTCTAAAAAGTTACAGCCTGAGCCAGAGGATCTCTGCCTCTGGGAAATTTGGTGCTCCCATAAGACTCAGTGTGGGCACTTAAGCCACTTGGCTCCAGGAGATGGGTTCCTGTGCATGGATCACATGGTGCCTCTCTCTGCTTGTGATCCACTAATGGGAACCTGTCGCCTGAAGTCAGGGTCCTTAGACATCTAAGCCAGGGGTCTCAAATTCAAATCACCACAAGGGCCGCATGAGGACTAGTATGTTAGCCCAAGGGATGCACCACAGAAACCTTTTCATACAATGATATTGTAAATATCGGTAATGATAGTGTTGTGCGGGCTGCAGGAAATAGCTTAGGGGCTGCATATTTGAGATCCCTGATTTAAACTGGGAACGATTTAGCATCTGCCTCACTCATGAGGCCACAAGAGGGTAGGTCTTAGGAGACATCCCCGTCGTCAGCATCTCCCATTGGCTGGCTTGGGTGATCACCGACATAGTGGCTTTTGTGGATCAGCTCAGATTTCTGTCACTCCCCATTCATTGTATAGGAACCTAGATCCTAACACAGACTTCATGGATCACATTGTGTTCCTGTGATTTTCTAAGAGCCTGAAAGTTAGGAGCTATGATGGTGAGTGTTGTGCTGCCTAAGGGTTGTCTACAGGAACATTTAGGGCTGGCCAATGCTACAGTTTTATTGACAAAAGTCAGCTTTTGTTGACACAGAGTGGAGGTGTACAGACTAAGATGGCCCACCCGCCAATGTAACTTCCCTGCTATGTGGACATAAAACCACCTTCCTGAGAGGTGCAGGACTTATGTTGGTGTAGTTAGGGTAATGCAATGTTTGCTATATTGGTTTCCCCATCCATAAAATAGGGATAATAGTGCTTCTCAGGGCTTTTGTGTCAAGTAGTTAGCTAATGTTTGTAAAGTGTTCTCCTATCCTTGGATGAAAAGCAGAGAGTATCACAGCAAAACCTGTGCAAGAGGCCATGCTGCTGGGCAGTTTAAGAGAATGTCTCTCAGCTATTCCCAACTGTCTACTCAGCATTTATTAGGCAACAGATCTGTTAAACCACCAATTGTCAGTCCCTGGAGTGGTCTCCTAAGACTGGTTTCACAGTACTATGGGGAGTTCATCTCTTTTCTTCTCCCTGGATTTGGCGTACCTCTAAGTGAAATTTTTTAAGAATGTGAATTCTTACTCAGAGAAAAGAAACCGGGATTATTGTGGGAGCCTCTCCTGGGATATACCCACTACTATAGCGCTTCCTCCTGGCTGTTCCACCCAGAACAACATCTCCTTCTGTCATTCACGCGTTCACCCTCCTGCCTGTCTCTGTGATTCAGGGTGGTCTCTCTTCATGGTTTGGCCCTCTGGTCAGATCACTGTAGTCCTCCCCTTCCAGGGTTGCAAAATCCTATCAAACAACAGTCCCAGGCTGTCTTCTGTTCCACCGCCCAGTTGGTGCCACTTCCCCTCTGGCTGGCAGAGGAACCTGGGCCCACCCTGTACTCTCTGGGTACCAGTTCAAGGATCTTATGTCTATGAACTGTGTTTTGCCTTCTACTACATAACTCTATGGCCCCAAACTTTCCTCCCTGCTCTCAGGGAATGACAACAGGTGCTCCCCTCTGCAGCCCTTTTCTGGCAACCTCCTGCTTTGATACCATCCCCACCCATTCCTTCTCTGCTGGGTTCAGTCTTCAGTCAGCATTTCAATCCATGCTCTCCCCCAGGTGCAGCCTTCCAGGTTGTTTAACCTGATTAAACCAGCTTTACCTTGTGGTGGGTGAACACCCTGTCACTGAGCCATATAGGAAACATGATTTTTGATGGTCAGTTATAACAGATAGAGATAAGCATCTTGTTTCAAATGATTCTCAGAAACATACCATGGGGATGTGTGAGCTAGTTGTTTGCATAAAGGCCTAGGAGCTTGGTTTCCTGGTTTCTGTTTCTGAGTCTGGTAATGACTTTCTTCTGTGAACTTAGGAAAGTCGTTTAACCTCACTTTGTCACAATTTCTTATATGAAAAGTGGGGACAAGAGGATGGGATCCATACTTAAATAGTAAGGGTTCAAAAAAGAACTAGGTAAGTTCCTGGAGGTTAGATCCATCAATGGCTATTAGCCAAGATGATCAGGGATGCAACCCCACGCCCCTGATGTCCTTTAATTCTGATTGCCAGAGGCTGGGAGTGGACAACAGCAGGGGACAGATTGCTTGATCATTCCCTGGTCTATTCATGCCCTCCAAAGCACCTGGCGTTGGCTACTGTAAGAAGACAGGACACTGTGTAGATTGAGAATTGGTCTAATCTAGTATGGTCATTGTTATCTTTATGTTCTTAATTGGTAGTTGTGAAGTTGCCTTATAGAATGGAGATAACCAAAAAATGTACATTCCCCATACGGTTTGTTGGGCTGAGTTGCCAACTCCACAGCCCAGTGATAAATTTCCTGTGAGAAGATCATTCTTCTTGGTAGCCTCATATATGTGCCATATATTACCTGACAAGAGTTTTAAAGCTGTATGGGTGCCTCATTTTGTCAATCAAGAACTTGCACCAAAGATGGTGAAATGTCATGAAGCCCTCCCCCACACACCTCAATTCTACTCTTGCTTGGTGATAGAGTCTGTGCGATAAGTCTCTGGCCCCATGCATGGGGCATTCTTACGCATCAGTAACTGTAGGCATGCTGATTGAATGGTGGAGTGGTATTGTTTGTATTCAAATTCACAAGGTCGCCTCCTTGGACCATCACTAATAGATCCTGTATTGTCTCCTCTAAGGACCAGTCATGCTGCTGAAGTCGGTGCCCAAACTCCCTTTGATTTCAGTGGGAGCAGAAGCTGGCCAATGAAGGTCTGCTAATTTACACCAGCTGAGGATTTGGCATCTAAAAGATTTCCCGCACAGGGCCAGTCTTGCATTATTTACTCCCACAAATAGCCCCACTGCAATTAATGAGCCAATTGCAAGGGTGTTTACCTAGACCAGTGGGACTAACCAATGAATAAAGATTGCCACCTCACGCCATAAAGTAAGAAGTAGATTTCTGAGGAGCGCGTTTGCATTTTTGTGTCAGTTGCAGACAAATGCTTAAATGCCTGTTTTTATTTTTCCAGGTCTGGGTGTCGGCGCTGAAAACTGGGGCTGTGCGAATTACCGGGGCTACTGTCGTGCTGCCTGCTTTCCCCAGGAGAATTCTCTGGGCCGCAGGGACTGTGCTGAAGGGTTTGTGTACGTCCACGCTGACACAGCTATTCTTTTTGGGACCTTCTTGTCCTGGTCCTTCCAGAAAAATGAAAAGCTTACAATGCTGAGAATAGGCCAGACACTGGCAACTTGCTGAGTGCCTGAGGCTATATCTGATTACGATAAAAGAGCAGATTGCCACTTACCTCAATTTTAACATGGATGCAGTTTGGGAGACTATAGGTCCCAGTATATACGTTGCAGGTTGTGATACTTTTAGGGTCAGTCACATCAGGGAGACCTGCTAGTAGCCTGTAAACCAGCGTCTTACGTACTTCCATTGGAAGAGCTTAGCCCTAGGCCATGACTGCACTATTACAGCACAACGAGGATGATGTAGCTAAGTTACTGGAGCATAAATACTTCTTAGAGGGATGGAGTAGGTTTCCCTGCCACCGCTGGAACTCTACCTCCTCAAGCAACAGTAGCTAGGTTGACATGCGGCCTGGAGACTAGCACCGAGGGCTGGGCATCAAAAGACCTTGGTTCTATTCTGACTGATGCCTCATTTTTCCATACACTGCTATACCAGGGTCTGACTGGTGTTACCAGTACCTCACTTTCTTCATATTTCATCTTTATTTTAGTGAGGCTTGTGACACCATCCAACATGCCACTCTCATAAACAAATGTGGAAAATGGCATCTAGATGAAATGACTGCCAAGTAGGAGCTCAACTCTAGAAAGACTACTCAAAGAGGAATTATCAGTGGTTTGCTGTATCTAGTGAGGTCCCACAGGACTCAGTCAGTAGTTTCATCAATGACTTGTGTATTGGAGTGGAGTGTAAGTTTACAAAATTTGCAAATCACACCAAGCAGGGAGGGGTTGCAATCACCCTGGAGGACAGAATTAGAATCCAAAATTATCTCAGATATATTTGAGAATTTGTCTGAAATCAGCAAGATGAAATTCAGCAAAGATAAGTGAAAAGTAATTCACTTTAGGAAGGAAAAACCAAATGCACAATGGAGAGAAACTGCCTAGCTGGTAGTACTGCTGAAAAGGATGAGGGGCAGTACTGCCCAGCCTTTTTGGCTCAAGGGCTGCAGATAATATTTTTACAAATCTGAAAGACCACCAGTCTCTGCCAGCTGCTCCCTTCCCCACTGCAGCCAGGCAGAAGGAGTGCCCATCTCCTTGGCTACAGCAGAGTAAAATGCACCCGTCCTGTAGCTTTGTACGCTCCTTGTGGATCCCTTGGCAGTGACTCCCTTCTGCAGCCAGCGGGACAGGAGATAAGTATTGCCCTCCCAGTAGCTCCAGCAGGGATCCCAGCATGGATGGACCCAGTCAGAGCGTTTTGCTGTGCTCCCTGCTACTGCCATGGAAAGGGAGCGCGGATCTGTCATCCCTGGAGCCTGCACCAGTCTGGTAGCCCCATGGCAATGTGCTCTGTTTGGGTCCGTAGGCAGCAGTTCCCTTCTGCAGCAGGCCACTCTGAAAAGCCACACAAGCCAATTTTGGCCCACCAGAGGATCCCAGAGTTGTAGTGGATCGATCACAAATCAAATATGAGTCAATAACGTGTTGCAGCAGTGAAAAAGGCTAATATTCTGGAGTGGACTAACAGGCACATCATATGCAAAGCAAAGCCTGCTTTACTTGGCGCTGGTAAAGCCTTAGCGCAAATACTCTGTCTAACTCTGGATACCATACTTCACGAAAGGTGTGAACAAAGTGGAGAGTCCAGAGGAGAGCAACACAAATGATAATACGTTTAAAACTCTGACTTGTAAGGAAAGATCAAAACATTGGGCATGTTTAGTGTTGAGAAAAGATGACTGATGGGGGAACTTCAATATGCTAAGGGCTGTTTTCAACAGGATGTTGATGAATTGTTCTCCATATCCACTGAAGGCAGGACAAGAAGTAATGGAGTAATCTGCAACAAGGGAGATTTAGGTTAGTTATCAGGAAACATGCTAATAAGGGTAGTTAATCTCTGGACCAGGCATCCCAGAGAGGTTTGGAGTCCCTGTCCATGGAGGTGTTCTTGGGAAATGGTTAGATAAACACTTCTGATGGATGTTCTAGGTTTACTTGACCCTGCCTCAGCACAGGATCTGAACTAGATGCCTTCTCAAGGTCCCTTTCATTTTAATGATTATATAATCAACATTTAATTTTTTGCATCTAAAAGCTTTACAAGGGGGAAATTAGTATCAAATCCTTTTATTTGGATTGCACATTGTCATTTTTTATTGTTTTTTTTTTCTTTTATCAGCTGCTGTGTGTCGGGCACTTTTGGATAAGAATGGCTTAGCCCATGGAATCGATGGTGCATGAGATGAAGCCCCATGGGGACTCTTTACTACCACTGGGAAGAGCACAAGATGGCAATGGCAACTCACAAGAATTATCAACAAGTCCCGGAACTTGCCTAGAGCCTTTACTGTTTCACTACAATGGATAGGGTGTGCATAATTTTGCTCATGATCCTTCCCACTGAAGTCAATAGGAAAATCCCTGTTGATCTCAATGGGAGAGGATAAGGCTGCTTCTTTGTCTTACGTAATTACACATATCTGATTCAGCAGCATGAAAACTAGACCTGGCTTTATGATTCTGGGAACCTCCAGTTAAATTATAACCTCCAGGGAGCACGCCCCTCTCTGTTCCTGCTTTTCACCCAGCACCCCACAGTCTATTCCTCTGCCCTTTTCTCTGCCAGTGGACACACAGGTGATAGAGTATCAATCAATGTGCACAGGGATGAAGTGCACCTCCAAGGCCCCACCTTCAATATGAGATTGTTCTGTCTACAAGATGAGTCTGGCCTATTGGGATGGCCCACAAGTTTCACATATTCTTAAAACTAACTCAGATGTTGACTGAGGGTGACAGAGGCTGATTCTTTTTGTTTGGGCTCAGGGCACTACAGCCGTTGACTGATATTTCAGCAATTTCTGAAGCCCCTGCAGTAGAGAGGATCATTTCTGAAGAATGAGGTTTATAACTGTGCTTTAGAATTCTTACAAATTTTGTGAAGTGGGCTGAGGGCTCATACGCAGTGGTGATGGGTGCCCCTGTAAGAACACAGATAGCTAGATTAGACAGAAAAAGCTGTCTGCAAGGGATTAACTAAAAAAAAGCAAATATCTAATTTCAGGACATAATGCAAGAAAATCTTATTCTCCCTTTGACAACGTACAGCATACAAATGGTTATCACATTAGTTCATTACCATAGGGTATGACTACACTTGCCAGCTATTTCGAATTAAGGGGGCCTAATTTGAACTAACAGTACCTGTCTGCATTAGGCTTTCATCAGTTTGAACTAAGGAATTTCTTTAATTCGAACTAATGAAAGCTTAGTTTGAATTAGTAAAACCTGCTAGTTAGTTTGAACTAAGCCCCTAATTCGATCATTAGTTCAAACTAAGGACGATGTAGACAAGGATTAACCCTTAGTTCAAACTTAGTAGGTTTGAACTAAGGGCAGATAGTTTGAATTAACAAAGTGGACTAATTCGAACTAACGTTTGTTAGTCCATGATGTTAATTCAAAATAATAAGTTCAAGTTTAGTTGGAAACTAACCTCAAAGTTATTAGTTCGAACTAACAAATTCAAACTACCTTCTCCTAGTGTAGACATAGCCATAGACTCACAAAGACTGGCAGACTATATAGCGTGTTCCTGCGATATCATCTATAATATGCACCATGTAGATTCTCAGGCAGCTGAGTAGGTGGAATCTGCTACTCAAGCTTGGGTTCACCAGTAACTTCCTGGAGAAGGAGTCAATTTAATATTTTTGACCTTTTTGTTTTGTTTCTAACACCTTCCTATTTTCTTTAAATTTGCTTATGAATTTGAATTATGCAGACAGAACTGGTGTCCTGAAAGCCACAAAAACAAATGCAACAAGAATACAGATTTGCATGTTTTGTACTTTTGCACCACCGTAACTAGCCATACGTACCGCATCGTTTTAAATGCTTTTAAACTTCCTGGAGTTTCTGTGTTGTATGCATTATCAGTCATTTAATACACTTCAGTATAGTGTTGTCTTTCAAAGGAAGAACTGTAATTATTTATTACAGTAGACTATATGCTTCGTGGAGGGGGGTGGAAATCAAAATTCTTTAGAAATGGAGATTTTAGTGTGCCAAGATTAGTGAAAAAGTAAAAGAACCCGAAAGGTCTTAAACTTCTGAAGAAGCTGAAGTATGTACTGACTGATGGCTAACAAAAGTATGAAATATCGCATTAAAAATATCCACCATTCTAGAGAATGGGAGGGCAGCAAATGTATCTGTATTTGAAAAAAACATCCTAGGGCTGGTCTGGACAATTACAAACCAGTAAACTTTACAACTTTATCTGGTAAATTGGCTGAAGTGCTAAACAAGATAACCAAAAACCCAGAGATCACATGATACGGTCTGACCAGCAAGATTTCTGCAAAAAAAAATTGTCTCTCTAAAGTCTTAGAATGCTCTGAATTTGTCAATAATCTAAAGAATAAAGAACCAGTTGATATAATGAGCTTTGACAAAGTCCAGAACAAGTGGCTACTAATGAAACAAAGTAGTCATGGCATGAAAGGCAAAGTATTGTGTTGGATCAAAACTGGGGAGGAAAAAGACTCAAACAGGTAGGAATAAATAGTCAATTTTCATTAAGGCTAAAGATTAACAGCAATCATTTGAAGGTTCTATACTAAGTCCCATATTATTTAATAGATTTATTAATGATCTGGAAAAGGGTCAAGATGAGTCAGGAGAGAGCAAAATTTGCAGATGACACATAACCATTTACATCAGTCAGGACCATGGACTGCAAAGACTTTTAAGAGAGACCTAAGCAAGCTAGGCGAATAAACAATCAGAGAGGAAAAAATTAAATTATTTATATATCTTACAGGGTTCTAAATTAACCAGATCTCTTCCTGAAAGGGATCTGAGAATCATTGTGGGCAGCTTAACAAGGAACTCAGCTCACATGTGAGCTTGTGGTCAAAAAAGCAAATGATTTTATGATGCATATGGAATGAGGTGGTGAATAATACAGTGCCATTATATAAATCAATGGTGCTGCCTTACCTGGGTACTGTGTGTGGTATTGGTTACCCCTTTTAAGAAAGGATATTGCAGAGTTAAAGAAAGGCAATAAGAGTGATTAAAGGCCAGAAAATGCTTTGCTGCAAAGAGAGGCTAAAAACGTTGTGATTGTTACTTTAGAATGGAGGCAAGTAAGTGGGGTCATGATACAAATATATACAGTAATAAATGGTTTAGAGAAGGTAGATGGGGAATTTCTGTCTTGTAGCACACAAACACAGGGACATTCAGTGAGCTTAAAACATGGGAAATTCAAAACCATAAAAAGAAATACTTTTTCACACCTCTAATTAGACTATGGAATCCATTTGGACAGGAAGGTATTGAGATCAAGTTAACACAATTTAAAAGGGAATTGGACATTTATAGAGATATCAGAACTAATCAGTTATCATAACTAATGATAAGAACACAAAAATGGTCATATTGTGACAGGTGAATGGTCCGTCAAGCCCAGCATCCTGTCTTCCATCAGTGGGCAATGCCAGGTGCTTGAAAGATAATGAACAGAAGAGATAATCATCTAGTGATCCGTCCTATTAGCCATTCCCAGCTTCTGGCAAACAACAGTCCCTACCCATCCTGTCTCATAGTCATTGATGGGCTTATCTAGCTCTTTTTTGAACCCCACTAGAGTGTCAGTTCTCACATCATCTTCCGGCAAGGAGTTCCACAGGTTGTCTGTGGGTGAACACTTCCTTCTGTTCATTTTAAACCTGCTGCTAATTAATTTTGCTTGTGTTCTTATGTTATGAAAAGGACTAAATAATACTTCCTTATTTACTTGCTCAGCACTAGTCATGATTTTATAGACCTCTAGCATATTCCTCCTTTAGTAGTCTCTTTTCTGAGCTGAAGTCTTAGTTTTATTAATGTCTCTTCATATGGAAGCTTTTCCTAACACCTGTAATTTTTGTTGCCCTTTTCTGTATCTTCTCTGTTTACAATGTGCTTTAGAGATGGGGTGACCAGATCTGCACTCAGTATTCAAGGTGTGGGTGTACCACGGATTTGTAAAGGCAACATGATATTTCCATCTTATTCTCTATTCCTTTCCTAATGATTCTTAACATTGTTAGCTTTTTTTGACTGCTGCTGCACATTGAATGGATGTTTTTAGAGAACTATCCACAACAACTCCAAGATCTCTCTTTTGTGGCAAGAACTAATTTAAACTCCAGCATTTTGTATGTAAAGTTGGGAGCATTTTTCCAATGTGCATTGCTTTGCATTTATCAACACTGAATTTCATTTTCCTTTCCGTTGCTAACCCAGGTTAGTGAGATCCCTTTGTAACTCTCACTGCCGGCTTTGAACTTAACTATCTTCAGTAGCATTATCTGCAAATTTAGCCACCTTTTTTTATAACCTATTTTATTTTATTTATAACTTATTTTTTGTATATTTTTATTATATTTTGCTCCCATTTTGTAAGGCAGAGGACATACCTTTCCCTGCTTTTATTTCCTCCCATTCTGCAAGTTCCCCATCTTTAAAGCATCTGACAAAGTAGGCTTTTCTCCCATGAAAGCTCATGCAATAAATAAATTTGTTAGTCTTCAAATGCCGTAGGACTCCTTGCTTGTTTTACTGGACTAGACTAACACAGCTGCCCCTTTGGAACTTTTTAAAACTTTTTTTCCAGATAATTTACTAACATGTTGAATAAAATAGGCAAGGAGTCCTGTGGCACTTTTAAAGACTAACAAATTTATTTCTCATATGAGCTTTCATGAAGTCAAATCACCTTTTGTAAATGAGAAAAAAAAATCTAGTCTGTATTGAACCTTAAGGCAACAGAGGAAAATCTGCACGTGAATTCCAGTTCTGCAGTTTCTCTTCAAAACTTCGATTTGTTATCCATTTGTCTGAGCACAACTACAAACATGTTGAATATTACTGGTCCCAGAACAGATCCCTGGGAGACACCACTAGTTACCTCACTCTGTTCTGAAAACTGGCTGTTTATTCCTTTTATTCTATGTATTGCTAATGATGATAAACATTTGGAAAGGGCTGTTAAACCTCCCGTGTCCTGGAGAGTTGGCTGAGGTTACACAGGGTGGAGAGGGGTTGGGGTCAGGTGGGTGCATTTGGGCGTGCTAAGGGGTCTTGAGACTGAGGCTTACTAGGGCTTACTGCTCCTGCTGGGTTGCATTATTGGCCCTTTGAGAGGCCATGACTGGGGCTTTTGAAGGGTTGAGGCTCAGGGCTTGGACCCAGGGGTTAAAGTAAGCTGGAACGCCCCTGAATGGTGTTCCCGGGCCCACCATTTTAGGGGCCAGCGTGCCAGTGTGTTCCCCCCAGGGCTGGCTTAAGGGGCTGTGGGCGCAAGCAAGCCTGGCCACTCCTCGCCTCTTTGCCCGATGCCTGCAGTGGTCCCATCTCCACCTGCTGGGCTTGGGTGGTGTGCGTGACCTGGACCAAGTCTTGGGCCTGTGCCCTTTCTTGCCAGCCAGCCAACACTGCAGCTGCAGCCTTCTTCCTCCGCCCCGGCCCAGCTCCTCAGCCACGTCAGTGGTGGCCGTGAGTCCCCGCACACCCCTTCCCTGCCCCACTGGGTAAGGGGGCCCTGGGCGGGGTTGGGGACAGGCAGGAAGCTGGCGGGGAAAGGGTTGGGGGGGTAGGGTGGGAAGAAGGGTTTGGGATGGTGGGCTGGGGAAGTGTGGAAGGGGTTGGGGGGCTGAAGGGGGTGAAGTGAAAATGGGGGTGGGGAGTTAGGAGGGCTGGAGTGGGGACATGGGGGCAGGGAGCTTGGGGAATGGGGATGGGGCTTGAGGACATGGGGAAAGAGGGGTCTGATGGGGGGGACATTTCAGGGGCAGTAGCTGGGGTGGGGGGCTGGTGTTTGGGGAGGCAGTAGCTGGGGTGGGTGAAGGGGGGCCTGGACATGCATGAAGGGGGCCTGGAAATTTAGGAGGGTTCCAGGGCCTGCCAAATTATACTTTAACCCCTGCAATTCTCTGGGATAGGCAGGGGCTCAGGTCCTTGGAGCAGGCAAGTGGAGGACTGAGGTTTTGGGGGGGCAGGCAGGTGGGGGCTCGGGTCATTCATTGGGGCAGGAGATGGGAGGGGCTCAGGTTCTTGGGGGCAGGTGGGTGGGGGCTTGGGTCATTCATGGGGGAGGCGGGTGGGGGGACTCTGGTTTTGGAGAACAGGCAGGTAGGGGTTTGAGTTGTTCATGGGGCAGGCAGGTGGGGCTCAGGGCAGGAACCACCGAGCCAGTGGGCAGCACTAGGGTCATTGGGACAGGCAGGTGGGGGCTTGGGTCAGTCATGGGGCAGGTGGGTGGGGGCTCAGGTTTTTGGGGGCAGGTGGGTGGGAGGCAATGTTCCCTCTAATTTTTTGTAGGCTGTGTGCGCAAAAAATTTCTTTTGTGCAAATTTTTGGAACCAGTGTGCATCAAACGTGAGCTCAAGAAAGCAAGTGTGTATGATGCAAATATTATGTACATTTTATTATGTGGTGACATCTGGTGAATCAGATTGTTATTCATCTCCCATTTATGAGCAGAAATTAAAAAATATTAGCACTGTTGAATTTTTTTGTGCGTGTTTTATTTTGTTGTGTGTGTGGGTTTCATGACTGTGTGCGCATGCACACGCGCACGCCTTAGAGGGAACATAGGAGGGGGGGCTCAGGTTTCCAGGGGCAGACAGCTGGGGGGCTCAGGGTTTTGGGGGGCAGGTGGGTGGGGCTCAGGTCATTTATGGGGTAGGCAGGTGGGGGGCTCAGGTTTTTAGCGGCAGGTGGGTGGAGGGGTTCAGGTTTTGGGGGGCAGACAGGTGGGGGGCTCAGGGTTTTGGGGACAGGCACATGGGGGCTCAGGTCATTCGTGGGGCAGGAGGGTGGGGGCTTGGATTATTTATGGGGCAGAAAGGTGGGGCTCAGGTTTTGGGGGGTAGCTGTGGGGCTCAGGTTTTTAGGGGGCAAGTAGGTTTGGGGCTCAGTTCACTCATGGGACAGGCATGCTGGGGGCTCAGGTTTTTGGGGGCAGGCAAATGGGGGCTCAGGTCATTCATGGGGTAGGCTGGGGGGCCTCAGGGTTTAGGAAGGCAGGTAGGTGGGGGCTCAGTTCCATGGGGCAGGCAGGTGGGTGCCTCAGGTTTTTGGGGAGCAGGTGGGTGGGGATTAAAGGTTTTAGCGGACAGGCACGTGGGGGCTCAAGTCATTCATGGGGCAAGAAGGTGGGGCTTAGTTTCTTGGGGGTAGGTGGGTGGGGGCTTGGGTCATTCATGGGGTGGATGGGTGGGGGTTCAGAGGTTTGGGAGGCAGGCAGGTGGGTGGGGGCTCAAGGTTTTAGGGGACATGCTGGTGGAGGTGGGGGTCAGTCATGAGGCAGGTGGGTAGGGGACTCAGAGTTTTGGGGGGCAGGTGGGTGGCGGCTCAAGGTTTTAGGGGACAGGCAGGTGAGGGCTTCGGTCAGTCATGGGGCAGGCAGGTGGGGGGCAGTGTTCTCTCTAAGTTTTCATAGTCTGTGTGCGCAAAAAAATTTCCTTTGTGCAAATTTTTGGAACCAGTGTCCAAATTTGTGTGCACTCCAGTGACTGTGATCAAACTTGTGAGTGCAACAAAGTAAGTGTGTATGATGCAAATAATGTCTAACATTTATTTTGATATGGTGAGGGAAATGATTTTATAAATGACAAAACCTTATTTGAAACATGCTCCTTGAAATTGCCTTCTTGAAGCAGCATAAAAATATTAGCACTGTTGAAATTTTTTGTGCACACTTTATTTTGTTGCGTGCGCAGTTTTCACAACTCGTGTGCGCACACACATGTGCACAGCTTAGAGGGAACATAGGTGGGGCTTAGGACTT
>ML682063.1:2844479-2885635 GCA_007922195.1 Podocnemis expansa
CAGGCGGGTGGGGGCTCAGGGTGTTGGGGGGCAGGCAGGTGGGGACTCGGCTCATTCACGGGGCCGGGGCCGGCATCACTGTGGTTCTCACGTGGGGCCGGATGGCGAGGAGCCGGGCGGGCTCTAGGACCCGGCGAGCAGTCAGCCTCCGGCTGCGGCGGCGTAGAACGCGTTGGGGGCGGGGCCGGCGGCTGCAGTTCCGCGAAGCGGACACGGGGGCGGGCGGCTGCTTTTTGCCCCTGCGCCGCCGCCGTAGCGCGCCTGGGGTTGCCATGGAGGCGGCGGGGCCCTGCGGCCTTGCCAGGGGGCGGCGCTGACCCGCGCGGGAAGCGCGGCCGGCCGCGGCACCATGGAGGACGAGCTGTACCTGGAGAACATCGACGAGTTCGTCACCGACCAGAACCGCATCGTGAGGCGGGGGGCCGGGGCCGGGGCCGGGGTTGGGGGATCCTGCCCCCCAGCACCCCCGTGGGGGCGGGGTCCGGCAGCCGGGGGGGGGGCCTGTGTCCGGAGCGGGACCTGCCCGCAGCTGCCAGCTTGTGTCTCTGCCCCATAGCCGGGCCTGCACGGCTCGGCCTGCCCCAGCTCCCCACCAGACCCATTGCCAGGTTTTTAGGGCCCGTTTTAAGGAGGGCCAGTATTCTCCCCAGGACTTGAAATTAAGGGGGTTTTGGGGGGGTTGCTCGCTAAATTGGTATAACAGTGTGACTAGCTGACAACTGGGGGGGTGTTAGGAAATTCAGGGGGCTGTGGGGGTGCTAGGGAAATCCCTGGGGGGGGGGGGCTGCCCTCTGCCAATTTTCTAATCAGCTATTTTGATTCCTAGACTCTAAAGTCAGAAGGGACCAACATGATCATCTAATCTGACCTCCCGCACGGAGCAGGCCATAAAACAAGTGTGGTCAAACGGCAGCTCGGGAGCCGCATGTGGCTCTTGAATGAAAAAGCGTGGCTTGTGGAAGAACGCCAGCAAATCAATTTAGTAGGTGGAAGTGTATGGCTATGTGCCTCAGTGCAGCTCTTGAAGGTTTAATAATCAACTTGTGTGGCTCTTGAGGTCCATAAGTTTGGCCACCCTTGCAAAAACCTCACTGACCCACTCCTGCAATGAACCTCAAACCCATAACTGAGCTATTAAAGTCCTCAAGTCATGATTTAAAGACTTTAATACAGAGAAGCAAGCAGCAAGCAAGCTATGCCCAATGCTACAGAGGAAGGCCAAAAAACCCTAGCACCCAAGCTAATCTGCCTGGGGGGAAAATTCCTTCCCGACCCCAAATATGGCAATCACTTAAACCAGGGGTGGCCAAACTTATGGAACTCAAGAGCCGCACAAGTTGATTATTAAACCTTCAAGAGCCGCAATGAGGCATATAGCCATTGCACACTTTAATTTTATTGTAAAAAGAGGACAAATATTGATCCTACTAATGTCAGATTCTAATAATTACTTAAGGTTCCCATGAAAATTAGGCCTATAGAGAAAAACTTAGCTGCTGTTCAATGTAGAAGACTGTAGACTAATGGTGAGTTTTTTAAAATCCCAACCATGCCACACTTTTCTCCGCCATTCCCGACCATGCCGCTCTTCTCTCCACTGTCCTGACCCCCTCCTGAACACCTAGGCTGGGGCTGCTTTCCTAAACTGATTTGCTGACATTCTTCTGGGAGCCACAGTTTTTCATTCAAGAGCCATATGTGGCTCCTGAGCCACAGTTTGACCACGCCTGACTTAAATCCTGAGCATGAGGGCAAGTCCACAACAGCCAGTCAAGAACTGTTGCAATGTTGATTTTGTGTAGCTGACATCAGATTTAGAAAAAGTGGAAAAGTTGCACAGCCTTAACAAGTGCTCCAGCTGGCGAGCTGGTGAGTGCGGCTGTTCTAATTTATTCCAGGGTTTCCCAACCAGCCTGCCATGGCACGTACCTGTGCCTTCAGGCCAGAGCAGGCGGGCCACTGAATTTTTGGGAGAACTCGGAGTGCTGGATTGGCTCATGGGTGTTCATGAGTTCATTTGGAGACTAACTGGCAGCAGCCTCAAAAAAAAATTAAAGGTATCAGGGTGTGCCACGGCAGAAAAAAGGGCGGGAACCGCTGATTTGTTTGTATGGCAAAGATACTTAAGCCCTGTTTGGTAGCTACTGGGCAGAAACTTAAATGGTTATGGAAACTTTTGTTGTTAAACTAGGGCATCCCCATAATGTGGGTGCAGTGATACCTCTGTGAAGGTGTTTATGTAATTTATAGAATATTTCAGTAAATGTAAGCTTCTAAACTGATAGGTAAATTACACCTGTTTATAAACAGTTGTACACCAGCCCTAAATGACTGGTCCTGCCCTGAAGAGGTTAGTTTGAATAGACAGGGTAGGAGGGGAGGCAGATACAAGGAAGCTTACAAAATAAATCTGTGGCAGAGAGAAGACTAGGACCCAAGAAGTTGCCCTGCTGTACAGCGGCACCTGTAACAAAACCGCAGTTTGCCATGTGGCCTGTGAGATTCCCAAAGAGCCATGGCGACCTTTGATATACGCTATGCATGTTCACATATAGGCCAACCCTGGTTATAAACCCCAGAAACCCCCAAAAAAATGCATGACCCATGTATAAGGCCTCCCCCCACCTCCGTTACCCCCTTCCCTAAGCTCCTCCACCCTGCGCTGCCGGCTTCAACCACGTCTCCGACCCCCTTCCTAAAACCTCTCCAACTTGTACCGCCGGCTTCAACTGTTTCTCCAACCCTGTTCCCTAAACCCTCAGCCGCGCCACTGGCTTCAACCATGTCTCCAACCCCCTTCCCTAAACCCTCCACCCTCCGCTGCTGGCTTTTGCTCCTCCCCGGCCCCCTTCCTGACTCCTCCTGCCCTGCACCACTGGCTTTTGCTGCTCCCCACCCCCCCTCCCTAATCTCCCCATGCTGTGCTGCCGGATTTCCTGAGTCCCTGAGTCCCTCCTAATCCACTCCCCCTGTCCTGACTCTGAATCCCCCAGGCTGACCCTCCCCCCCGCCAAAGGCCCCCTTACCTAGCCGCTCCAGAGGCCACACTACATGCTGGAGGTCCTGCCCTGAGCATGCTAGGAGAGGAGGCCTTCAAAACTCCCAACTTCTGTATGTACCCATGTGTAAGCCAAGTGTCTTTTTCAAAGGGGATTTCAACGCACAAAATTCTTGGCTTATACGTAACTCTATACAGTACATTCCAAGGCTGGAAGGGACTGTTGTGATCATCCAGTTTGAGCTACTGTATCACACAGGTCTTAAATCAGGGGTCTCAAGTGCGTGGCCCATGGGCCACATGCAGCCCCTAAAGCTGTTTCCTGCAGCTCGCACCAACACTATTGTTACCAATATTTGCAACATCACTGTATGAAAACGTTTCAGTGGTACAGCCCTCGGGCTAAAGTACTAGTTCTCACGTGGCCCTCTATGGCTGTGTTCACGCACAGGGGGTTATTTCGATACGGTTGTTCCGAAACAACTGGCATCGAAATAACACCTTATTTCGAAGTGACTTATTTCGAATTAGCAAAAAAGTCACTTCAAAATAAGGAGAAAAGCCGGAATTGAAATAGCAATTCCGGACAACAGTTATTTCGAAACGACTCACTGTTGTTTCGAAACAACATGTTCAGACGACGGTTGTTTCGAAACAAGTCATTTCGAAACCACCGTCATTTCGAAACAACACATTTGCACGGCGTTGTTTTGAAACAACCATTGCAAAACAACGTCGTTTCGCCCACAGACTAGGTTTAACTTGTTTCGAAACAATGCAGTTGTTCCGGAACAACGGTTCCCATTGTTCCAAAACAACCGTGCGTCATGTGAACAGCCGAAACCTGATTTCGAAACAACCTCCGTTGTTTCAGAATAAGGAGGCTGTGTGAACAGAGCCTATTAGTCCTCGTGCGGCCCTCGTGGTGATTTGAATTTGAGACCCCTGTCTCAAATTAACTTTGCCCAAATAGCTCCTTTTTGAACTAGAGCATTTGTTTTCTTTGTTAAACACTTAATCTTGATTTAAAATGGTCAGCTATGATGACTCCACCACACTCTTCACATGTTCTAGATAGAAAAAGTAACCAGTTCTCACAATTATATCTTGGGGCTTATTTTATTGTCTTCTCTGCTTTGGAACCGTCAAATCAGCAGTGTAAATGTGTTGCTTTCTGAACGTCATTGGCTATATCAGAGCCATTCTTCAGCTTGTTTTAAAATGATGTTCGCAAATATGCTACTTTTAGGCAGCAGTAGGTTAATAGTGTGCTCAGCATAGTACGATACACTTGAGCAAAGTGCATACTCTCTCCATTTGTTAGGCTCCTCAAAGGCTGGGGGGATTGTGTGTGTGAGTGGCTGGCTGGGTGGGTGTGGTGAGCTCAGATTGAGAGCCACTGACCTGTGCAATTATTTTTCCTGTTGCAGGTGACGTACAAATGGCTGAGCTTTACCTTAGGTGTTCATGTCAACCAGGCTAAGCAGTGAGTATTTGTGTATAACACAAACCTTTCATTCAGTGGCAATACCTGATTTACTTAGTGCCTTTGATTAAAAAATTAAATCCAGTGTGTTCCAAAAAGATGTAAAGTCCTATGTTTTCTTTCAGCTATTTATTTAGGATTATATTTAGCATGCCTCACTTGAGCAAGTCTTGCTTTAGAGGTGGGGTCTCAAACACATGTTCCCTTAAGGTATTTCCTGTGGTCCACAATGACACGATTTGTAACGATATTTGCAATATCTTTGTGTGGAAACTTTTCAGTGGTGCAGCCCTCAGACTACTGTACTGATCCTCGTGAGGCCCTCTACTAGTCCTCACATGACCCTCATGGTGATTTGAGTTTGAGACCCCTGCTTTAGAAAGAGATGCTTAATTAGGGCCCCTCATGTAGGTTCATGTAATTGGTATGAACATTATGTACAGAAATGGTTGTCTTAGTAATGTACTTGTGTAGGAATGTGTATGGGTTCTCGTATGCTGAAAGATCTCAAAGCATATTACAAGCTATGGCCCGGTCCTGCAGTTGAATCTGTGCAGGTGCAGGAAGGTACCCCTGCACATTGGATCTCAGCATTGAGATCCCTGTATTGTCCAGGTGGAAATATATAGTCAGGAAATGCAGAAAGCTGCTGACAGCAGCAATAACTGAACTATGTTACAAAGAAGTATTTGCAATGACTATCCTGGGGGTTAGATGCACGTTTCCCTATGTACTTAACGGCCTAGGTAGATAGTAACTACAGCTAGATATTTGCAGTGTGGACAAATTTAACTTTACTGTCAGAACCTTTTAGCTTTAATGTAAATTGTAGCCTTAACATTTTAGTAACATAATTTTTTGCACTTCATTTTCTAGGACTTTTAAGAGATGAAAATAACTTACATTTCTTGGAGTACATTAAAATCATTGGTGTGGTACTTATAGGAGTCATATGATGCCTCAGAAGTTACTGAACATCAATTCTCAGACTAGGTTCATGGAGCAAGTCAGTGGCTTAGGTTCTTGCTTCCCACCATGAAGGAGAGGGCCAAAGAATAGTCAAAAAATGCCTACCTGTGGATGAAAGAATTTTGAGGATAGACAGAGGACCCCACTTGTGTATTTATAATAGATGTTCTCAGTTGGGAGGCTGGACTGTATTCTAGGGTGAATAAAAAATATTCCTCCTTGGGGTGCAACAGAAAAATGCAGGTGAAGAGGAGCTGGTCAGATAAAACGTAACTGGGAGATGTTTCAAAACTATAGTATGGATCTCTTTCTCTTACACAGACACACTTGTCTAAATCCATTTTTGAGATGTGAGGTCAGAGCATATTACAGGAACTAATAGTTTGACATGTACGTTATGTGACCAGAGCCTTTCGTGTCCTAATAATAGACATGGTGCCAATGTCTAGATGGAACCATGGAGTGTTGCCTCTCTAAGATCCCAGGATATTAGAGAGACAAGGTGGGTGAGGCAATATTTTTTACTGGACCAATTCTTGTTGGTGAAAGAGACAAGCTCTTGAGAACCCAAAGCTCTTCAGAAGAAATACACGTGATTAGATAATTTCAGAGCATTTTACTATTAATGATGGTATATCAGGGTGAAGAATGTCTCGTAAATCAGTTGGTAAATGATGGGGTGAAGATTTCTTTCCCTGCCAGATGGTTAATATTGGTTTCTTTTGTTGTACAGAATGCTGTATGACTATGTAGAAAGGAAGCGAAAGGAGAATTCGGGAGCTCAGCTGCATGTCACCTATCTAGTGGCAGGAAATCTCGTTCAGAATGGGCACGTTGTGAGTACTTAACTCCCTCAGTCATGTGGGCCTATAAACGGATTGTTTCTCTGTGTGCTGCCACGTCCTGTAATCTTTAGCTCAAAAACCTCTGTTGCTGTTTTTATTATTATTTGTTTCCAGTGATGCCCACAATTTATCAGATCATGTACAACCATAATAGAATCATGGGGTTGGAAGGGACCTCATGAGATCATCTAGTCCAACCCCCTGCTAAAAGCAGGACCACTCCAACTAAATCATCCCAGCCAAGGCTTTGTCTAACCTGGTCTTAAATGTTTCCAAAGATGGAGATTCCATCACCTCCCTAGGTAACCCATTCCAGTGCTAAGGAAGGTGCAGCCTCTGTCCCAAAGAGCTTGCATGTAATTGGGTAACAGCAGACTGGAGAAGGAATTATGTTGGCCATGTTTTGATGATGCTTTGATAACTCAACAGGATTTTATTTTGCTGATATTATTCTGTTTCCTATTGTCTCTCTATCTTGCTGTTACTAGTTGGTTGGCTTTGTGCATATGCCATTATAGAATTTGGTCTTCAAGAAGAAATTGAATGTGAAGAAGCTAGTCAATTTTGAAAATCCCAGTAAGCACCAGAAGAGATTAGGAGCCTGACTCCCGTTGAAACTTTTGGAGATTAGGAGCCTAAACTGTTTAGATGCTTTTGAAAAATCCTAGTTTAAGTCCCTAAATCATTTTGAAAATCATATTCCATTTCCTTCTGTTCTTAGAATGAGTAGATCTCCTCCTTACACCTCAGTTTTATCAGTAGGTTGGAAGACAAGACCAAGCTTTTGTAGCTTTTTCAACTTCTGATCAGTTCCTCAACTTGGAATGAGCTAGTCCAAATGAAGAAAATGTTCATTCTGCTCCCGCTAATTAAACTGAAAACCAAAGTAACTATGGCTAAAGGTTTTCTGTACAGCAAAAACTGAAAATTCTTATATTTGAAAAAGCTGTAAATACTAGGATTCTCTCTATTGCAAAGACGAATGCAGATATTTACTTAATGCTTCATGTAACATTTTGGTGTACGTGCGCATGTGTGCGTGCACACACACAGCTTGAGACTATCTCAAAAGTTAGAGATAGGATTTCCTCTGTTTCTATTTCTATAACTAACAAAACAGACTAAGTTAACACACAAATCTGAGGAGACCTCAGTGATGCAGCATTTTTTTCATTAAACAATGTTAATAGATGTGGGCCTTGACACAGATTGTAATGTCAGATGTAATTTTGAACAGTTTGTTAGTTTTTTTAAAAATATAATGTATTTAATTTAAATTTAAAATGCCCATTTTTAGATTTTTTTTTAAAAAAATAGTTTGTGTCGATTCTGGGCTATATAAAAACATATTATTACTGACAATCAAGGAAGAGAATACTTAAAAATAGCATTTTATGAGTACTGTGAAGGGGAATATATTATGTTTTGAGAGAAGCCTAGGCAGGAGCTATAGGAACTGGAAGAAAAAGCTGGGTCTTACAAGCATTATGGAGGAAGCTATGACAGGTTTTGAAATGAGGCTTTATCTGACACAAAGTCACTTAACACGGAGAAGACTAATGAACTTGCATGATGCACTTTAGTTTAAATTTTGTTCTTTTATCGGCAAATTCATGATGATCCTGCAGTACTGACTCCTGTCAAGAGAGGCTGCTACAGGGCTGTAGATTTTACACTACAAGAGTCACTTGAGTTAAGAGATGGAAATTAAACACCTCAGTAGCTATCTCTTTGTGATACCTTATTTTATGCACTACTGTTTTCACACTGTTCAATACTTTTTCCAACCCTCAGTGGCTCCGACTGCCACTTTTCCTCTGCTTGGCTCTTCAGCTGTTGTTCCCAGGGTTCTTGTTTCTCCCACATTGACTGCATTTTGTGGGTATTGAATGAACACATAATTAGGGCATGTCGTCAGACCCATGAGTTCTGATATTTTTTTGCTTGGATTGCAGTCTTCACAAGGTAATCCAGTGTACAGTTAATACCTGCCTCCCACATAAACTTTTCATTAGTAGATCTCAAATCAGGAATTACATGCACTTTGCAAAATGTGTTTTCCTGGAATTCTCTATCTGGCTGTTGGATGAATGTTCAGTTTCTTCTTAAAACAAGTAAGGAATCCTGTGGCACTTTTAAAGACTAATTAATTTATCACATGACCTTATGTGGGAGAAAAATCTCACTTCATCAGATGTTTTGAAGATGGGGGACTTACGCTTCCCTGCAATTATTTTACTCCCATTCATAGGATCAGGTCAGACTATTACAGCAAATCAAAGCAGCTGTTTATATTCAAACACTGGGGAATAGCATATAGAGGAAGGTGAGGTCAGATCATCATTTTTAATGAGAAAAAAAATCCCTAGTCCCTATTTAACCCTGAGGCAACAGTGTCATATCTGCATATAAATTCCTGTTCTGTAGTTTCTCTTTTAAGTTACGATTTGTTGTCCATTTGTTTGAGCACAGCTATTAACAAATCATCAGTGGAATGAGCAGGGAGATTGAAGTGTTCCTCTATTGGCTTTTGAATGTTATTTCTGATGTCAGACAGGCTAAATAGGGACTGCAGATTTTTTTTCTCATTACAAAAGGTGATTTGACTTCACCTTCCTCTATATGCTGTTCCCCAGTGTTTGAATCTTAACAACTGCTTTGATTTGCTGTAACAGTCTGACCTTATCCTATGACTTACCCATCCCTGCATTTATTTTCCTCCTGATCTGTAAGTTCCCCATATTCAAAGGGTCTGACAAAGTGGGACTTTCTCCTATGAAAGCTCATGGAATAAATAAATTTATTAGTCTTTAAAAGTGCCACAGACTCCTTGTTTCCTCTTAAGAGCAATTTCTCCTTGTATAAGATCTTGTCTGCATTAACTACAACATGTCAGTCATCTTAAGTGCTTATAACTAGCATGGATCAATGCCTCGAATTTGTTCCTGGCTCAGCCATGTAACAGCTACGTTAATTTGTCCATATCTACCGTACTGCACAACTGTTCCTGTTCTAATGTGTTTGAACATCTTCTCCATGACTGCCTCTGCTCCTGCCACCAGAAGTTGAGGATTGGATGTATCTTAAATGTTGTCATGATTCTGCATCTATTGCACCAAGAAAGCAGGCATACAGGGCTCCAAAAGACTATTATAAGTTGGTCTTTGGACGGAGTCATGGTCACATTTTGTGCTGCTGTAAAGCAACATTGACCATTTCTTTGGTTTTCTTTAAATTTCAAGACCTGGGTTCATCATTGTGATAAAGTCTCATTTCCTTACAGTGCCACAAGGTTGCAGTAGTGAGAGAGGATAAACTGGAAGGTAAGTGATTTTTGGGAATTATCTTTTTTTTTCTCTGAAGGAACAGTAATGTCTATAAAGCTAAACTCTTGCCACCTACATGCACAGTCTTCAGTTACGTTAATCAGATTCTTGGAATCGGGCATATGCTCTTTCGCTAGCTTTTCCCTCGAGCCTTTCACATCTGAGCCCCATCAGCATAACTCCATGAACCTGTAGCTTAGTTTTTATTGAAGAAAGGATCACTTCTTCTGTCCCTGACAGGCAGATCTGGACTGGAACACAGTGGTATTTGAACTGTACACAGCAACAGCTTGCTATGTGTCAGGGTTGAGAGGGGCCAGAAGGGAAGAAGACTGAATCGAAGTATGAAACAGCAAGAGAATTCTTGGCAGAACCTAATTACTCATTTAGAGTTGTGGTGGAAGTGAGGCCAACACCTATTTCTTGGGAAATGCAGTGAGGATCTTCATTAGTCATGAGTGGTCAGGATGGTGGTTTAAAGTCTCTACAGCATAGTATCCCATAACCCCACTCTGACAGGTTCGATTCCATGCTCAACAGCAAGGGGAAGTGCTAACAGCAATTCCTGAAGCCGTTGGGGGTATTCACTGTTGGTCTTTATCCAATCACTTGAGCCTAACCCTGCAGAGGAGACCTGATAGATCTCTGCCAAAATGCTTATGAGAGGAGGCATTAATAATCCTCCAACTGATGATTTCGGCATCACATAACAGACCAAGGTTTTGTTGTTCACCTGAGTCTGTGAATGCGTCAGTACTAACATTTCAGCTTCACCAGTCTCTTGTCACTTCATTGCTGAAAATCAAAATGTAATACGTTTAACATGCATTTTTAATGATGATTCCCTTCTAGATTCATGTATATGCTCTGTACCATGCTATCTGAACCTCTTTCAGTAGTACAAATTCACATTGCTATGTATTTTATTCTCCCATCCTCTCTCCAGGAAGGGAATTGTTTTCATAGTGGAGCATGTTGTTTTGATAAGGTCTTTTCTGTAGTTGTTGTCTTTTACCTACATGTTGCTATGAGTTTATATTAGAAACATACACACTGGAGCCAGATGAGACCATTGTGGTCATGCAGTCTGACTATTTCAACATGTCAGGCCACAGAACTTCACCCACCTACTTCTATAATCGACCCATATTAGAGAAGGGAGATCAGAAATATGCCTTGCAGTTGGAGTGGAAGTGTTGAGGCTCATGATGGTCTGTAATTCTTGTGAGAGTTCATTCCACAGTGTGGGACCAGCTCCTGTTCAGATAAAATTTACCCTTATGATAGAACGTTCCACTCTGCAAGAGGAGATTTGTCAACTGCAGCCTTGGGCTGAGAACTTTAAGTAATCTCTTAGGTGTCCTGGATCCAGGTCATGGTAGCTGGAAAATTAGGACTGAGACCTTGAAATTTACTCAGTGCTCTTTGACAGTGGTTCTTAATCTTTTGTGGGTTGCAACACACTTGGCAGAATATTGTGACCCTACAGGACACACCAGCCCACCTCTCCCAGGCCGAATCCAGCTATTTCCCCACACGCTGCAACATGGCAGTGTGTCCTGAGACAGTAGTTGAGAACTGCTGCTCCGTGAAAAGCCATTGTAGGATGGAGAGCAGGTTAGATGTGTTTGCGATAGCCTGAATTCTCAATCATCCAATGGGTTAATTAAGAATGCTTTCTCAATGTCAGAACCTTGGTATCCGTTGGACTGCTCTTCAGCCTTTCTGATGTCTTTGCTTGAGACTGACTGTTCTAACAAAGGGCTTTCCTGTTGATTTTCAGCGATGAAGTCTAAACTAGCCACGCTTGCTAGTGTTCATGTCTACAGCATTCAGAAAGCCATGCTGAAGGACAGTGGTCCCCTCTACAATACGGACTACGATATTGTCAAGACAAACCTGCAGAACTGCAGCAAGTAAGTTAATTACTGTTATCAGATTAAAGTTCTTCTTGGATCTTATTTTCTGTTTTAAATCACTTGAATTTAGTGCTGATCTGTTGTGTTTATATGTCACTCTTTATCAATAGAACTAAATGTTTCACTGATATGAGTCTGGAGTTACTCTGTCAGTCAGAAGGGCAAGCTGAAACTGCTGTCCAAAAAAGTGAAATGATGTGCTTCAATTGTCTAACAAGTCAATGGCAGTTGCAAAGAGAGCCCAGTTCAAAAGGGGTGGCTGTGTTAGTCTAGTTCAGCAACACAAGGAGTCCTGTGGCGCTTAAAGACTAACATTTATTTATCGCATGAGCTTTCTTGGGAGAAAATCCCACTTTGTCAGACACTTTGAAGATTGGGAACTTACGGAACGGGGGGAAAATAAATGCAAAGAAGTGTAAGTCATAAGATCAGGTCAGCAAATCAGTGCAGGAGTTTAGTAGCTGAATCTCTAACATTCTGATTCCATCCTGTGACTTGCACTTTCCTCCCATTTTGTAAGTTCTCCGTCTTCAAAATGTCTGAAGTGGGATTTTTCTCCCACGAAAACTCATGTGATATGTAAATTTATTAGTCTTTAGAAGTGCCACAGGACTCCTTGTTTGTTTTAAAGAGAACCCAGTTATCTCCTGTGCTCTGTCTGCTGAAATATGTTGCCTTCCTTAAAAGGTGCCCTAGAAAATAATGTCCTTTATCTGCAGATTGGATAGCAGATGGGCAGAGGCAGTGCAAGCCTTCCCTGCAGCTGAATTGGAAAACGATCACCTGTGAATTAAGTGGAGTTCAGTCTCCATAGCTGGTTAATCTTTTTTTCTTTCTGAGATTAACAGCAGGAGGTCAAATTATGCCAGGTGTGGAGGTGACTTCTGTAGGGTCAGCATTGTCCACGGGACTGGATTGAGGCCACTAAAGTAATTGTAAATAGGCCCCCAACAGCTGTTAGATAATGACTGTATGTTTCAGTCTCTTGTGGAATTACTTATTATATATTTATGCATTTGTGTTCTGCAGGTTCTAGCTGTGTACCTTTTTCCTTGTACACTTGGACAGATGAGAAGGAACTTAGTTTCCACAGCTGATCAAATGAAATTCATAAGGGACTTTGCTATGGCTAGTCTAATTTATGTGGAAGGCCCTCAGCTACCAAAGTGATGAGCAGCAGTACAAATCCTAAAATAGTTACCACGCTGCCTTGCGAATGCCTACAAGAGAAAGTTTTACTATCTCAGCCAGGATCTTGCAGCTGGGTGGGGGAGCAGAAAGACGTTTTTCCTGAGTGGATGCTAACAAGTGCTGTAAGAAATGCTAGAAAATTATGGTCCAATTAAAATGCACAAAGTCTGACCATAGTTGCTGCATTTTGATAGTATATCCTAGAGCAATGTTTCTCAGCCTGGGGGTCAGGACCCAGAATTGGATGATCAGAATATTTCAAAGGGCCTTGTGCTGGCTCCTGTCCCATGGGGCTGGCTGGGCTTGCCTTCCTGCTCCAGGCACTGCAGCGTCCAGGGTCCAGCACCACTCAGGTTTGACCCAGATCTCATGATGATGGGAGTGTGGATAGGCCAGGTGTAGTGAGTTGCACTGCAGACCCATGAGACAGGAGGTCACAACTCCACACTTACAAATTTGGTCTGGTCAGGAGAGGGGGCCAAACCTGAGTGGTGCTGCAAAACCTGAAGAGGAGAGCCCAGCCACTGCCACTGTGAGGTGAGTGCTGGGCAGGATCCAACCAAAACCACATGAAGGCCTCCATCCTCAGACTATTGACCAGGTCACAACAGCCCTTGATGAAGTGGGATTTTCTTCCACGAAAGCTCATGTGATAAATAAATGTTAGTCTTTTAAGTGCCCCCAGACTCCTTGTTTGTTTTGCCAAAATATGATGGTTCGTTTAGTACATTTATGCTGAAAGCTTTAGCAAGTGATACACTAGTAATACAAATATAACCAATTAAGGAATAAAATAGAACTGGTTTCTCTCTCCTTTTCACATTCTCTAATAACAAGTTATTTTCCTCAATGAAATTTGATCAGCTTGTTTTGTATTTTAATGCTTCAGCCCTGGCTAACGTGTTCACATGGTCGTTTCAGCGTGACGTCTCTCCTGCTCTAATTCTGCGCTAGCTTTTCTTTGTAGTCTGTGCCCGAATTAAATTGTTCCTGTCCCCATAACAGTATACTATAGAACCAGGGAAGTAAAATGCTACTAGAGAGGAAACTGAGGTGGAAAATAAGACGTTAAAGTGCTAATTAGATTTTTCACTCCATCAATCAGATTTAGTGCCATTCATTGTGCTGCTGCAGTCCCCAGGACGTCAGCTGAAGTTTCTCAAGTTCAGCCGTCTGCACAGGCTAATTCCCAGCCGCCAAATGACACACAGGTTGTCAATGTGCCTGCAATCAATGGTCATGTCTCATCAACGGCCAAACAGCCCTTCCAACAGCCCAAAGGAATCATGGGAATGTTTGCTACAAAATCAGCTTCCAAATCCCCGGATGTAAATAAAGAAACTAAACCAGAATCTAAAGAGACAACAGGAGTAAGTTACCTCAATATCCTTTTGATGATTTGTTTTGGATAGTAACTTAACTATTCTTCTGCTGTTCAGTCTGAAGAAATTTTGTCTGCTGTAGCTTCCTCCCTTTGCTTCTAATTCTAGCTTGTTTCCCAAGAATATTTAATTCCTGTGCCTGTTTAAAATATCTAATGGGTTAGTATAGAGGTGTCAAATTCATTCTATGGGGGGGACCATATTGGAGGGGAGGATACCTGTCATGGACCATGTGTCCACATGGGCTCCCCAACCCTTTCCCCCTCAAGTTCAGAGCGTATGGGCTCCCCTTTTCCCTTCCCTACCCTGCAGGTTCTCCCACACCTTCCCTTTTCCCTGCTCTGTGTCCCTTTTGCCATGCTGGCTCGCTGACCCCCCTTCTCCTATTGTGCAGATCATGGACCCCCCTTCTCTTGCTGGGCTTGTGCCTCCCCCACTCACCCACTGTCAGTCATTCAGCATGGTGGCCTTTGGTTGGCTTGTTCCCATGTGGGCCTCGTGTACTTATTTGTGATTTGTGCAGTCAAGCAGATTAGCATGCCAGATGACTGACATGGCACAGTTGGGGTGGGGTGGGGTGCAGTGCAGTGGCTCTCTGGGAGCCAGCTCAGCCTGCTGTGACTGAGACCGATTGGTTCGCAGACCACAGTAGAGCTGAGCCGGGACTGGCTGGAGTGCTTCCTTTGTTCCCTTGTGCTTTGACTCACTCACATGATCCTGGTAACAAGCACTCTTAGCCCTGCTGTGCTGGGGGCAGCCTGTCTCTGTGGTTTGCTGCTGCTGCAGAGAGCTCTCGGGCACAGCCCAGGCAGCAGCGCCACTGGCCGGATCAGTGCCCTTGGCGGGCCGAATCTGGCCTGTAGGCCGTGAGTTTGACACCCATGGTTTTAGTATGATGATGTTGCTGTCAGTGATTTTTTTCTGTGGCTAGATTGTGCCTCATTCATTTAGACTTTCCTCAGAAGTTCTGTTTTCCAAGCCTTTTGTGGGATTTCTGCTCTCCATCAGACCCTGGAACAGATCCTCAGCTAGTGTAAATAGTATGGCTCCATTGAAGTCAATGGAGATGTTTGAAAGATAATTCAAACCTGAGTCAAGCAAACTGATTACCTCTATCACCTTTCTTGGGGTTCTTTGAATTTTGATCACTTAACTAAAGATGATAAGTTGAGAGCTGAATTTAAGTTTATAGCTTTTCATTGGCTATCCTTAATGACACCTTTTAATATCCTTTGCTGTTAGCAGCTAAAACCAATATTGGATTGTGATTTTGCTAACAAACTAGAAAATTGATTGCCATGGTAACCATTCAGCTTTTTAGAATTAAATAACACAACTACAAGAGAAAAATAACCACACACTCAGCCACTATCCTGGGAAGGTGACTTTATTTAGATTTTTTGACAAAGGCCTGGTCTATGCTATAATCTTGCATTGGAATAACTACATTGCTGAGGGATGTAAAAAACCCATCTCCCTGAATGACATAGTTATACCAGTCTCATCCCCGGTGTAGACGGTGCTGTCGACATAGCTATCGCCTCTCAGGGCAGTGGATTATCTGCGCCCACAGGAGACACTTTCCTGAAGGCTCAGGTAACATTGTGACTAAAATGCTTCAGTAACTCAGCTGTAGTGCTGTATCTGAACAAGAGTCCAAAGCGTCCCTCAGAACAGAGCCACTTGTGCCAATTGGTTATCAGCTCTAGTGTTACTAACACAACAGAGGAAACAATCCAGAGATAAAACCAGAGACAATTTGGTCAGTTATGTGCGTGCCAGTTCGGCAAGGTCTCCTTGCCAGGGACTCTTTCATAATCAACCCTTTGAACTCACTTCCCCACAAAGTGTATGCACCCCACAATCTGATTAATACTCCTAACTACGCAACAAGTAATATGTTTATAACAAACTTTGTATCCTGAGTGCAGTTTGAGAAGCTTGATCTCATTTTATATCTATACACACTTAGAACTTGAAGGGCAGTATGAAACTATTAACTGTGGTAGGCACTGTACACTGCTTCATAACCTTCAGCAACTAACTTTTTTTACTTTAAAAACTTGGCATCACTCCTGATTGAAACCTTTTATGAAAAAAGGACACACAGAGTAACTTTGACAGTCTTTGAAGCTCATACACAGCACATATACTCCCATACTAATTTGGCATCCATTTTCAGTAATCAATCAACTAAAAGAAACTCTGTGTGTTATGTAGTACCTCTTTCCTCAGCTGTCAGCTTTCAGCTCAGTTACTGTCCACATCAAGAGTCAACATTGCTGTAAAATAGAGACAGGAAAAGCTGCATATCCAAAATTGTACTTGATGTCACCAGGAGGACATCCAGGTGGCCAGCCTAGGAACCTAGTCTTTCTACCTTCCAGAGGTATTTGGCTTTCAGAAAGTAATATGATGAAGGAGGTGGGTTGTTTTAGCTCATTTCTGTGGGGTGCTCCCACTTTGTTCTTCTTCTTGGAGGTGCTGGTGTGGACCAGTGAGACAGTGACTGGACTTCTGCCACAATATCAAAACATCCACTCAAAAATGAGATGATCCTGTCTCTCCATCCATTTAGGGAATGACATCTCTTTTGAGTATTTGCAAGTGGGGCATTTAGTTTTTCAAAACATCTTAGCAGCAGCTTATATAAGACAAGTTGGGTCATAGCTGTTGGTACAGCCACCTTGGGACACACGTTAAACATTGGATGATTTGCTCTGGTCAGCAGCTTGCCTCCATAACTTACCTCACATTCCATGGGCCCCTCTTTGGTGTCTCCTTGGCCAGCTTTGCCATTATGCTTGATGAGATTGCAGTTTCTCCATCAACACTCTCGTAGCTGCTGAAATGTTCAGTTTGTATAGCTAGCACAGAGTTCCTCTGCATTCTTTAAATTTGCTTGAACAGTCCCTTATACAATGCAAAGTCATTTAAAGAACTGTTGTTCTCCAGAAAGCCAGAACAGCTGTGTAAATCTTCCACTTCTTATTTTAACAGTGGTGGGACTTTCATAGATATGGCTGAGTTGAGTCTGTGCCTTACTGATTGTTACGTTTCTGATTATTCCACTCTGTCCTTATAACATACTACTTAGTTTCAGTGCTTTTTATTTACAGCCTCTTTCAGCATGGATGTATTTCACTAACTTGATAGCATCAGTGTGCCTGACTGCAAATAATAGCCTTACTTCTTCACTTCATCACTAAATAAAGAGAAATCAATATGAATTCAACCCCCTTTCTCTAACAGGATTGCCCATGAGGTAAACCTTGTCATTAAAGTGTACAATATTTTACCCACAGTTGCTTCACTTATAGCTGACTTTCCTTTTACACACACAACTTCATTTAATCATATCGTGTAGGCTATTTCCCTCCTCACTACTTCCTGCCAGCAACATAATAGTATCTTAATATTAGATACCTATTTTCACTTAATTCATTCATAGATGGGGAAAAAGGTAAATCTCGTCAGCTGCGCCAGCAGTGCATTCTGGCCTTTCCTGAGCTTATTTGGAAAGTAAAAACTTCGTGATGAATTTTCTTGAGGGATTTTTATTCTCTTAGCCCTCTGTCCTATCTTTTCTAAAAAGTCTTGATGTCAGAGCGATTCTAAATTAGTGGAAATTTATAATTTGGCGCCTTAGTCATTATACCCAATAAAACCATGCCAGTTTATGCCAACTGCAGTTCTCATCTGTAGTGCTCAGACATGAGCTCTTCCTAGCAGTCAGTGGACTGTGAACTGAAAGAGCATCCATGAGATTTCTCTAGATGATAACTTTTTGTTAGGGTTGTTAAAGTTAGACTCTGAGAGAGGCATTTGCAGCTTGAGTTTCATTTGTACAAAACACTGAAGTCTTAACTCTTTTCTCTCAAAAGTGTAGGATGCTCATGGTATTCAGACTTTTTTAAAAAAATAAAAGAATGGTAGGAAGATAAGACCTTAATTTGGACTAGTGCTGATAGTTTTTAAAACACTATGACACATAATACATTTATGGTAGTTTTGCAGTGTTTGCATTTTCATAATGTAATATATGTTGGTTTAAAGTGAATTTGGGGATGGTGGAATATGCTAGTTTGATGGATTTGGAGATTAAGGAGCTGGGCAGTAAGCCCCCATTGTAAATCAGTGAAACTTGGGTGCCTAATTACCTTAAATACTTTTGAAATTCTTATACTACAGATTGGTTACAATTACGAAACAGCGTGGGTAGTGAGCGTGCAAACTCCTTTACACAGTTCTGCCAATATGACAGTGTAAGGAGGTCATTAAATCTCCATGGTTCACTCAGTCTCTGGTAGGTCTTCTGTCAATTAGTGCAAATTGTGGTAGTGGTGTTTTATGATATGAATGCTTGTTCACTGGGAATTGATCTGAACCTCAGCAATTTTATTAAATAAATAATGTCAGGTGTGAATGACTTTGCAACCTAGACTGACCTTGACCCAGTGACCTAAGAGTGAAAAGTTCCATGCCCCTTTAACTGAATCGTTAAGTCCCTGCAATGGAGAAAATCTAATCTTTATGTTCCCTTAAATTTTCTGTTCAAAATTAAAAGTCAGTATGTTGAATTAGTGAGTATTATGTGTCTTGGAGATTGCAGTACTGTGAATTCTGAACATTGCATGTTCCAGGTTTGATGGAAGTCTTATGTTAATTCTTGTTTTTATATTAGGATTTTAATTGTGTATGAAAAACTGTTATACGATTTCTCTTATCTTTGCTTTCAGGCATCTACAGCAAGCAGTAAGCCGCCAGCCAAAGGGAATGCAATGAGCAATTTTTTTGGAAAAGCTGCCATGAGTAAGCATTATGTAACATGCACCTGTCTCCTGAAATCATTGTGGTAATGGATGGGCTAAAACTCATTGTGTTAGCAAAGTACTGAAGCCATGGTTATTAACAAGTGTACGTTCTTTGCTATGTAGTAGTGATGGGGCATCTAAGAAAAAGCCAGATCAGGGACCTTTTTGCATTATTTCCCCCGTCTAGCCTATAACTTGCTCTTTTTTGTTTGTTCTTCAGATCAACGGGGTTAATTCTTGTGTCTGCTGTCTTAAAGTAGTTAGTAAATAGGCATGTAATTAGAAGGCAGAAATTAAAGGAGGGTTGTAAATGGAATATTTTCTTACTAGAAATTTACTAGGTGGAGAGCGATTGGGCTGATGCTGGTCATACAGACTTTTAACCCTGGAGAAATTTCTGTTACCTGAAAACATTAATTTAAAATGAGCATTTTTTTTTTGACAGGAGAACTGTTTCCCTTGTTCCTGAAAATAGCTGTGTAGCATGTGTTAATGATAATGACTTTGGAGAAAAAGCAGATGAGGGAGAGAAGGTAGCAGGTCTTGGAAATTAGATAATTTTTTGGATAATAACTGATGATTTCAGTGGATGAATGAGGGAGACTTTTTGTAAGTCAAAGCACGCTGAAGATTCTGACGGAAAGTTTGGGACGCAAATGTGTAAAACTTTGTTTCAAAGTGCACCGGTAGTCAGGAGAACTAAGAGGTTTCAAGGATGTGCTTTTTGAACAACGTAAGGAGGGATGTTGCTGGCATTGCTAAAGAAGTCTGTTGTATTTTGCACAATACAGCAGGGCTTGACAAAAGCTGGGAGTCAGGTTGCCATGGCAACTGGGGTTTGCAGCCTGGCACCTATATCTGCTGCAGAAATACAGCAGAGGAGCGCCCTCTAGTGACCAAAAATAAAATTGCTGGTGCCTAGTTGGGAGCCAATTTTGTGAAGCCTTGCTATACCGTATCTGGCATTGAGCATTTAATAAATGCTTGAGTATTGTCTGATGGTAGTGCTAGAGATCTGCTTAGGTTTCCATTGCAAGGCATTGTTTTGCTGAGGCATGACACTGAGAGGTGAAGAGATTTTCACCAACTTCAAAATGATAAGAGCAGTTATTACCATTAATCCAGTTAAACATTTAATGTCTCCTATGAGCCCAAGATTACTGTTATAAAAAGTGGGGAAGCTGAAAATAAAATGAAAAGGTGACAAATTTGGAATAATGACACTTTTTCTTTCTCAAATCTGTTGCTGGGTGTGGTTTGGTGTGTGGTGTGCTATGTTCTCTGGTACTGAGCTCCTGCGAATACACCCCTTGAGTGACCTTTGTCAGGTGGCTGAAAGGAAGACTCAGCATTGCCAGGAACAGGGGACTGAGGACAACTTGGCTTTTGGGTATGAATACCTGCCTTCTCTGGCCCTCAGACACTTTATCTCAAGACTCTGGCAAACAATGATTGGATCCTTTGACTTTTGCTGTTCAACATGCAGTTGGTCATTTTGTGTCATATGTGAGATGTTAGGATCAGTAAAATTTTGCTGTATGAATCAGTTAGCCCCTTTTCAATGAACCTTTGACTGACTGCTTGATTCAGCATGAACGAACAGGTGCCAGAAAAATGCTGATGCCAATTTTGTAAGGAGATGTCAGTAGTCTTTAATCCCATTGGTCATGAGGTTTTGTTGATTCAGTTGCATAATTATTCTTCCTCCCTGAGGTACCTTCATTTGTGGGTTTTCATGGAGCTTTTAGCTTGTCTCCTCTCCTGTTCACTGTGCATGTAAGGTTGCTGAGGGAAATCAAGGTACTGGAGTTAGGCTGTTGGTCTACAAGACCACTGCCACCCATACTAACCAATATTGTCTCATTGATTCCATTCACCCACCCATCTGTCTGTCCATCTGTCATCTCTTAGCTTGTACTTTAAATTGTAATGTCTTTGGGGCAGGGATCATCTTTGAATTTGCGATTGTACAGTGCCTAACATAGCTTGGTCCTAAGTTCTGACCAAGGCTCCTAGATGCTGCAGTAATACAACTAATAATAATTATGGGCTACAGTGTCACCACCATAGAGTCCAAACACCATTCCATTTACACTTTCTCAACCCTGGGTTTGCAGTTTTTGTGCTTCTCCTGTCTGACTAAATTTTGGTCTTGGACAGTAGTGAAATGGCTGAAGCTGAACCCAGACAAGATGGAAATCATGTTGTGGTGAGGGATTCCTCTAAAGCAGGGATGTCAAACTCATTTTCTATGGCCAGCTATTTGACTTAAACGTTCTTCAAGTGGACCATGTATACCATAAGTCAAAATACTATGGCATTCTCAGAGCATTGTGGAGTGCTGTGTATGCGAAACTGCACTTCACAATACCTCTCTGTGTTGGATAGAGAGTGAGGTACCGCTCAGTGCAGTTATGGGCCGAATGGAAGAGCTTTGCGGGCTGCATGTTCGACACCCCAATCTAAAAGCAGTAGAGGGGACCAGGCCTGCATCCTTTTTCTGATGTGGTATGCAGTTGTAAGATCACGTTGGATTCCTTGATGCTTACGGCTGAGCTTTGTTATGCCTTCTTCTGTCTCTGTCTGCCTGAGACAACAGCCTTTCCTTTTTCGTGCTGACACTTTTTAAAATTCCTTTGTCATTTCCAGACTGTTGTGAATAACCAGCGTGCGCTCCTACTTTGTTTGTATTACCTACAGATAAGCTTAAAGTCACCTCTGAGTCTGAACAGCCAAAGGAGGAAAAAGCAGTAGTGAAGCCCTCAGTTTCCACAGTGGAACCAAAATCACCCCCCAGTGAAGCACTGGAGAAACATGGGAAGAAGCTGGAGCCTGTGAAAATTCAGCAAAAGGACAAAAGAAGGTAGAACTGTGATTTTCAGACTGAGCTATTGGACCGCTTGTTGATGGTATACAGAAAGCTGTCTGATCATGTGGTACTGGCTCAAATCCTTGGTTTTAGCTACACAAATTACATTAGAGAGCTAAAATATATTAAGATTCCTTCCAAATGTTTTCCCCATGTAAACAATAGTGGGAGTTAAAACAGGTTTATTATGCAATTGCAGATGGAAGGGGTGGTAAACCAGGTAATCGTGAGTGGGAGGGAAGGTTTTCTACAAGACAGTCTCTTTATGAATTTGTTGCCCACACTGTGAATGAAGTTGGTAATGCCCTGAGAGCAGTATGGGGAACTGGCAAGGGCACCTGTGCAGTCGGGTGTATTTATGTTCCCAAACTTATGTATACAGGCAGCTTTCAGCATGCTACGTGCTGCTTGGGGGTTGGAGTAGCTGATGTACCACTACTTTTTAAGACACTGAATTACCTTGGGTGATGTCCCAAATAAAATTAAGCTCTGTCTTGTGTTTTTAATCCAACCCAAGCTGACAGACTGAAAATCATTACTGCCTCATGGCTGTTCAGTGGCCTGAGTATAATTAATTGGTGATCTCATTCTATTTCCTGCTGCATAGGTATACACATCACCCAGCTCACTGTCACAGCTGGTGCTAATGGACTTCCTTGTTGATAGTCTCATTTGAGAAGCCAAGAGCCTGGAAACAGTGCAGTAGGGGGAAGCCTACGTGGGCTTACCTGTTCTCTGAATATGCAGAGGCCTTCAGCCTCCAGGGCTTGTTAGTCTGGCATGTCGTGCCAGCACTAGAAGAAGAAAGAAGCTGTTTTACTTTTCCAGTAGCAAAAACATGATTAAATTAAAAGAACATTTTAAAATGGCTCCAGAAATCTGAGACACTACCTCATAGTCAGTGGCAAGGAGTCTATCAAAATAACTTCTTGGTGGGTTTGTTAGGACACTGGTTCTTAGAAGGCTAAGCTATGGGGATGAGGTCGGTAACGTGCTCCTGCCAGGTTACTTTGGTCAAACAAGTTGAGGTTCTAGGCAAACCCCTCTGCACTGTGAACTACTAAAGGAGTCTTCGTTGTATGAAGATCTGAGACTGGGAGAGAAGTCTTTAAAAAAGCAAAAAAGTCCATACATGTACATGTGTGTATATATCCACTTATGTACTTAGTTGTGCATTTTGGAGGTGTCTGGGAGGTACTTAGGGTTGTCTAAATCTGTGTCATTAATTTTTTTACAAGTACGCTGAAGGTGTGAAACGTGTTCAACTTGTTTCTTTGTGACAGTAGAGTAAAGCGAGCGGACCTGTCCGATAATGAAGAGAAAGAGGATGAAAATCTGAAGAAAAAGAGGAGGCGAATCAAACGACCTCAGTCTGACAGCAGTGAAGATGACGGTAAAAAGACGTGATTATGAAAAGCTAACCAAGAAAGCCTGGGATAGATGATGTTTTTGTTTTTACTGTATTACTGAGTGATCACCCCCTCCCTCCCCCCCAGCTGGTAAACTCAATAATTGAGTTATTTTCTGTTAATTGTCTCTTCGCTCTAAAAACGTCATCACCAGACTCTTAGACCTGGTTTACACTTACCAGCAAACTCGATTTTGAATCCAGAAGATTGGTGCATGATAACATTCAGTCAGTGTGTGTATAATATAAAAACAAGAATATAACCAATTCCAGTGCTTCGTGAATCCAAGTTCCTTCTTGTTTGAATCCTCTTTGGTTTAGAAGAATTTTCTTTTTAGGGATGTAGCTATAATCAGTTTTTCAAATTAGACTAGAAAGTGTTATTGCTTTAGACTTTATCAGTTAAGTCTCAAAACCCTTCCTAGTATGGATGCAGTTAAATCTACCTAACTTGTGAGGCACCTTTATACTGGTATACCTACTGGTAAATATCACACCTTAATCAGGACAATTATCACTGTAGCTTTTCTAATGAACACTAGGCCTGACGATGTGATTGTTTTGTGGCATGCGTTGTGCAGAAGGTTAGACTTGGTGATCATATTCAGTCTCTTCCAGCCTTAGAGTCTATGAGTCTATAAATTAAGCATGATCATACAGAAGTTGTGTGAGTTTGGGTGGTTTATATTGGTTTAGCTTAAATGTATTTTGGTTTAGCTTTAAATGTATTTTTAATTTATCTAGCCAGACCAAAATAAGCCACTCTTTAAACTGACCTAAGTATCTAAGTGCTTTTGGACTGGCTGAACTAAGTCAACCTAAAAATAATACCTTCAGTTAAATCAGTGCAACCTCCTTGCGTAGACAAGACCACAGATGCAGGAATCATTACCAGGCAAACAGCACAGGGCAACTGTTGAACATATTAGGTTAAGGACAGTGTGTTTAAAAATGTTGTATCTAGTTAAAAATTCTAGGGGAAGTTTAAGTACTTTACTTAAAATACCCTAATATAAATTTTTTCTGGATGTTCGGGTTGTTAAGACAACAAGAGGCTTGTGGCACCTTAAAAGCTAACAAATTTCTTCAGGCATAAGCTTTTATGGACTACAGTCCACTTTGTCAGATGCAACCTGACGAAGCGGGTTACAGCCCATAAAAATTATACCCAAAGAAATCCTATTAGTCTTCAAGGTGCCACGGTTCTCTCATTTTTGTTGTATACAGGTTAACACAGCTGCCTCTCTGGGTCGTTAAGACAACTTTTGAAATGTGAGTTGAACATAAGCTGATGCAGTGCTGTCTCCTTGAGTCTGTAGACAACCACAGAAGCACTAGAGCTTCTCTTGGCTTAGCTAGGCAGGGTCAAAGTGAATTTGGCAATGCTGCAGTTAGTTTTACTGGGGTCATTCAGAAGCAAACTGTTCAGGCTTCTGTCCATTTCCTACCATTGTTGCTTGGGTCAGTTTTGAGCAGGAGCAGAAGTGTGTGTTGAAGGTATTCATGTACTGGAGAACGCAAAAGATGGCTGTGAAGACTGTCCTGCTGCCCCCCCCCCCCCCCAGCCCATAGCAGCCAAGGAGCTCTGAAGTGGGGGGAAGATGCAAGAAACACTTTCACTGTTCCAACAGGCTGGCGTTTGGGGTAGCATTTCAAATTGATCAGTCACCACCTATCCAAGGAACGCTGATAAATATGGAGCAGCCCTCCGAACAGAGTCATGGGGTGTCATCTTGGAAAAGCATTCAAGTAGCCTCCACCGGAGGATGACTAGGAACTGAGTTTTCCACCAGTCAGTTGCCCTAGGTCCTGGTGAAGCCATGCCCACTTCCCAGCACTCATCTTTCAGAACCATCTCTAGCTAAACAAGCAAGGGGTTTTATAGCACAATGTGATAAACAGGGGTCCTGTGGCATGATGCAGTAAATCAATTTGTTAGTCTTTAAAAGTGCTACAAAACCCATTGTTTGTTTTGCTGAACTGGACTAACATGGCTCGCCCTCTGGAACTCATTCTGGCTGGTAGGTTGGTCCTTTGGCTGGCCTTCAGTCAATGTTTCCAGCCTTGCACAGTAGTTTTCCAGCCTGCAGTTGCTTTCAGAATCGAGCTTTCTCTTTCTCAGGAGCGAGGACCTTCAGTAAAGATCAGTGGTTAGGTTCTGGGGGCTTGTACAACACCTGCCACATATTGACTGCAGCAAGGTGAAATACCAGGCTGTATGATTCTGCTTGCTGGTTTTGTTTGTTTTGTTTCTGTGCCTCGCTCGCTAGAGTCGTCAGGAGATTGAGTCCTGGTTTGAAGAACATAATTTATTATTTAGCATTGCCAGCCAACCATTGTTTCTCTTGAGCCCTGCGTGCCCTACGGAGGTCAGTTGGCCACATGCCTGGCGCAGTCAGAAATCTTCACAGTGACCTAATCAGTTGGATTACAGCTGCAGAATTTACGTTACAACTACAGTATGTATGTTGATCTGCACTACAGCCAGTAGAGACAGGGAGGAGGTGGAACCAGCAGGATCCTCGTCCCCCAGTCCAACACTTCCATTGTTCTTATTAAGCAATAGGCTAGAGGATGAGGTCCTCCCCACCCCTTGTTAACTCTCCCTGGCTTTGAAGCCTCACATTGGCAGCAGCTTTCACTTAGGATGAAGATGACTCTTCTTAAGGCTGGTTAAGCTAGTCAGAATGATGCCTCTTAATGACACAAGGCACTTCTCTCCCTCATCCTGCACCTCACACATGACTGCCTCACAGCTCTCTCCCTCTACCAAGCCCAGAGGGACTGAACCCAGATCTCTCACGTGTCTACAAGCCTTGTCAAGTTCACTCTGCCTATTCCTGGCAAGTGATGGGAAGTGCCCATGCTGTGACTGCTACTCTCTATGGACTCCAGAGTGTGGCACTGCATCAGGTTTGGTTTTAAATTCCAAAGGGGTAGCTGTGTTAGTCTCATCCAGCAAAACAAAGAGTCTGATGGCACTTTTAAAGACTAGCAAATTTATTTATTGCAGGAGATTTCATAGGAGAAAACCTAACTTTGTTCGATGCTCAAAGAGGGGGGTTTACTTCAAGCGTCTGAGGAAGTGGAATTTTCTTCCATGAAAGCTCCTGCGATAAATAAATTTGTTAGTGTTTAAAAGTGCCACCAGACTTATTGTTAGGCTTTGTTTTGTTTGCAGTTTGAAGCATGCACTACTCTGGGTTCTCCCCACACATCTACTGCAGAGTACAAACACTGGTAGGATTGTGCCAACACACAAAATAATTCTTAGCTAACAATTCTAAGGGGAGGGAGAGAAAAGAGAAGTCCTTTGGTGCGCTCTTTAGAGAAAATAATAGTAATTTGCCCTTAATGATTCCTTTAATCAAAGAAGTTTAGTGGCTATAAGGACTGGTTGGTTGAGAGTGATAGCACCCTTCTGAGGTAAGTGTGTTGTCCATTTGACCAGTGGGGAAAGTCAGAGAAATACAGTGACTTAGTGAAGGCTGCACACTGATTTGGGATATAGATTAGTGTTTCCCAAGCAGTGTGCAATGGCACACAGGTGTGCCATCAGGCCTGAGCAAGCGTGCCACAAAATTTTTTGAAAAACTACTCAAAGAGCTCTGGATTGGCTCATTGGCTCATGAATATTCATCAGTTCATTTGGAAACTATATGGTGGTGTGCCTCAAATTAATTAATTAAAGGTAGCAAGGTGTGCCATGGCAGAGAAAATGTTGGAAACCACTGATATAGAGGCTCCTTAGTCCAACTGACAGAAAATCGCTTGCCTCCCATTGTGAGGGTCTTCCAGTGATTGCAATACATAGATAGTAAAACTGATGCTAAATATTGCATTCTCAGGGCCTCAGGTTAGTGCCTGAGTTTTACCCCAGAGGTGCAGCTAACACACCTCTGCCACTCCAGCCCCTTGAGAACAGTAGGTGTGGAGGCCCTTTGCCCATTTAGCCTTTTCACTGGCTTTAATAAGGCTGCAACATTACAGGAAAGGGCTAAAAATACTTAACAGATAACATGGTAAATGCTGCAGATCTATAAGGGGCACTGTCCCAAATGCCATCACTATGTCTGGCTCTTTTTTTTTTGGCAGACGTCTCAGTATCTCCCACACCTCAAGAAGCTACCCCTCCTTTGCCATCTCCTGAGCCTACACTGAAACTTGAACTAGAACCATCATCCACTGAGGTACAGGCACATTCTGGCAGTAATTTACATTTGTCTGGGTAAAATGGGGAAATCTGTGAAGCTGGCAGAAGCAGGGGCTGTCGGGTGTGCAGGGGAAGAGAGGATGTTTTCTCAGACCTGACTTGAATAATGAGATGGACTCTGGCTTTTGGTGATCATGCTTACGGAAGCTTTGTACACGTGGTCCGCCTTAACTCTTGATCCCTCATGACACCCTTCAGGCTTTGCCAGGTGGGAAGAAGCGGAAACGGAAGCGCGTGCTGAAATCCAAAACGTTTGTGGATGCTGAAGGCTGCATGGGTAAGAATAACTCTCTCCTGCACCCACAAATAGGGCTCAATTTTGCAAACCAGACCTGCCCAGAGGGATGCCCAAAGTGTCACTTTATTCTTTTCCTGCGTTTTGATGACTCCAGTTCCATTTCCTGCACATGGTAACTGTCCCTCAGGCAGGGGAGAGTGCAGTGAAGTTGTCATTGTGTTCTTTTGTTTCCTTCCATTATAAACAGTACTAGCTCTTGCTCTGCTTTCTAAAACTGTACCTTTGAAAGAAAATGCCACAGATTTTGGATCAGATTGACTGGTGACACTGGTCACTCAGCAATGACACTGATTCATTCTATGATTTGAGCAAGGCACTGAGCCTCAGTTTCCCCTAATATTTCCCTCCCTTGGAAAAAGCTTTGTAAGATTTAGGTAACCTTTAAAGATGAAAAACTGATGTAAGGATTGCTTATACTAAGCACTGCATGAGCCTAATCCTGCAAGATACTGAGTGCACTCCACTTCTGTTGATTTGAACAGGAATCAAAGGTGCTCAGCCTATTCCAGGAGAAGGGGCAGGTTGTGTGTGTGAAAGCTAAAGCTAGTAGGAACACACCTGGCTATAATAGTAATTAAAGTCTCTAGTACTGGATTTCTTTCAGAGGGGAATGGATTTATTCAGAATTGTTCTTTGAGTTTGCATTGTGGGGCGTTTGCATTCCTGACAAGACTGTTAAGACTTTTGGAAGGAAAATGAAAACCTTGCTTCACAGCTAGTGTTTTCATAAGGTTTGCATCCAGTGCTCACTGTAATGAATATTGAAGTTTTTATTTCCAACAAAGAATTCTGCATTCCTTTTTCTGTTGCAGCCTTTTCCAAGTAGGCCAGTACTGGGAAGCTTGCCTTTTCTCCCATTGGACCATAAGTTTAAATGGTCTCTTGTGAAATACGCAGACCTTTACAAATTAATATCCACTGCAGTTTTATGAAGGGGGAAAATTAGTCCCCTGAGGTTCACTTGGAAAAGGCTCAGAATAGCAGAGTGTGGCATGGGACCGTGATGCTGAAGAATTGGGTAAAAAGGACATACTACTTTACGTACCAAAAATTTGCACTTGTCTGTGGTCCAGAACTTGTTGTCCCTGTTTTGTCCTGTCTTTCCCTCCTCTCCCTATCACTCATGTAGGTTTGATAATTCTGTGGTCTTGCAAACCTCCTGGGCTGAGATAAAATACTTGCATCATTTGAATTATGGGATTCTTATCTTTTTAAAATGGTTTAAAGCTGCCTAGATCAGAGCCAAGATATTAGATCTTCAGATCTCATTGTTCTGAATATCATTCTGCTATGTACCCTTCCTTGAATGTCTCCATGATTTTTGTATCCACTTTCCCAAAAACTACTACAGCTAGAGATGGATGATTATAAAGCAAATCAAATGCTGCAGGGCTTCACCCTAGAGTGGCTTGTTGAAGTCAGTGGAACTTATGGGTGCTCACCATCTCATAGTATCAGGTCCTTAATGTAAATTCTTGTCTAATCATAAAATCTGTAGTTTTTTAATCAACCTGATATAGCTGATGCGCTACAACCCCTCCCACCATCTCCAGCCCAATGTGGATCCTGTTATTTCAGTATAAAGGTACTTAGGTTTGTGTAGGGTGCAGGGCTTGTCTGCAAGGAGAATGTCCACACAGGGGAAACATTCTTATTCCAATATAAGAATGGCTTTGTTTTCAGTTTAGTTTGTTTCACATCTTCCTAAGTGACATGAGCATAACTGGGAAAAAAAAAAGCCTTTTACCCTGGGTAAGAATGTCTGCAATTGGGCCATTCTGATTTAATTTGAGGGTTTAAATCCACATCTTAAATTATATCAGAAAAACCTTTCCTATGACATCTGCACCCCCTAAAGGGAAGGAGAGTTGATTGATACCTAGACACTAATACAACTGTGCAGACACTAAAGTTTGATACCAGTGTAACTTTCAGCTGTTATTTTAATAATCACACGCCTAACCAAAACCCATCTGTGGATCAAATCTTTCTTAACGCTGCTTCTCTGTGGGATTGGTTGCTAACATCATGTTTCCAGAGGGGTAGGCATGTTAGTTTGTCTACAGCAAAACAGTGAGAGTCCTGTGGCACCTTATAGACTAACTGATTTCTTAGGGCGTCAGCTTTCGTGGGCTCCAACCCACTTTGTCAGATGCATGAAGTGGAGGCTACAGTTGAGAGGTGTATATATACACGTGCCAGGATGGAGGAGGGCATGTGTTAGCGAAGTCCATTCAGAGAGCAGATAGGGCCCTTTCACACCAGATGATCAAAAGAGAGAATTGTGAACAGAACAGTGACTTTTTGTAATGTGCTGCCCATTCCAAGTCCCTATTCAGACCCAGTCTGATTGTGTTAAGCGTGCAGATTAGCTCCAGCTCTGCAGTTTCACTCTGAAGTTTTTTTTGAAGTTTCTTAGAAGTATGGCAACTTTCAAGTCTGCTACTGAGTGTCCATGGAGATTGAAGTGTTCTCCTACTGGCTTATGGATGTTGCCATTTTCGATGTCTGATTTGTGTCAATTTAACCTTTGGCTCAAGGACAGTCTGGTTTGGCCAATGTACATGGCAGAGGGGGCACTGCTGGCGCATGATAGCATTTACCCCATTAGTGGATGTGCAGAGGAATGAGCCCCTGATGGTGTGCCAGATATTTTTGGGACCTGTGATGGTATCACTGGACTCGATGTGTGAGCAGAGTTGGCAACGGGATTTGTTGCAAGGGCAGGTTTCTGAATTAGTGTTCTTGTTGTACGGTGTTCAATTGCTGATGAGTATTTGCTTCAGGTTGGGGAGCTGTCTGTAAGCCAGGATAGGCCTTCCTCCCAACACTTGAGAGAGTGGAATCATCTTCTAGGATAGATTGCAGATCTTTGATGTGTTGGAGAGATTTGTTGGAGACTGTAGATGATGACCAGCGGTGTTCTGTTGTTTTCTTTGTCAGGTCTGTTCTGTAGTAGGTGTCTCCTGGATACCCATCTGGCTCTGTCAATTTGTTTTTTCATTTCACCAGCCGGGTACTGTAGTTTTAGGAATGCCTGGCAGAGATCTTGTAGGTGTTTGTCTCTGTCTGAGGGATTGGTGCAGATCTGGTTGTACCTTAAGGCTTGGCTGGAGACAATGGATTGTGTAATGTGTCCCGGGTGGAAGCTGGAAGCATGTAGGTATGCACTGTGATCAGCTGGTTTTCAGTATAGGGTGGTGTTAATGTGTCCATCCCTTGTACATCATAACGTGTCCAAGAAGTAGATTTCTTGTGTGAACTGGTCCAGGCTGCGGTTGATGTTGGGGTGAAAATTGTTGACGTGCCGGTGGAATTCTTCCAGGGACTTTTTCCTATGGGTCCAGATGATGAAAATGTCATCAATGTAATGTAGGTAAAGCAGAGGAAATTGTGGATGAGATTTGAGAAAGCGATGTTCTAGGTCAGCCATAAAGACGTTGGCATACTGTGGGGCCATGCAGGTACCCATAGCTGTGCCACTGACTTGAAGGTATAGAGCAAGTAGTTGTGGGTCAGAACAAAGTCCAGTTGCCAGGTATGCTGTGTTATCATCTGGGGAACTGTTCCTGGTGGCTTGTAGTCCATCTTTGTGAGAAATGTTGATGGAGAGGGCTTCAACATCCATAGTGGCTAGGGTGGTGGTTTCTGGGAGACCACCAATGGATTGTAGTTTTTTCAGGAAGTCAGTTGTGTCACAGAGATAGCTAGGAGAGCTGGTGGCGTAGGGCCTGAGGAGAGAGTCCGCATAGCCAGACAGTCTGGCTGTCGATGCCAGAGAAGGAACGGCTAGCGTATTTCAAAAAGTGATTGTCCCTGTTCACACGTTCTCTCCCTTTGATCAACTGGTGTGAATGGGCCCCATCTGCTCTCTGAACTAACTTTGCTAACACTTGCCCACCTCCATCCTGGCATGTGTGTATATATACACCTCTCAACTGTAGTTTCCACTTCATGCATCTGACAAAGTAGGTTGGAGCCCACGAAAGCTTATCCCCAAAGAAATCAGTTAGTCTGTAAGGTGCCCCAGCACTCCCGTTGTTTTAACATCACATGGGGACACGTTCAGGTTTAATAAACTCCAGCAGGTATTCGGCTGGTCCAGGCCTGAGAGTGTGTTTCCATCCCTGTTTACAATGGAAAAGCAGCATTTAAAATGTACACTAGCTACTACAGAAAGGCAGGGCGACCTAGCAAAGAAACATTCAGCTAATTGCTAGATCCTCTATTAAACAGACAGTCTCTAACACCAGGGCCTAATGGAAACTCTCTGTAAATGATTGCACATAGATAGCATGGATTATTTTGGGAGGTGAAACTACCCCAAGAGGATGGGAATGAACCAGCCAGGAGTAAAGGTCTTTTAAGGCTGCTTGTTGAAAAGCTAACTGCTTGTAAAGAGAAATGGACTTGTGTTTATAGTCCCTATTAGACTATCTAATCACAGTGAGGAGTGTGGTTTAGTGTCCCAGGGATTGGTGTATGATTTAGCTGGTACAGTTAAAAGCCATTTTTCTAGAAGTGACATTCAGACATCTGCAGAAAAAAAGAGTAGAGCTGCTAAATTAAAAATGCTTTGTTAGAAAAAGCCCAGAATATTTTGGAAGCTGAAAGATTGCTATTCGTGGTATTGATGGTTGTCATCAGCTCAGTTGACTCCAGATCCATTTTAGTAATTATTATTTTGTAGACCTAAACCTTCCAGCATTAAATGCTGTCACAGCCATGACAGGAGAGGTTTCAGTAAGTAATGCTCGTCAGTTCAATGACTGGTTAATTACTAAATGGACACTATATAGTACTATATGAAACCAGTGGGGGATTAAATATGCTGAGGCCCTAAACTGTATCAAGATTCAGAGGCCCCATAACATAAAAAATAAAGAGAAAAAGTGTATTTCTTCATAACAGAAAGGGTAATGAAAAAATAAATGGTAGACTTATATTTGCCTATATACATAGACAAAGATGCAATAAAAACAACTAAATAAAACATACACCTTGGAAAAAGCCTTATTTGCATTATCAGTGTCAATTATGATAAATTTCTTAGTTATTTCCAATATATTTAGAGGCCCCTTATAATGTGAGGCCCTAAGCCATGGCTTTCTTGACTTGTGCCTAAATCCAGTACTGATTGAAACACCTGCTATTTATCTTGTCTCTAAGTTTAATTTGTGTTTCTTGCTACTTGTAGTAACTTTCACAGGAGTATTATGTAAAAGGAATGAGCTTTTCACTTGAATTTCAGAAGTACTGAGTACTATCTTTCTAGGTATACATCTAGCCATCATCACAACAGCATCCAAACCCAGTCAGTGGATCTGCAAAGCTCAGGAACTTGAAAAATCAGGCCACTTGCATGTTGTGCTTTTAGTAAGGATTGGTGGAAAAGGCGCCCCTGCAATGCTTTTGTGGAAGCAATTGGGATTCCATATTAAGCTTTTGAACCTTTCAGTACTAGAGTAACAGCTCAGATTCAGTTCTGGTCAGTATGTTATTGTCTGTTGGCTGCTGCTTGTTCTGTGTGAAATGATTGGTGGCTGCAGTCCAGTCCCTAGCAGTTAATTACCCTTGTTGCAAAAATCTTTGCTGCATTTGGCACCCTACATGTTGTGGTGTCCATGCATTGAGAAATTTGGCTACTGAACTGCACTCTTCCAGAGAGGCGGTCCCACCCAAACAGGGTGGAAGCACTTGAGGGGGTGGCTTGGCCTGCTGCTACTTGTGGCTGACTGTGCCCTCAGATACCAAGGAAATGGGCACTGTGGGACACTGGAGGACATAAACCTCTATGGCTGTTAATCTGTCATCTTTCACTATGGAGACTCACTTTATTCATTTTAAAAGCGAACGGAGGCAGGCTAGCCAGTGGAGAAAGGCACTGAACTGGGACTTAGGAGACCTAGGTTTATGCCTTGGGAGAGTCATTGCAGCACCCTGTGCCTCTGTTTTCCCATCTGTAAAAGGGGGACAATGATACTTGCTGACTGAATGCTGCCTAAGAGCGCGGTATTGCTACTATGCCAGTGAGAGCTATCCCATCTAGTTCTTTGTTTTTATTATCTGCCTTGCTTACAGTCAGTCATAGTCCACTGTCATTGCTGATGGATGCTCACCACTCCAGAGAGTTCTTTGGGTTTGGGTAGAATCCTCTGGTGTGTCCAGGGTCTGCCCTCTGCATCTTGTGACCACTGTTTCGAATCAGCCTTTCCAGCCTTGCTGGCTTTCTCTGACCTTGGCTGGTCCCTTGGTTAAGCTGATGCTTCAGAAACCTTCCTGCCCAAATGCTCCTGTTCTCCTGCTGAGTCCTTGTTTAACCCCTGCTTTGTTACCTCAGTCTCTGCTTTTCTGTCTCTGTTAACAAGTTGGAGGAAGTTGTTTCTTCCAGCCCCAGCCAACTACTTTCCATACCCTATTGTTTAGTCCAGAATACACGTGTTAACTTTAGCTAGTCTTCATGGTCCCTGCTCTGATGGGGTTTGGTAACCATGGGCACCATCCTCTTGTGTCAGCGACTGGGGCGTTAGCAACAACTCACGGTAGAGGCATTCTCTAGGCAGCAGTTTTGTAACGGCTTTGGAACATCAACCAGAATGAATACACTGAATGTAGACAAACGCCCCAAATTGTCCCATTTGACTGCGGAAACATGCAGAGCCAGGGCACTGCTACCTTGTGCTTCTCTAGCATATCCTCACTGATACCCTGAATATACTGGTTGGTTGGATGCGGCTGTTCTGAGCAGAGGTTTAACCACTCCTGTCATATTCTCTTTATAGTGACTGAAAAGGTTTATGAAAGTGAATCCTGTACAGATAGTGAAGAGGAATTCATCAAATCCAAGCTACCAGCTGCACGCAGTCAGCCCACCACAGCTGTGAAGAAAGAACCCAAAGAGGAACGAAAGGGCTCGAAGAAGGGGGCAGCCACAGCCAGCAAAGTTAACAAACAAGTCTCCATCGTGGGCTTCTTCCAGAAGAAATGAACTGAATCTCTTACCATGATCCCTGGGCAGCTTGGAAACATGATTCCTTTCAGTAGCTTTCTAGGAACCTCGGCTTTGGAGGAAAACAGCTGATGGGCCACCTGGAGAAAATATCTAGCTTACTGTGTAAGTAAGCTCTCCAGACCAGGTTTGCCATTGGAAGTCTTTCTTACCCATTCATGTAATGTTTATTTCTGTCTTCTATACTAAGCCATGTAGAAAGCAGTAGCTGGGAGCAAACTCGCTAGAGGAAGACTTGGAGATCTGTTAACTTGTTTACATTGTGACATTTTAATTATTTTAAGCATGGCCTTTGACTTATCCAGTACTAAGGCCTGAGGAGGGAGATGAAATAAGAAGGTAATCCTTTTAGTGGACTCATTTAACTCTCCCACCCCACCACTTTGTTTAAACGGTCAGGTTGGTTAAAACCTGTCATGGAACAGACATGCACACAAATATTGAACATCTGCTTTAGCTATAACTGAATGCAATGAATTTGATTTTTCCCCCAGGACTGGTAAATAGCTCTCTCTCTCTCTGCCCTTATAACAAACTACCACATACAAAATTCTCTCAACCATTTCTTCCTTAAGTACATCCTTTGTAAAGTGCTTGAATGTCTCACTTTAGCCCATGTCACTGCCTGTGCTAGGTCATTCTTTGCAAAAACCTCATGAAAGCTTCCCACACACTTGCATATAGTGCAACTGGAGAGGGCCCAAACTCAGGCTGCCATTGGGAAAGAAACTGTGTGTTCAACTCTACAAGTGGATGATTATTAAATTGAGAGTGAGAATCTGAGAGGTTTCTCCTGACAAAAGTGGCATAGCCAGAGGCTTAAAGAAATATAAAGAAAGATGTCTCCTCTTTTGTAGGCTTTTATTTATTTAAAGGCTAATGGGCATGTCCAATGTACATTTAAAAGAAAAAAAAAAATCTAGTGTCTTAAAAAGGGGGGGGGGGCATAGTGAAATATTGGTCCCCAAGAGCCAGTAGCTTGTAAAGATGACGTGCAGAGCATAAAGGCCAAAATTGTCAAAAGTGACTAAACATTTTAGTTATCTGAGTTCTAGTCTACACTTAAAATTTAGATGGGCCTAGCTATGTTACTTGAGGTGTGAAAAGTTCACACCTCGAGGTGCCATGGTTAAACTGGCCTAACCCACCAGTGTAGATGCAGTTAAGTTGAGGGAAGAATTCTTCACTCAACCTAACTTCAACCGTTCAGGGTGGTGGATTACATACATCAACAGAAAAACCTTTTTGTTGCATCTGTAGATGTAAAAAAACTTGCACCTAGCTGGGGGGTGGACATGTTTGAATGGAAGCAGAGGGCTGCCATTGGAAAAGAATGAAGAGCCTTGGTTTTATCTTTACAGTGTATTTTGTATCTTTCCCAGGAAAATACCACTTTAATGTTCTATTTTTCTTGATATAGCTGGAAGCATATGCTAAGGGTAATGTTAAATAATAAAACTCCTTTAAATACTTGCTCTCCTTTTTTATATTCCTGGTTGTTCCTTGAGAATTTACTTTCTGATTTCCATATAGCCTGTATAAAGCTGGTTTGTGGTATTTAAGTGCATGGAAGAACTTCCAGATATAAAAGCAATCAAAGACTTTCCAGAACAAAGGATACATATATTAAAAATACAGCTGGAACTATTAATCTGTCTGCTAACAGTTGGAGAATCCAGAAAGTGTTTTGAGACAATTTCAGTTATATATATTTAATGTGTCACTGAGCTAGGAGTCAAACATGCTGGTTTTTCTTACCATTTATAAAGACAAAAATGGCACGTTCTAGCATGACGGTTATAATACGTTCTTGCATTGTTTGGAGTCCTCTGATCTAAGCACTGTTCTCAGATTCCTCAGTGGTCAGAAGTTGGGGTGCTAGCCTAAGACATGGAGTTACAGGGGCCTGTGACTGTGGGCAACTTCTCCATCTATAAAAATAGGAGTAGTGCTTTTGACTGCCCAGGGGCATAGAGGACGAATATATAAAAAGATTGTGAGTGGTCCAAATACCGTAATGAGACATTTAAATACTCTCATGTTTGGATTGTTTGCCCAGGATATAGCCCAGGTTAATATTCTACCTCTCTAGATATAATAGGACACATCACTTGTATGACGCCTTTCCTGGGACTCTCTAAAAGCACTTTACAGATCATGGTGTCACTAACCCCATTTTACAGATGAGGAAGTTGAGGTTCAGAGGCGTTAAGTTACACATTCTGACATGTAGGAGTGAAAATCAAGGAGCCTAGTCTATCACGACCCTGTTTTGACCACTGAATCTTGCTGACTCAGGGCAGAGGACAGTTTTAAAAATAATGCACACATCCTGTGTGATGGCTTGAAAAAACTGCAGATTGTTTTGAAGGGTGTAAAAACACATGCTTCGCTTCGTAAGAGATCTGAAAAGCTAACTTGTAAAAATGCCACTGACAGCTTCCCACATTGTTAAGCAGAGCAGATTCTGTTTGCAATGTCTGTCCTCCATGCTCCCTTCGACTGGTTAAAAAGGTCTTTGCTGACTATAACAGCCATTGGGAAAAGAAAGCAGTTTTTGGGAGGGGTTGGAACGCATTCTCATCAGCTTGCACTATCCTGTTCAACTAAACGTCTGCAGTGAAATCCATCAGCGCTTGGCATGCAAATCAGTTACTTCTAAGCCATCCCTGCCCATGTTCAGTGTGATGCTAGCTCCCCCAAAAGAGCATGTGGAGTTGTTTTGTTCCCTCTGTATCTTCGTTCCTGTAGTGTGGTGCCAGCAGAACATTAGATATTGAACAGGAGAGTGCAGAACAGCAGGCCCATATAAGGAAACAAAACCGCTCCACAAGGTCATGAGTGGATAGCACGCCTTGCCAACAATGTGCTGTGCGTCAGTAGTGCGTTTCAGTAGAGTCCTCTCTTTCTCCACTGTTAGGGGATCTTATAAGAAAATATAATAGTTTTAGGGCTTCTCTTTGATCTGACGGGGAATCTTGCTGCCGTTATCAATCTCTCTGATCGACTGAGCGGGTCTGTGAAGACCTTCTCAACTGATCATGAAGTCAATCCAGTAAAACTACCCCTGCAGAATTAGCAGCGCTGAGTCTGAGGGAAGGGGGTTTCCCTCCGACCCGGGCTACTGAAAACACCATGGTGAGTAGGCGATAGGCAATTGGAGGGAGATACACAAGGCATTTTAAGTACTTTGTGTATCTCTCTTTGATTGCTGCCGAAATTGTGCCGTGGTATAGACCAGGCTTAGTTGGATCTCCTCATAGTGTTTGTGCATATGGATTATGGGAATGACAGCTTGGCCTTCAGGGCATCAACTCACTGAATTCAGTTTTTGGCCCACTGTCAAATGTTGGTCATGTAATAGCTGTCAGGCTCCGCTGTCTCTGTTCCTTCATTTGCTAGTCAAGTCTCTCTAGTTCTAGTAGCCCTGTCCATGGGGGAGCAGTTAGCACCTGCCACCCTGATTCTGCCAAAAAGTCCCTCTGTCCCCCAAACAGCATAAATCTAGTGGTATCAATGAAACCACTGTCTCATCCTTGATCAGCAGTTCATTGTGTAGCCAATTAAGTTCTATGTTTTATTGATTTCCTGATGACATCACATCATGGCCACTCATGGTTTAAATATTACAATGAGGAGCTCTATACATAACTGTGGTACATTCCCTCAGGGACATTTTGCTGTGTACATCTGCCCTAGTGCTTCTCCATCTAGAGTTCTTGGTGTTTGTTTAAAGCATTTTTTCACCCAGCAGTTAGACTAAAAGGGTGCTTCTCCATGCTATTAGGTTGGTTTGGTCCAGCTACTGGTGAATTTCCTAGTCCCACCAGCCACCTCCCTCAATACAGAAGCCTGTCCAGTACAAGCAAAGATTATGACCCCCTGTGGATGGGTATCTGGTCTTAATCTTCGCATCCTTCATTACTAGCAAAATAGTGCACGAGTTGGGACCTCAACTGATGCAAATCACAGTAACTCCATGGAAGTCGATGATCATGTCACACTAACTGGCTATGTCTACACACACATTGTTATTTCGAAATAAGGATTTCGAAATGAGTTATTTCGAAATAAAGTCCTTATTTCGAAATAGTTAATTTGAATTAACAAAATGTTGATTCGAATTAAGGGAAAGCCTGCTGTTGAAACAGCTGTTATTTCAAAATGGTTATTTCGAAATAAAGCTGTTTGGACATGTTTCGAAACAATGGTGTTGTTTCGAAACAACATGTCCAAATGGTCTTATTTCGAAATAACCATTTCAAAATAACAGCTGTTTTGACACAATCGGGGTTTAACCTGTTTCGAAACAGCAGTTCTTATTTTGAAAGGATGGGATCTGTCCTTTCAAAATAAGAAAACATCATGTGGACCAAATATCTTTTATTTCAAAATAATCAGTGTTATTTTGAAATAAAAGTGCTGTGTAGACATACCCATTAATTTAGAATTTTCTCTGGATCCCATTCTGCCATGTGTTGGCTTTTCTTGCTTTTATGCTTTCTTTTGAAATATTGCTTTCTGTAAAGCTCATCTCAAGACATTTCACCAACTAGGTTTTGTCCCAGACATGCTCAGTGGCACACACTCTTAAAATCTCTCTCTGTTTAGAATGAAGTAGGCTTGCAATGGTTATTTTATATATCTAATATCTAAACCACACATTTATATAATAATACACATCAGCAGAGGTTTTCTACCTCAAAATATTAATGCGTGCTGGAAGATCCTATTTGAAATATTAATTTACATACATACACACACACACAGTCTGTCTATATCTATGTAATCAACATTTCAAACAGGATCTTCCAGCGTGCATTAACACTTATGAAGTAGAAAATGTCTGCTGATGTCTATTATTGTTAAAGCAATGTAAAGGTGAAGAGAGAGAGCTTCTGATCACATGGAATGAGGGTGGAATTTCATAGAAAGAATTTAACCTCTACTCTCTCTGCTCTGTGTGGGTCCATAGCCAATCCACAAGCCTGCTTAGTTTTTGCTGGCTGCCTAGTTTCAACTTTCCTCCTTACATCTGACAGAACAAACCCTATTAAATGCATAGCCTTGTCCTGTAGTTGCACTAAGAAGTCAATAGTCCTAAGAAAACTGCCTGTGCCTATGGAGCCAGTGGTCCCTTTGAGCATCAGATATTAAAGTAAAATGCAGGGAATTCAACTGGAGCATCCAAATTATTTTTCCCAGGAGTGCATTACATGCGTGTGGTGCATTAAAGACCTGACATGCTTCTGCTTTCGGGCTGAGAATTGATGTTCAACACACAGCCATAACAAGAGGTGAAGACGGACGAAGGGTAGCTGACATAAGATGAGCTCAGGTTACGGTTTCCTTGTATGAGTAGCTTTTTCTGTATGTGTTTTGTTGATGCCCTTTGTGGGAGACAGTTATGAAGGCTGAGTGTCTGCGAGGCTAGTCTGTTTTCATTGCTATCCAAGGTGTGTTGGCCTATTCGACCTGAGCTGAAGGGGTGTCATTCTGATGGAGTCCTGATCCCATTTCTGTCTGAAGCCTCTGGCCTATTGCAACTGGCTCCAAACAGATCATCATGGAATGGATTCTGTGCACATTCACGTAAGACTGAGATGTGGGTTGTTTCTGAAGAGAGCTTTTAAAAGATTGAGAGTCTAAGCTGTATGGCTGGTGTGAAGTTAAATCCCTTGTGCTGGATCCATTGGTATCTTGAATGCTAAGCAGGGTCACTGTGTGGGTAGAAGATATTCAAGGAACTCCTAGGTTCTATATAGGGTGTGGTTTTCAAACTTTTTTCTTCTGGACCCAGTTGAAAAACAATTCTTTCTGCCCACAGTCCCACAGTTAAACCTTTCAGCATACATTTCATTCTTTTGGTGGCGGCAGCAGAGGGTGCCAGACCCAGTACCTGAGGGTCTGTGACCCAGTAGTGGGTCCCAACCCATAGTTTTGAAAACCAATGCTCCAGGGAGTCGAGATGGTTCTGCCGGAAGTGAACTCCTTCCCTCTCAGCCACCATTGAAGCAATACCCAATAAGGTACTGGAGGCAGGCAGGTGTGTATTGCAAGAGATGGTGTCTTTCGCGTGAGGCCTAAATTCAAGTTCTTGACTAGTTATGGTCATTTATACTCAAAATTCTTGCTGCAGCCAATTGTAAGCTAGACCTTTACCAACATCCGCACTGTGGAACTACAGTCTCTACCTGTGACACATTAACAGGGACCTGGTCAGTGCTGGAGAACGGCAGTTATTTACTATTGGATGATGCATGGAATGGTTTATGGGTGTGCGCATGGTGCTTTATTCAAGTAAACCAGCCCTTGGCCTAGAGATCTCTAGCTGGTTGGGGTTCCTTCTTGGTGAACCAGGAAATGTATATGTGAGAAACATCTTATCATAGAATCATAGGGTTGGAAGGGACCCCACAAGGTCATCTA
>ML682063.1:2886035-2902790 GCA_007922195.1 Podocnemis expansa
TCTACTTCCCTGATAGAGAAGAATTTATTTGTGAGCAGCAGATCGAGAGGCGCAAGGCATTCTTGTGGAATGAAACTGTCACTTATTGTGTCTGTCAATCACTGTAAGACCCTGTCTGCATCATCAGCAAGCAGGTAAAGTCATTTTTGGATATGGAGACTGGACACTGAATGATGGTGGGAAGAGGACAATGTTTCAAGGATGTGGCCCAAGCTGTTGACTCCATTGAAGGTATCTGACCTCTGATTGCCTGGGTGCTTGTTCAGTCCTGGGTCTTTGTGGACCCACTGCTGTTCCTGAACATTCACATATCAATCTGCACTTTATCCTATTCATGGTGGTCCTCAAAACTTAGTTTGTCTCCTGCTACAGCACACTTGTTGCCCATTGTGCCCATGAAAGGAAACCTTAGTCTGCTAGTCAATTCAAATTTCTTAACTATGTTGATAGAGTACTGGGCAAAGGAAAGCTGGTGAATAATTTATTTAGCATAAGATCCCTCACAAGAGGTTTTAGAGAAGTTAAAGATCATGAGCGTGAGGTAAAATGTCATAGATCAAAAACTAGCTAGGAAGAGGAAAGAAATAGAACTAAATAGTTCATTTTCATCACAGCAAAAGGTTAACAGTGGATACCTCGAGGTTCTATACTAAATCCAGTGTTGCTCAAAATATTTATTTGTGATCTGGAAGAAGGAGGTGAGTAGTGTGGTAGAGATAATTGTAGATGATACAAAGTTACTTAGGTAAGTTGGGAGCAGAGAGAATTGTGGAACCCTTCAAGAGATGTAAGCAAATTAGGTGAATGGGCAACATTATGAACTGAGTATTGCATCCAATTCTGGGCACCTTGTTTCAGGAAAGATGTGGACAAGTTGGAGAAAGTCCAGAGAAGAGCAACACGATTGAGGAGAGGTCTGGAACACTTAACTTACAAGGGAAGGTTGAAAGAACTGCATTTGTTCAGTGAAAAGAGGAGACTGAGGGTGGGACACGACAACACTTTTCAAGTACCTAAAAGTTTTTGTTATGAGGAGGAGGGAGAAAAATTGTTCTCCTTAACTGTCAATGATAGGACAAGAAGCAATGGACTTAAATTATAGCAAGGGAGTTTTAGGTTGGACATCAGAAAAAAATTTCTAACTGTCAGGGTGATTAACAACCGGAAGAAGTTTCTTAGTGAGGTTGTGGAATCTCCATCACTGGGAGTGTTTAATGGCAGGCTAGACAAAGAGAGTACTTGGTCCTGCCATGAGCGTAGGGGCCTGGACTTGATGACCTTTCATTGTTCCTTCTAGTTTCTGTGATTCTATGAAAAATAAAATTCACTGTTGATAAATAGAAAGTAAAGCACATTGGAGGAGAAAAGTTAAATTACTCATATTTTTCAAGGTTCTAAATTAAATGTATCAACATGGGAAAGGGATTTAGGCATCACTGGACAACTCATTAAAGACCACCTTGGTTCTGTGTTGATTGCAGAGAAAATTATGTCTTTCTATAAGAGAAGGGCAACAAAGAATGAACATCTGTCTGGAAAAACTTTCCTACAAAAGAGTGAAAACATTGGGATTGTCTGCCTTAATGACACAAACAAAGGAGTATTCAATTAAATCAAAGGTGACTATAAAATGAGGAAAAGGAAATGCCTTTTCATACAACATATAATTACACTCTGGAATTTCATTGCCACAAGAGGTAATTGAAGTCAAGAATATAGCTCATCTGAAAAGGAGTTAATGTTTATCCAATTAACACGCATATCTGGAGTTGTCATAGTTAATACTTTCAAAATTTCAGAAGAGATATCACACCTCATGCTTCGCGGTTTCAAGCAATCTCTAGCCATTAGAGATCAGATTAGATCTAATGTGGGTGATGGGTTATAGCACATCTACCGGCTGCAGGATCTTTGGGTATGTCTACACTGGAGCCTTAAGTCAACTTAACCTCCATTAAGTCAACCTAAGGAGCTCCACCTCTAAATTGGGCTTGTATTAAGTTGACTTAAGCACTTGCTTAAGTCAATTTACTAATTCCTACCCCTAAGGTTGACTTAAGATGTGAGTCAACCTATTTTAAGGGCAGGCGCTGAGGCCCGGGATCAGGCCCTGCCCAGTCCTGGGGCCCAATTCAGCTCCCAGCTGCTTGCCAGCAGTGGCAGAGGCCAGATTGGGGTCCCAGAATGGGATCGTGCCCTGGGGCAGGGCCCAAACGCGGGCCTGGGGTACATCTACTAGTGTAGACATACCCCCAAGTCGACTGAACAAGGTTGTCTTTAAGTCAACTTAAAGTTGACCTTGTTAAGTCAACTTAACTGAGCCCCTTGTGTAGACATAGCCATTGTACCTTACCCTGAAACAGTTGATTCTAGTTACTCTTGGAGCTAGATGCCCCTTGCTATTCCCACATACCTGGGACTGACCGTGAAAGGCACATATTTCCATCAGGTGGTCCTGCATGCAGCCCCCATTTATTGGGTCAGACAGACCGAGGGCAGCACACCACAATGCTGTTCTGTACAGTGGCTCCCTGTCCAGTGCCAAAACCCCTCCAAGATTCTGGTGCTAACCTTGATAGACAAAATCAGTGGTTCTCAACCTTTTGTGGGTTGTGACACACTTGGCAGCATATCACAACCCTACAGGACACACCAGCTCACCCACCACAGACCAAATTCAGCTATCTCCCCACCTCCTTGTGGCTCACTTACTGCTCTGTGGTGATGCAGTAATGTGTCCTAACACAGTGGCTGAGAATGCTGGACTAGGGCCTTGAGATTCTGTCAGGAACGGGGATCCAGTGACCGACAAAACCTGAGATGAGCCATAATCCAAGTCTGCTGAGTGACAGACCGTCTACTATGGAACCCCCACCTCCGGATATTGGGATGAACCAGATCTAGCTAGTTTTAGGGTGCAATGCAAGATTCATGCATATGTGCCATGACAACTGTTAAACTAAACTGAACTAACACCAGTGTTGTCTTTTGAAGCAAATGAGCAACCCTCTGTAGAAGGCAGCAAAACCTATGGTGAGCATGAGCCTTTTGTTTACTGGTTGATTGTGTTTGTGTGGCATCTAGAGACTCCTGGGTGTATTAGCAATGGACATGTACAAGAGAGGAAGTTACATCAGGTCGATGACATTGCTGGGGTTCTCCTGAGATCAAGAGAAGGCTCCATTCCCCCCACCACCCCCCTTTTGCTAACCACTACAAATTCTTTCCTGGGGAATCTTTCCATGCATTCACAACCATGTTGTCTGGCAAAGCCTTTCTGAACGACTGGGTCTGAAGTCAGATTGGCAGTTTTGAACCCTTTCCTACAAGGATTAGAAGAACCCCATTACTTCTGAAATTTGAGAGGCACATCTCATGCCTCTGGGGGATTGGGGGGAGTGTAACCTGAGCAGGTTTCATTTTTTCATGGCTGTGCCCTGATCTGAAAAGGACAAGATTCACTTTTGTTGAGTTACAAATATTTCTTCTGAGAGGCTGATTAAGATCCTCATGGTATGTTGAAGTATTTTAAGAAAGGTTGTGGGCAATTCTTCCTTTGGTCGCATCATCTGGTTGGAATGCGTCTAAGATACCAAATTTCCTTACCGCTTTTATCTCATTGTTGCTTGATGCCATTATTTGACATTTTCAAATCATGTTAACCATAAGCAAAGCAAAGACTGCAAACACCAAATGGCCTTTTATAGAATCAAGATAGTTTAGGGAGACAATGACTTACTTCAGGGGGATGTGAAGGTTGAATGAGAAAATAAAGCTGTTAGCTAAGATTTGATTAATATCAGAATCAAAGAGTTGCACAGTGTGGCTTAATAGGGAGGGAACTGGCCTAGAAGTCCAGAGAACTGGGTTTTTTCCCCAAATTTTGTCACTGAGTTGCTCTATGATCATGGGCAGTCACATGCCCTTGCTGTGCCTTGCTTTCTGCATCTTTGAAATGGGGGCAATAGAACTGACCTCTGTTGTAAAATGCTTTTGAGATCTTGAGCTAATTCTTGTAGATGTTGTGTATGATATATCCCACTGGGTGGGTTTTTTTTATTATGTGAGTTTCATAAACCTATTTCCCCCCTCTAAAAAACTAGCTTCTTCTCTATGGCTCTTAGGAAGGGAATTCACCACATCAAAAATTCAGCTTCGTCAGACACTTTTAAGAAGTGGGACGAAGTGGGATTTTCTCCCACAAAAGCTCATGCAATAAATAAATTTGTTAGCGTTTTAAGTGTTACAGGACTCTTTGTTTGTTTTACTGAACTAGACTAGCATGGCTACCCCTTTGGATCCCAAAAATTCAAGGTCTCCCTGTCTCTGGATTTCCCAGAGTCAACTGTTAACTAAGGGCCATATCCTCAATATGAGTCTCTCTTGCTCTCTTGTACACACTTACACATGCACATGCATCCGTTATCTTTTCAAGGCCTTTGTGTCCTTTCTGTTTTCACTTTCATTGGTTGTAATAGTTCCTTGGAACTGCAGAAATAGCATTTGATTATTTTGCCTGTCCTGTTCTCTCTTCTGGGGCAGCTGCTGCTTGTTTTCCTGAGTTGGAAATGGATGTGAAATTGGCTGAGCTGCTGTGTATTTTAACAACTTCCATTTAGGTTGCCCTGATGCCAGAACATTCTTTTTTATCCATTAGAATTGACCAGCACAGCCTGTTGTTAGACTTGGAGCTGCTACAGCTGCAGGGCCAGCAGGGGGAGTACAAAACAAAGCAACGAAGGTGTTTAATTTTTTATCCGCATCCAGAAATTGTAACAGCAGAAATGGTCAAAGCCCACTGAAATCAACAGGAGTATTTGCATTGACCTCAATGGTTATTAAATGTGGTCCAAAGAGAATTAACTCAATATGTGCATTTAGCAATGAGTGGGAAGTCAAAAAGGAGCAGACTTCAAGGTACAACTTAATACAAGTTACTTTTTTATTTATTTCAAGCATTTTTGTAGAAATTAAAACATGTAGTATAATCATAAACTCTCATGCTTCAGGGCTTGAGCTAACTTCTAATTATGGGGGTCAGAAAGGAATGTTACCTGTACGCAGTTTACTCTGCAACTGCTGTAGGATTACATGTACTTTGTTTGACACGTCAGTGCTGGGCACTCTTGGAAGGAGGATTGTTGATAAGATGGATTATAGATGTGACCCGTAACAGCAAGTTCATCTTCTGGCCTTTGTGTCTTCTTTGTCTCCCCTTTATATATGCTTCTGAGAAATCAGGGAAATTTAAATGTGGAAATGAATGCAATGAAGGGGTAGAGTGAAGACAAGGTAGACATACAAGGGTGGGAAATCCAAAATGTTAAGTGTCTAGATTCTGAATTTACTTACCTGATTTACACTGAAGTAACTCGTTTGAAAACAATGGAGTTATCTCAGTGGACACTGATGTGAGATCAGAATGAGTCCCAAGTCTTCTAATGCTGTGTCAACTTCCCCAGTATGTGTATGGAGATGTGTTGCAAGGCTGAGTCAATCTTGTGTTGAAAGGCTCTTGAACATCCTGCCTAGCTATGCAGTGGAGTAGAGAAATGAACATAGAGTTTTGCATTTCAGGATACATTTTCTTTTGCAAAGTCTTACAGACTGGGTGCCATATAGTGTTCTGTGCTATTCAGGTCAGACTACTTCATATGATGGTCCTGCCTGGCCTTTAACCCTGTGGCTGCATCTTTACACAGCAGGAAAGAGACCACATCAGTGACTGTGAGAGTCTGTGTCAACTGAAACAGGCTCGCGGGGCTTGCATTGTGTGGCTAACAGCAGACATTTGGGCTCAAACTAGAGTGAAGGGTATGGGGGCTTTGGAGTCTAGGCTCCAACGCTAGCTTGAACATCTACAACTGTGATTTTTAGGCCATCAGCACAAGTTCAAGGCAGTTGACCTGAGCTGTGACACCCAATACTGAAAGGTTTTGGTTTTGGTTTTATTTTGGCCCTGAGGTCTCTCTCAGAATGTCATGCAGACTTCAATGGTCAGTAAAATTAAAAAATGAAGTTACAAGCAGGTGTAGGTAGCTCCTGGAGTGACAAGCAAGAGCAGCTGAAGGGAAGGAGAAATATTCAGATACAAATCCAAGATCAATATGTATTGGGAGGACCTTTTAAAAAAAAAAATGATGAAACAAGACAGTCTAGATGAGGAATGGCCGGACTGGGGCTCGTGAGCCTTATGCGGCTCTTGAAATAAAAAGTGCGGCTCACAGAAGAGCACAGTGGGGAGAAGTGTGGCATGGTCGGGGATGGCAGGAAAGCAGCAGCATTTTTACTCTAGGGCTAATTTTCATGGTAACCTTAAGTGATTATTAGAATCTGACATTAGTAGGATCAATATTTGCCTTCTTTTTTTACCATAAAATTAAATTATGCAATGAATTTTAAACTTGGTAATTTTGGAGTAGGTAAAAGAATATGACTATATGCCTTAGTGCGGCTCTTGAAGGTTTAATAATTTGCGTGGGTCTTGAGTTCCCTAAGTTTGACCTTGCCTGGTCTAGGTATTGCATCCTCTTTTATTGTCATAACTGGTCCAAAAGCCAGGCTAAAATTTCATCTAACTGCATAAACCACCAGCAGGTCTTTTTCTTTAAAACTCGTATGTTAAAGGAGACAGAATAACCTATACTATATTATAGGTTAGTACAGATGGGGAAGGTAAGGCATGTAGTGATTAAGCGACTTCTCTAAAAAATGTACAGGAAGCTAATGACAAGGCCACATTGCTATTGCCAGAAAAGTCACCAAAACTAGGACAGTAGCTATGTACTATGTTATGGCCTCCTTGCATCAGCCTGGAGCATGGGGACAGCCTATGGGTCATCACATACAGTATTAAAGGAAGATGCAAGAGCTCCCTCTGTTGACAATTATGGAATAACCTGCCAATGGAAAAGCTTATTTCTAATACCCAGAGTTAGCCGCTGGCTTCTGCCTTGATATATGAAGCTTCATGTTTCTTTTATCCTTTCTATTATAACTGTGATGTTTTCATTCATATGAATGTTAGATCTTTGGGTTTTTTAAATCCTTTTAGATGCTTGCCCTCAATGTTATCATGTGGCAGTGGGTTCCCCAAGTTAGCTTGTCTCTTACCTCTGCTAAAAGGTTTGGTCTTTTTCAGTTGCTCCTTATTAAGAAAGCCTTTGTGTGCCTCATACATATTTTTATCCCCCATATCTGGTTCCTCACTTCCCCGTCCCTGCTCCATTATGGGCAGGAGTGACAAGTAGTGAACACAGCTTTCCAGGTAAGGTTCTACCAGTAATTTAGAGAATGACAATTTAATACTTCCAGTGTTTTCCAACTCATTCTTTGAAGAGCCTGCCACTTGCTTTTCTGACCACTGTGATGTGCTGAGCAGAAGGTGAGCTAATCAAATCAAATCATAGGGCAGGAAGGGACCTCATGAGATCATCAAGTCCAGCCCCCTGGGAATTGAACCCAGGACCTTCTGCATGTTAAGCAGAGCTACTCACAGGTCGCCCTATCCCTTTCCCTAGGTCAGACACTGGACAAACATGGAGACCATTCCTGCCCTGAAGAGTTTAAGCCTCAGGGCGTGGAGGTACAAAAATGTCCAAATGGAGGTGCTCAAAATTGAGACCCAGCTATCAGTTTTAGGCTCCGCTCCACTTCCCAAAGCTCCCATGGACACCTAACACATCTAAATTTGCTCTGTGCCAAAGTACTTGTATAAACAGTTCTCTGTGCTTCTGCCTCTGGTGGGCACATGCCCACCTGCCCCCCTCTAGGCATCTGGAGGCCAAACCTCCCACCCAAACCCCAGAATGATTCACAAACTGGGGTAAGATAGGCAGATGAACGCCTATTTCATGTGTGAGGCCTGAGTGGGGAAGTGTGCCGAGATTCTGCCTACGGCATTGAGTCCCTTTCAAAATCTGGTGGGAGGAGAAGTGAGGTCTCTGTGGATAAATTCGTAAATAGTCATTGGTTCGGAGGACCTGAGAGTGATGACGTAACCTGGTTGGTTAAGGCAGCCCCCTGCAAGCTGGGAGATCCAGGGTCCATCCCCCTACTCCAGTCTCTCTTCATCCACTTTGCAACAGCTTCAGCTGAGGGAGCTTCACCTCAAGATATCCCATAGTTCACTGGTTAGAGGTGACAGACCCCTGTTTAAAGCCTTTCTCTCCTCTTGGGGGTGAACCTGGGTCTCGCACATCCCAGGCAAGTGCACTGCACTCTGGGATAAGAGTTGCAAGGTGGGTGGTTCCTCTCCTGGCTTTCGGTTGAGGGAAGCAGATGCCCAATTCATTCCCCCAGAAAGGATGTAGGTGCCTAGTTCTGTGAGAAGACCAGGGCTTAGAGCACACTCCTGTCCTCAGCATCTCCCATGGGATAACTTAGAGGGCTCTCTGCCTAGAGTGCCAGGTTTTATGGCTTGTATGCTAAGACATCTATCTCTGGGCACCTCACCCAGGCTCTGTGATTGTCTAGACGCTCTGGTGCCTAAATGCCTTTGTGATCCTTACAGTCGAGACAGACACACCAGACAAAGGGAAGGTGGGAGGGGAAATGAAGAAATGACTTGTCTATGATCTTTCAGAGGCAGAACTAGGTCTAGAACCTGCATCGTAGTGTAGTGTCTGTCCACTGGACAATGCTGCCTCTAGGCTTCATTTAAATTCATTGGCTATGTCTACACTGCCAAAGACATTGCAAAACCGTTATTTTGAAATAAATATTTTGAATTTATTATTTTTAATTTATTATTTCGAAATAGTCTAGTGAAAACTCCCTATTTCAAAATAAGGTAGGAATTATTATTTCAAAATAGAGAGTCTTTATTAGACTGTTTATTTAGAAATAGGGAAAGGCAGGGAAAAGCATAGGGCCATTATTTCGAAAAAAAGCCAGTTCTGCAGCTTGGGATGGCTTTTTTTGAAATAACTATTTTGAAAGAATTGCTTCTTTGAAATAAAAGCAGGTTTAGTTATTTCAAAATAGCACTTCATTTTTTCAAAATAATGAAGCACTTATTTCAAAATGACAAAATGCCTGCATGGACAGGTAAAAAAAGTTTTTTCAAAATAAGCTTCCTTATTTTGAAAAAACTTTTCATTGTAGATATACCCATTGCCTCCCACCTGAAAGTATCTTTCTACCATACTCTCTGCCATAGAATTGCAGCTTACTGGCATTTTAAATACCTTGTACGCTACCCCCTTTTTCTTCCTGCAAGACACAAATTGCCCATTTTGATTGATATTCCAGCTATGGGAGTCATGCACCCAGATTCCAGTTATGCCCAGTGGATCACAATCACCATTGTTTAATAACACATCTTGTTCTTCTGGCTTGTTTCTCTTGCTCCTGCATTAGGATGCAGATATTTTTAGTGTCAATATCTAGTCTGGAAAGCTCAGTGTATTTCACAAAAATTGTCACCAGGGAGCAGTGCCTTTCAGACAATACCAGGGGGGTGTAGATTTGAACCAAGGCATGACAGGGTAAACCAAAGGTTTGATGTGCGGCACACAGAGTTCAGAAACCTCCAGTAGTGTTGGATTACGGTGGATGTGCTCACTATCCACATCCATATCGGATCCCATTTAGGATCCTGTCGAGCTTTTGGCCTGTTACTCAGGCCATTCAGGAGGGAAAGTCTCCCTGATTTAGCTACCTGGCCTGGGATGCGGCTGCTGTATGATGCACACACTAGGCAGATATTCTGTCCGTTTCCATCCTCTTCCAGCTCATCTGGACAGAGCCCTGCAGTTGGCCTGAAGAATATGGCTCTCTTCCAGGTCTGCAGCTCTCCATATCTCAGTGCTGAGCATTTCTAGGTCTCACTGTGCCTTGGATGACTTGGCCTTGTGACTAAAACTGTTAGGTGAGTATCGGTGGAGAGTGACGCAGTGCAGAACCGGGGTCAGGACGTGGGGCTGAGACTTGGGAGACCAATTTTTTTAAAGACCGTAAACAAGAGGACCTGGGCTCTTATAAGTCTAGCAGCCTGACATTGATCCCAGTACGAAATGTAGAGGCTGATATGGGACTCAATTAATAAAAAATTAAAGAAGAGGAATGCAATTAATACAAACCAACATGGGTTTATGAAAAACAGATCCTTTCAAACCAACTTGATATCTTTGCACGGGGACCAACAAAGGTTGCCAACCTCACCGAAGACAATATGCAGTCACAAAAAAGAAAAATTTTGTGTCTGGAAAACTTGCCTTACAGTGAGAGATGAGAGCAGCTCAATCTATTTAGCTTAGTCAAGAAAAGGTTAAGAGCTGACTTGATCACTGTATGTGCCTACATGGGCAGAGGATTTCTGAGGTATGTGGCTCTTTAATCTAGTCGGCAAAGGCAGAATGTAATGCAGTAGATGGAATCTGTAGCTAGGTACGTTCAGGTTAGAAATAAGAAGGTGCACACTTTTAACAAGGTAATTTCCCATTGGAACAATATAGCTAGAGGTGTTCTGTAGTCTCCATAACTCAAAATCTTTAAATTAAGGTTGGCTGTATTGGTGATCAAAAAGTTTCAAGTTGGGGGGGGGGGGGAAGGGCAGGGAGGGCAGGCACAATTTCCACCGAAATGTCCATGTTTTTCAAGCTATTCTAAGTGGAAGTTTTTCTAATAGCCAAGCTTGTAGATCAGACATGAATTGTAAAGCTTGAGACAGGAATAGCTGGGTGAAATTCTCTGGATGGCATCATGCCGGACATTTAGACTAGAATCTAGTCACTAGATGATCACGATGGTTTCATCTGGCCTTGGGATCTATGAAAACTCCCACTGAATAACTAACAATAGCTCTGTGGCTGAAATCCTGGATTCAACAGCTACCTTACAGCCACAATACAGCTGTATAAAGAAGGTGGAAGGGCATGATGCTGCTGTGTAGGCTACACTACTACTGTGTGTGAGCAAGCTCTCTTGACGTGTTTTCATTGTGGCCCTGAGCTCCCAACTGCTTTTTGATAGCTGACAAGTGGAGTGTGTAGAGCATGGGTTTCCTACCATCCCTCAGTCTCTTTTATTTTCCCATAGAAAGGAGCATTGTTTAGTTCAAAGCATATTAGCTCAGTGCATTAATCACTGGTTTGTCATAGCCAGATCCCCAGCTTGATTCTAGCGCTGAGCAGAGGGGCAGAAATTGTATACAAATCAGATGGCAGCGAGGGGTCCCCAGTGGAATGAGTTTCATGAGCTCATGTCGGCTCAGATTCTGGTGGGCTGAGATCCATAGCACACATCACTCCCAGCTCGAAGCTGGCACATCTGTCTGTTCTGCAGAAGAGCTTTTGGGAAGGAGGGAAAACAGCAAACCTCCATTGCCTCCAACAGAGGGCAAAAGTTGGATGTGGCTGGAATGTGTATCAGGACAGATTATCTCGCAAGCCCAGGGCAGGGAAGTGCCTTTGTTCTTCACAGAATTTGCATGCATTCTAGTTTCAGCCCTGAGATTAAAACATTTAGTCTAATGAAAGTAATATATGTCATTGTGCTGTGCAGCTTTTGTCTCCGTCTTACAGCATCCAAGGCAGTGGTTCTCAACCTGCAGCCCAAAGGCCACTTGTGGCCCAGTCAGCACACAGCTGCAACCCATGTGACACCCTCAGGGCTATACAGGTTTTATATGTATTGTTTGGGTGCAGCCACATAACAGGGAGAGCTGCGTCTGTGGCCCACAGTGGTAAATAGGTTGAGAACCATTGAACCATCTTTCATGTATCTAGGAGTACCAGAGTGGAGAAGGACTGTTGTTCATGTTACTGGTGGAGAACTTCCTAGGCCCAGATCCCCAAAGGCTTGATTTCAGGTATAATTCTCAATACCTTTGTGGATTTGGGCCCAATGGACTAGCTGACTTGCCTGGGGTCAGACAGGAAGCCCGTAACTAAGAGCACTGGGTATGAAAGTCAAGAGTTTTTGGCTGTGCCAACCCTCCTCTTGGCACATTGCTCCTTCAATATGAATTCAACTTCCGGACATCCTGAATGGTACTTAAATATCATTGTCCCTCTGTACAGCCAGGAAAATGGAGGCTTAGACAAACAAAGCCCAGATACTCAGAAGGATTTAGGCACCCAATTTCTACCAGACGACATATCGATGAGGATCTTGGCCCAAGTGAATTTCCCAAGGGCTATGTCTACCCTACAGGGCTCAGTTAAGTCAACTTAACAAGGTCAACTTAAAGTCAGTTTTATTAAGTTGACTTTAAATGGGTTCCCTGGCTTAAACTGACTTTATAAAGTTCACATAAATGGCTATCCTAACTTAAGTTGACTTTATAAAGTCAACTTTAATGGCCACATTTTATTAAGTCGACTTAACCCATCAAGTCAACTTTTAAGGGTGAGAGTTAAGTCGACTTACGCAAGTGCTTAAGTCAACTTAATGAACTCTAAATGTGGCCATAGAATTGCTTAAGTTGACTTAAGCCTCCAGTGTAGACATAGCCAAGGGGCCTTGGCAGGGCAGAGCAGGGGGAACTAAATCTGAAGACCTCAACTCTCAGTCATCCACAGAGTTTAAGGCCAGAAGGGACCAGCAAATCATTTTGTCTGACCTCTTCCTGTCGGTCACGGGCCACTGAATTTTACCTAGTTACCCTTGTACGGAGCTGAATAGCTTGTGTTTGACTAAAGCAAGCTCTCTCTGACTACATTTGCACTCACAAGTGCTCAGTGTTGCTAAGTGCAGGTCCTGAGGGACTTGCTCATGTTCACACAGGGAATATAGCTCGGGCCCAGGCCAGGACATTAGCAAGGCCAATGAGTTCCTTAGAGTCACCGAAGTGTAGCACTGGAAGGGACATCAGTAAGTCATCTAGTCTTGTCCCTGCACTCAGTGCAGGATTAGGTAATAAGTGGGCCATTTTCTATTGTCAGTGATTGTTCTTGTTGGGATGGAGATCTCTACTGTTGAGGGTGGAGGATAGGGAGGGGGTAACATAGTTTCTCTCCAGCAATAGAAAGCAAACAGGCTGAAAGAATAAGTGTCAGAGTGGCTGACTTGCCCTCAAAGATGTGTTGTGAGGCTACTGTGTATGAAGGACAATTTAAAAAAAAAAATCCCATGGGGAGACATGTTATAGGTGAGTCCTGAGTGCGTTTAGCAAGCAGCTGTCTCCCTAGCTCACCCAGCACCTCATCTCCTCTGAACTGATGAGGTATTGCTGCTGCCATTCAGAAATGAGTTTAGTCTCCTAGGATTTCCTTTTGGGAAGAGACAACGTGTGCTGGGAGAAGGAGAGGATAAGAGGATGAGCTTGGGGAAGAGAAGATAGCATTCAAGAAACATTTTTGAATTCTGCAAACAGGACTTAATTTAAATTATTTTGGGGTTTTGGCCTTTTGAGGAATCCATCGACCATTTTAGGTGTGCGCCAGTTCTCTCAAAAGGGCCACATTTTTGGAGTTTAAAGTAGCCACAAAGACACATACCAATATTAAATATCATTTGAAAACTTATTTTCTGTGTGTTTAGATGAAATATGATGTGGAACAGTCAAGTTGTAGATGAAGTGAAACAAAGATATCAAAAATGAGAAAGTTTCATTTTTTGCACAGTTCCAGAAACACTGCAACTTGACTATGTACACCAGGTTTTGATTTTTTTTTAATTCATTCATTTAATTTGCTGTTTAAGTTAATTTCTACAACTTAATGTGGTGTTTATGGGTCAAAGATACAAAATGACAGCATATCATGAGATTTGATTGCTTTTACATAGGAAAGAATTTTTTAGGGGGTAGATACAAATATATGTAAATTCCTTATGTAATGCTCCTCCATTTGTAAACTTTTTGTGTCTACAGTGTCGTGTCTACTCTGCCTGGTAGAAGTTTTTAATTTTTAATTGCCTGTGTAGCCAGTACTAGCCTTTGAAATATTCTAGAAACTAGCTTTTTAATTCCATGCCATTTATCTGCTAGTTAGTATTAGCATTAAATATCACAGCACACAGATTATTTTATGACTATGCAAAAGTTGTGAGAGAAAGAAGTAGCTTAACAATAAATGGAGACCAAGTCCATAAACAAGTCCCTGCCTCTGCAATGCAATGGTGTGGTTTAATGCAAAACATATCATGTGAGGTCTTCATTTAAGTGCTTTTAGCAAACTTTACATTATTGCTATGGTATCGTGTTTCCTGCAGCATCATACATGTGTACAGGTGTGAAACATGCCCCCAGGTATTTAACGTGGCTCAGATGGGGACAGACAAAAAGAGCTGTCTTTCCTTATGTACACGGTGAAGAAGAGCATAACAAAGATGATGCGAATTAAGCTCCCTGGCTCAGGAGGGGAAAAGATCTGTGAAAGAATCCCTTCATCTCAGGAAAGGAGGGGCTAAGCAAGGGTTTGAAGAAAGAAAAAGTCACATTTTGACCTGTTTGGGGCTTTGTGCCAGAGGACCTTCATCTTGAAACAACTCCAACTAAGTCTAAAACAACTTTCTGAGGACTAGGCCGCGCCTGTGGAATGGTGGAGACTGGCTAAAAACCATCACAGTTGAATTTGAGTGGCAAGAAGAGCATGATTCTTGTAATGATTTTAGGTTAGATTGCAAATTATCTTTTATTTGGTTGTGGTAAACTCTTTGACTGATCAATTAATTGATTGTGCATTGATTTTCTATATACTCACTTAAAATCATGTTTTAACTAACGTTTTATTTAAAGCAGCATGGATTTTGGAGAGGCTTAACTTACAGCAAAGGGTAACTGCATACGAGTTTCTTTGTTAAACTGACGAACCACTATATGTGAGCCATCAGTGATCAGGGAAGGATCCCAATCCCTGCAGGATGGAAATTCCCAGTATGGCATGTGGGAGCTGGTAGTGCTCACTGGAGGACCATTACCTGAGTGGCTAGTGAGCAGACTTCCACTACCTGGGACTGATTACATGCAGGCGACTGGTGTGGGCAAACCCAGGAGTGAAGGCCCACCTAACAAACTGGGGTAAATTGGGGTCCAGGAGTGGGTGATCGGGGAGAAACAGTGGCACACCAGACCAGATTGCAGAAGTGGATGTCAAAAAGCATGTCATAGCTTTTATCAACCACATCATCAACAAAATTGATTCCAAAGATGCTTATCAGTATTTTCTGGACTGTGTGTAACATCAGATGTACAAGAGTCTCTATTGCAGATGTTGGTGGAGAACAAATAGAGAGATTTGTGAGAGGAGCACTTGATTCTCTTGGACACATAGTTTCTTCAGTGTGGTTGAGAAATCTGGAATCAATACATTTGCTGATATGACCAAGAAAACCACATGTAAGTCTGGCAAAGGAGAAACTGTCACAGCATCTATCAGGCCAGAAATGGTTTTCCAAGGAGGCCTGTCCTGAACAAGATGGAGGGATGATGCTTCAATGGCAAGTGTTTTTAGCCACCCAATGGGACCCGTACCTAACCCTCTTCCATGCTGATTGACCAACGAGAAAAGCAGACAAAGCTGATTTAGGCATCAGCAGGAAGCGCAAACTGAAAGAATCCATGAGCTAAGAGCAGGCAACAAAGTACCCACGCTCCATCACAAATTACATGGCTGTGATGCCTAGAGAATCAATGTACAATCAGTTAATCAATCAATCAAGGAATTTACCACAGCCCAATAAAATAATTCTCAATTGAACCTAAAATCACTATGACAATCATGCTCACAGCTAAGTCACTTGATAGAGATGTTTTGGGTCTTGCTGTTTGCTTCTTTCAAAAACAAACACATTGATCATGTGTGGATTGAAAGAGGTCCCATTCCCAGGGCAGCTCACAAGCTTCACTTTATACTGGCATGTGCAATTTGTCAATTTCCAAAGGGATAGCCGTGTTAGTCTAGTCCAGTAAAAAAACAACAAGCAGTTGTGTGGCACTTTAAGACTAACAGATTTATTTTTTGCATGAACTTTCGTGGGAGAAGATCCCCGTTCCTCAGGTGCTTCGAAGATGGGTGAACTTACAGAAAGGAATGAAACTAAATGCAAGGGGGTGTAAAACATAGGATCAGGTCATACAGTAACAGCAAATCAGAGCAGTTTTCAGGTTCAAACCATGGGAAGCCTGAAGTCAAATTACCTTTTGTAATGGGAAAAGAACCCATAGTCTCAATTAAGTCCTGCTTTCACAGAATTTAGCTTGCATATTAATTCGAGTTCAGCTGTTTCTCTTTGAAGTCTTGATGTCCCAGCTACATCTCTAACGACAGTCGTTAACAAATCAGTCATCAAGTGATTAGGAAGATGCAAGTGCTCAGCAACTGGTTTCTTTGTTCTTTGATTTCCGATATCAGCTCTGCGTTCATTTATCCTCTTGCGCAGCCATCGTCCTGTTTGTCCAATGTAGAAGGTGTTGTGGGCTTTCTGGCACATGATGGCATAGACCACGTTAGTAGATGAGCAGGTAAATGAGCCTTTGATGGAGTAGCAGGCTTGATTAGGACCTATGATGGTATCTGTTGTGCAGATATGTGGGCAGACTTGGCAGCGTGGTTTGTTGCAGGGGTGTGTGCCTGCTTTAATGTTTCTGTTGTTAGATCTGTAGTCGCTGGTATCTGTTTAAGATTAGGGGCTGCCTATAAGCAAGGAGTGGTCTGTCTCCTAATGCTTGAGAGAGAGAGGGATCATCTTTTAGAATAGGCTGTAGGTCCTTAATGATCTGTTGCAGAGGTCTGACTTGAGGATTGTATGTGGTGACTAGTGGTGTTCTGTTGTTTTCTTTCTTGAGTCTCTCCTGTAGTAGATGACTTC
>ML682063.1:2902890-3000624 GCA_007922195.1 Podocnemis expansa
TGTTCTGTTGTTTTCTTTCTTGAGTCTCTCCTGTAGTAGATGACTTCAGAGATCCAAGAAAGAAAACAACAGAACACCACTAGTCACCACATACAATCCTCAAGTCAGACCTCTGCAACAGATCATTAAGGACCTACAGCCTATTCTAAAAGATGATCCCTCTCTCTCAAGCGTTAGGAGACAGACCTCTCCTTGCTTATAGGCAGCCCCCTAATCTTAAACACATACTCACCAGCAACTACAGATCTAACAACAGGAACATTGAAGCAGGCACACACCCCTGCAACAAACCACGCTGCCAAGTCTGCCCACATATCTGCACAACAGATACCATCATAGGTCCTAATCAAGCCTGCTACTCCATCAGAGGCTCATTTACCTGCTCATCTACTAATGTGGTCTACACCATCATGTGCAAGAAATGCCCCAACACCTTATATATTGGACAAACAGAACGATCGCTCCGTAAGAGACTGAATGAGCACAGAGTGATATCAGAAATCAAAGAACAAAGAAACCAGTTGCTGAGCACTTGCATCTTCCTAATCACTCGATGACTGATTTGTTAATGACTGTCGTTAGAGATGTAGCTGGGACATCAAGACTTCAAAGAGAAACAGCTGAACTCGAATTAATATGCAAGCTAAATTCTGTGAAAGCAGGACTTAATTGAGACTATGGGTTCTTTTCCCATTACAAAAGGTAATTTGACTTCAGGCTTCCCATGGTTTGAACCTGAAAACTGCTCTGATTTGCTGTTATTGTATGACCTGATCCTATGTTTTACACCCCTTGCATTTAGTTTCATTCCTTTCTGTAAGTTCACCCATCTTTGAAGCATCTGAGGAAGTGGGATCTTCTCCCACGAAAGCTCATGCAAAAAATAAATCTGTTAGTCTTAAAGTGCCACACAACTCCTTGATGTGCAATTTGTGACATATTCACTCCTGATTTCTGCAACTCACTTCCTACTGTACCTGCCTGAACAAGGCGTGACCTTATTTGAAATGGAGGGGGAAAATCTGGGTTTAGTACTGTCAAAACAAAGGGAAGTTTCCAGTTCAGAGATCTTGCCAAATTGGGAGAGAGTGACGGACCTACCACAATTCTGCAGCAAGGAATTTGGTTTTGGTGCTGCCTGACCAACGCAGGAAAGAAAAGAAGACCCAGAGTGACCCGAATTGCTTGTGCCTCAGTCTAGCAGTCACAAAAGACAAGTCATTAGGCAAACTCCCATCATGTGAGGACTGTTTCAAAGTGTGTCAGAATAACATCTTGGCAAACAAGATTTGGATGTCTCTGCACATGAGTTAACCCAATATTGGCTCATCATGACATCGTGGATGGAAACATGAGGATGATAAACTTCTTCAAGGGTCCAATGGCATCTGCACTTCTACAAGGGCTTATTTGTGCCTGTAGCAGTAGGGGAGGGACACTCTGTACTCCTATCTTCACCTTGTTTACAAAACTATGGTAAATTTTGCACAGAAGATGTCTTGTGAGATATCATTTGAAAACTCATGATTATCTGGTTACTGTTGTGCTGGTAAAATGTGTGTGGCAACACTGTATGTAAGGTTATAAGATTTCTCTGTAGAGTATAAATAAGCCATGTTCAAGCTCTGGGGGGAGCAGCCATAAACCAGTTCCTCAGAGACAAAAATGTAGCCAATGCCTCAGCCAGGACTCAACAAAATCAAATGGACCCTCACCTGGTTAAATGGCCATGCTTTGACAGGAAAGAGGATGTGAATGAAAGCCTACATCTCAGCGTGAGGTTCCCATCCACACAGACTTTATGTCCTGAATCTCAGCTGGAGATGGCTGTCAATGAAGAGAACTGAAAAAGGGGAGAAGAGACACCCCCAGTTATCCTCCCTTTCTTTCTGTCCATGAAACTGGAAGAACAAGGGAAATAGCACCAGACTGGAGGATGGATCCAGCCAGTACGAATGCTGAAATGTGGTGAGAGACTTTCACTGGACTTCACCAATTGTGGAAATTAAGCATTAGTTGTGTTTTAGTTTCATTTTCCTGTAACCAATTCTGACTTCTATGCCTCATTACTGATAATAGCTTAAAATAGTGGTTCTCAACCACTGTGTTGGGATGCATTATGGCGTTGCCTCACAGTGGTAAGTGTGTCATGGAGAGCTGGGGAGATGGCTGGATTTGGCCGTGAGGGGCTGGGCCACTGTTCCTTCTAAGCTGTGCGTGTGTGTGCATGCACACAAGTCGTGATAACTGCACACACAACATAATAAAACATGCACAAAAAAATTCAACATAGCTAATATTAGCACACACAAAGAAACTTTCTGCACAAAAGTGCATAAATGCAAGGCTATGAGGACTGTGATAACCCACACATGCTTAATGGAGATCATGAGGATGGACAAGATAATGAGGTTGATTAGGAACGTCACCAACACTATTACACTTAATTATACCTGCACAAATTGTTAGATTTAACTTTACCCTCTAAATTGTTGTTGTGATGCTTTAAAGTAAAAAAGAAATCCAATTTTATGTCTAGAAATAACACATGCACTCAGTGAACTAATGGAAACAAAGTGGTGTTAGATCCCATGGGTCTTCACCCCGAATCTGCAGAGTAATCAGCACTCACCCGTCCTCTAGCAGCCTACTGGTTCATTTATTTTACCCAAACCCACTGCTCTCCCATAGTCCCACTGGGAGCTCTCCAAGGCGCCTGATTGGGCCACTGCCTGTATTTAAGTCAGAGGAAGAAACAGGAAATTGTTTGTACAATTGTCTGTGCTCTACCTCACAGACTGGATAGTTTGCCTGGGGTTTACCTGTTCGTGCCTCCTACTGTCTGGTTCCTGCCCTTTGATGCTGTTGGCCAGTCTTCACCTCCTGGTAGCCTGACCCGGCTTTTGATTTTGATCTCCTGTTGTTCCAGCCTGGCCTGCTTGCTGGTTATTGCCTTCTGGTCCTGGCCCCTCAGCCTGTGCTGATGCTTAACCCCTTGGCAAGATTGCTCATACCCTGACCAGTGCAAGGTATTGCCTGTGTTGTTGTTTATCCTTATTTCTGCATTAACCATGCCACTTGACAGCTTCACACCATACCTCATCTTAAAGTAGACATAATAAGCTTTCAAATGTTCAGTGTGTTTGTGTAGTGGGGGTACATTAAGCCATTCAGGTTGACAGTGTCTGCCATTCTCCAGCCTCTGCTGCAAAACCATCTCGTCTACATTTGCCTTCAGATCCCCGTAATCTAAGATTTCTCATCTAATTCAATAATAAACGAGGTTCAGAGAAAGAGAGAAGTTGATGTCATCTCATCCAGCAGGGCAGAAAAGGTCCTGATGTTTCTAATTGGGAAAGTCATTAAATGTCATTACAGTTAATGAAGTTAAATCATTCCCTACAACAACAGACATTAATTACGTCCCTCCTTATGAAACCAGTCGGAGAGACGCACCCGGCTGCCAAGTGGTGGCGTGTCCCATTGTGCTTGTGCACTGAAGGTTTGTTAATGTGGCTAAAGTGATCAGACCAATACGGGTTGGATAAATCGGGAGCTTTAGATGAAAACACAGAGGTTCCCCTGCAAAATTAAAATAGGTGTGATGCAGTTAGCGGTCAGGCAAATTTAGCCAGCAACAGCCTTTAGGTATAGACTGAAATATAGTATGGTCGGCTTGTAGAGGAGCAAGGGAAGCTAATATGTGGGTGGGAGACTTCTAAGGAAGATTTGGGTGGCTCAGCAGATGGGGTTCCTGCTGGTGCTCAGATACTGTGGTAAGGGCTCCATGCGAACATTTAGCAGGAAAGACCACAAACCAGTGTTTTAGTGATTGCTCGGAGGCTTGAGGAGGCTTTCCCTGGGGGCAGATTTGGGTTCTTGCATCTCTGAGCTGGTCCTGGCTATGGTTGGAGACAGGACACTGGGCTAGATGGCCCTTGGGTCTGATCCACCATAGCAATTCATACGTCCTCCTGCTTGGCTGCTTACTTTCCTTTCATTCCTGGTTTGCTGCTATTCCCTGTCTTGCCATTCAGTATGCTGTAATCTGCAAGGACGTTGGGCATGCTCTGTACTTTTCACAGCCTGACGTGAGGCAAGCCCAGCAGTACAGCTCAGAGCACCGAGGCAGGGCAGTTTCCTCCCAGAGAATTCAGGTCTGACGTCAAGAGGAAGGAAGAAAACGGGACAGTGGGGGGTGGGAAAAGAGACCCAATCTGTCTAGCACTGCAGGTGAAGTTAGCAGACAACCTCCTTGTGGCATAGAACAACGTAGGACTTTATGCTATTAGCATTCATTAGTTGTGCTACAGTAAGGCCTCAGGTCCAAGGTGAGATTGAGGCCCAGTGATTCCAAGAATAGTACAGACATCATATATGCACAAATACTATCTTAGAGGTATCAATAACTCAGAACCACAGGACACTGAATGCTTTGGATCTCATGCTAATAACTAGTGGGGGGTCTTCTACTGCCCACTGAATCAAACCAGAGAAAAGGATAAATAACTCCTTAAATACCAGTCTGTAATGCATGCAAAGAAGAACTGTGTGATGGCAGACTCCAGTTGTGTGTGAAAAGAAGAGCCATGTGATGGCAGACTCCAGGAAATGGAGATAGAGAAATTTCAGTGAAAGGTGGGCGCTCTTTAGCCATGATTCCACATTGAAGAAAAAAGACAACTTTGGCTAAAACCCATCCTGATTCTGGGCAAAGTACAAGCAGCAATTAGAAATTTAAACACACACACTAAAAAGGAGAAATAGATAGCAATTAACATACATTAGAAATTATGACATGCAGAAAATTGATAAGGGAAGCTAAAGACATCAGGGGCAAAAAGCTAATATCTGAGTCAACAGAAAGAATTAAGGAATAGGAATATAATTAATGTCAGTCCACATGATTTTATTGAAAAATGATCCTGTCACATGAATATGATTTCATTCTTCAATGAGATTACAAGTTTAGCTGAAAAGGTAACTGCATTAACATAACATACTTCAGCTTTTGTAAAGCGTTTGAGTTCATACTGCGCAATATTCTAATTAAAATTAGTACTGTACAAATCAATAGACTATATGGATTAAGAACTGACTATGTGACTGATCTCAAGAAGCAGTTGTCTGTGTGGGATCATCACTGAACGTGGGTGTTTCTACCAGTGTTAAACAAGGAGCGATTCTAGACCTGAGTCGTTCAACACTTTTATCAATGATCTGAAAGTAAATCTAAAACCACTGCTAGTAAAGATTTCAGATGACACAAAGGTTGGCTGTATGGTAAATAATGGTGAGTCCAGAGAGTGGTCAGAAGTGTGCGCTAAGCTGGGCCCATTCAAATAAAATGTATTTTCATTCAGCCAAATAAAAAGTTACACTTTTGAGGAACAAGGAGTGCAGTCTGTGCATACAGAATGGGGGCTGTATAATGGAAACATGTCACTTTAAGAAGGAATATCATTCATTGTGGTCGAGCAGTTGAAGAACTGTAATGCTGGGTCCCAAAAAGCCAGTATGATACTTGAATGTATAACTAGAGGAGTAAAAAGTAGGAGCAAGGAGGGGTCTGCACCTGGATAAATGGCACTGGGGAGACAGATACAGGAATCTTACAAGCAGTTGGGGTGTCCACATTTTTGGAAGGTTGTTGAAAAACTGGAAAGGGGGCAGAAAAGAGCCAGAAAAATTATTTAAACATTGGGAAAAAAAAAGCTTTACCATGAAAAACTCATAGCACCATCTGTTTAGCTTATACAAAAGAAAAGTGTGAGGTGATTTGATTAGTTTATAAGCACCTTGATGGGGAAGGAAAAAAAACCAGGTAGTAAAGGGCTCTTTAATTTATCAGAGAAGGGCAGAGCTAGAACCAATGGCTGAAGCTAGACAAATTCAAACTAGAAATAAAGCACAAATTTTTAACCATAAGGGTTGGGGGAATCAAGTGTTGAAACAAGCTACTGAAGAAAGAGGTGGGTTTTCCACTTCTGATGCATTCGGATCAGGATTGACTGTCTTTCTGGAAGAGATGCTTTAGTCAAACACAAGTTATTTGGCTTAATGCTGGAGTAACTGAGCGAAATTCAATGGATTTTAATATACAGATCTTATGGTGGGCAGAGGGAAGGGAATTGACTTGAATTGCCCAGGGAATAAAACCTGTGTGAGGACATAAACACAAAGAGCCCTAAGCAGCAGCTAATGAGGTCCCTTACTGGGAGGTACCTACATTCATAAAAGTCCACTTGCAATGGCACCTGTTTTTCTCTGGTAGTTGTAGCAAACCAGGCGTTCTACAATCAGGCCACGTCTCCTGGTCTAAAAAACTGTGCATATACTGACAAGTCAAAATGAACTGCTTGCATCTCTGTTTCTCCTCCTCAATTGCGTTGAAATAGTCCCAAGGTGTATTCTAGAGATCAAGTCTTTGAGAGGACGTGATCAGTTGTCTGCGCCATGTTCTCATTTCTGTTGCTTTTGTGCATGGAGTTCCCTGTGGAGGGGGCTCACTTTATCCCAGAGTACCTGCAGCTCTTGGGTCTTCTTTTCTTCATGTTCAGAAGCACTGAACTCATTTCCTCTACCAACATCCTTGTAGAGTATCCACTGGGTAAGATCTGGACATTTCTGCAGAGTTCAGAACTGCTCCAAATGGCTGGGAGTGTCTGAATAAATCTTGTTCCCTGGTACCAGCTCACATGGTGCTTTTATTCCACGTTTGATGTCGCAGAGCTGAGTGTATGCTCCTTCCTGGCCATGCACTAGGCCTGCTGTGCTAGGAAGCCAAGTCTCTGTTCTGGGTCCCATGGGTGCTTCAAGCACCTGGTGCCTGAACAGAGTCTGGCCCCTGCCCCTGCCCCGGCACTCTCAGGACAGAGAGCGGTATGATCTGGCACCATCCTCTGATAATTGCAACTCACTGTCCAGCCATCTAGCTCCTCTAGGCACAGCGCAGACCCTTCAATCACCCTGGGACTTCGCTAATCCCATCTCGTGGAACTGCACCCAGTAGATTAGGTTAGGACCTGCAGAAGTTGAGAAGTGGTCACCACACACACAATATGCACCATCTAACTATTTTTTTTTACATTTAAGCATGTAAAGCTCAGGAGAGCACAGATCAAAAGGCTCCTACACACCATGTCTCCTTCCCTTGAAGAGACCGTCAAGCAGGCACGGTAAGTCCTCTGCACCCCTTGTCTACTCTAGCCTTGCAGCATCTCTCTCATACTGAGCTGGTGCAAAATGACTGTCTCCCCCGTGAGTCCCTTCAGAGACTCCTGCCGGGGTCAACTGCTTCTTTTGTTCTGTCTTGTGTTAACGTCCCATTCCTCCAGTTCTTCCCCCTTCAGCCATTCAGACTAGAGGAGGAAATATCTCGCTGCAGTCAGGGCAGAGCCATTGCCCAAAGTGTTTTACTTTGATAGATGATCACTCACCATTGTCTCGGACCTGTCAGAGCTGTGAGCCAACTCTGCTAAGTCCTGGAGGCTTTCTCTGACAGCCATTTCATGATGCAATTTCCTATAGGTGTCCATGCTGCAGAAGTGGTTCAGACAGCAGCACCCCAGTTTTTCCCAGTTGAACACTAAAATTTTGCTGCCTAGTTTTTTATTTCAGCATCCTGTTTTCATTTTGGTTTCAACAGTGCTGGTGCCTCAGAGAAAGGCATCTTTTGTTTTCTTCTCAGGAGCAGTTCCACTAGAGATAGGCCAGAAGCAAGCCATGATGACTGATGTGACAGGAGACCTTTATCTGAGTTTGGCAAAAGTCTTTTTAAAGATGGCACTGCTCCCTCCTCCACCCTCTTGCTCTGGGGTAATGTGGATTGCCAGTGTAATGTTCAAAATCATAGAATCCTAGGGTTGGAAGGGACCTCATGAGGTCATCTAGTTCAACCCCCTGCCAGAGGCAGGACCGCTCCCACTAAACCATCCTGGTCATGGTTTTGTCCAGCTGGGCCTTAAACACCTCCAAAGATGGAGAGTTCACCACCTCCCTCGGCAGCTCATTCCAATGCTTCACCACCCGCCTAGTAAAAAATCAAAGCCCTGCGCAAACACTAGGAATCTTTCAGAGGTAAATTGAAGCCCTTTCCTAGACAGCGTTCTGCCTGCCTTGAAATGGGCATCGAAAACCTCCTTCACTTTGGTGCATCCTCATCAGAAAAGGGGAGGGTACATCAGATAGCCACAGCAACCAGGATACAAATCAGGGCACTTAACTGGCATTCACGTGCTTTCTGTGTGAAACTGGAAGCCATCTGCCCTCACGTAAGTCTCTGCACCCAGCGAGGCCAGCTGGCTGTGTTGCCAACATCAACCTTCTCTATCAGACCTGTTTTGCTGGGTGCTCCATTGCTGTAGAGAGATAGGGCGCTCCTGCCTTCCTGTTGTAGCTTTCACAGGTGTCCTTCCTGATTTTCTGCTTTCCCACTCTGGCAGCCTGGGAGGTCTCTTTTCTTTCCTTGGCTCCTCCTTTAGTGAGAGGGAGTCACTCGATGCTACCAGATAATGTGAAGACACAAATGCAAAGAGCGATTAAAGATACCCCCCACCCCCCAGAAGATAGAAGTTCTTCTATTTATTAAGCCTGTTGCAACCACTCTGCAGACTCCAGCTGTCATCTGGATGCCTAACATGGTTCCTAGGGGCCCTTGAAATAACATATGCAAAAGGTCTGTGTTTTCTGTAACGGGAACCTGGTTTCTGCAACAGATGCAGTAAGGAGAGAAGAAGCACAGGACAATACCGCCACAGCATTACAGTCGGGAAGATGACGGTGGATCGAGACCCCCTGTTGTCCTCAAACAATGCCCTAGAAGACATGTTGGAGCACAATGTCCAGCCAGACAGAGGCAGCTTTAGGGGTAGGTGAAGCAGGCAGCCACCTTGGGCCACGGAGCAATAAGGGGCCCTGTACTTAATTTGGTGGACAGAAATGAAACTATAGAAAAATATAGAAATTGTTCCCATATAGCAGGGCCAGTAGCACTGGAAAGCTCAGCACTTTTCGATCATGGCTCGTCAAGGCAAACCGCCATTGGGAGCTGTGTTTCATCTGAACTGCAGATTTCACCTTTATCTACCCATCACTTTCACACTGACGTGCTAAAAAAGCAGGACCAAGCACAATATCAGGAACTTTTCTAATGGTCTCATCTTTTAGTTCCTCAGTGTGGCCATTTATTTTACTATATTTTAATAGTTGTGAAATTTTGTCTTTTCCTTTTCTTTTTTTACCTGTTCTTCTTTTGCCTTTTCCTTTTCCTTTGTGGCAATTTTTCTTTCAGCTTTGGTTAGCTCAGGTTACCAGGTAGGTCCATATAGGCAGCTATACATAAATACAGTGCTGCCCTCAAGCAATCATTACAGCTGTGTGTGATGTCTGTGCTGTATGTCTTTCTTTCGGTAAGTAATTTTTTTAGGTTCTTTTGTACTTACTATTTAATATTTTTGAGGGGGTCAGAGTCTTATAAATTTGAGTAGTTCAGAGAATTTCATTGACATTTGGTGTTTTTCATTTATAGCTACACACTAGAAACCTTCTTTTTGCTTATTTTTATTTATTATAATTATTTGTATTAAAGTTCTAGTGCACATAAACCCAAGCTTATATGAAAAATTTGTAAGATATGACTGCCAAAATTTTAAATGTGGTATTTTAGTTATTTTTGAGCCAGCATTAATTTTACCACTTTTTATTTGTTGCACATACTTTTAAAATTTTTTAATTGTTCATTTTAACTTTGTAGTTCAGCATTAGCTCATTTATATTAAGTGAAAGATGATCAACTTACAAGCTTCATGATGGAAAGATCTTTAAAAATATCATACCCAGGAATAATTTATGAATTCCAGAGGGATAGTCATGTTAGTTTGGTTCAGCAAAACAAACAAGGAGCCTTTGGGGGGGAGGACTGGGGCCACGGGGAGTGTGGCAGTGGGGGCCTATAGGCCGCCCTTTAGGGGGCCCCACAATGGGCCTTTGCTTAGGGCCCCCAATTGCCTAAGGCCACCACTGCAGCCAGAACAAGCAGGGCGAGTACAGCAGCATCTCTTTGTACAATCGGACTCTCCTTTCCACTGGTTAATTACATTTTCCATCAGGAAATACAAGCTGGGACCAGCAGACGGCGGGAAGACATCAATATGGAGCTCTTGAGTGCAGGGGCTGCTGCCAGCATCTACCACCCACGGGTACTAAATGGCTTCTCCCCAACTTGGCCTATCGTACTGGGGGAAAGAGCCTGGCAGGCTGCGGCAGGAGGCTTTCGGCTCTGCCTCTCAGAGGCTGGCAGAGTCTAACCAAAGAGCTTCTGTCGATGACTTAAGTACAGCTCCATGCTTGGCTGAGACATCACTGTTATATCTGCATCTCTATCTGTCCAGCGAGCCCAGCTTCCACGTGTTTATGTCCGAGACCAGGCTTCGGATCCCCAAGTGGGAGGAGACTCAGAGACCTGGGAGGCATCCTAATTGTTAGAAGGAAGGATTGGGTCCACTCAGGAGTAAAGGGCCAACCCCACATATTCAAAGGACAAGAATCTGGCTTAAAAACCGGGAGGGCATTTTTTCTTTTTGTACGTCTGGAGATTTTTCTGTGCTTTCTAAGCCATTAGGTTGTGCTCAAGTCATGTTAGCAAAATTTTCTTCCCAGCCGGGAGAACTAGAAAGGTACTATGTTTCTAAAGCAACAAAAGACGAAATATAACCGCTTGACTCCTGGAGCTGGGGCTTTAAGAAAACCACTAAGTAGAGCAAGACTGCTGGCCACAAGGTTCATCTTCAGACAAGACCTTTAAACAATAAGCTCCTTGAGGTAGTGGCTATGGCTTCCTCTGATTTGTACAGCACTGAGCACATTGTTGGTGCTTAATGTGGAATAATCAATAGGTTTCCTACAATACATACGCTCTAGTTTTCAATCTCTGCTCTCAGAACATATTTTGGGGCAGCCAGGAACTTACTCAATTTCTAGCAGCTGCCAGCAGCAGCCAGGGGCAGGGTCTTCTTGGAGCAGGTTTACACTCCCACTTAAGTCAAACTTATGTCACCCGTAAGCAACATAAGTTATGACAACCTAAGGATAAGTCTTTATTGACGGCAGCAAATTTGCTGCCATCAGATCAATTTATCTGGATTGATTAAGCAGAAGTGCAGAGCTACTCAATTGATCTGGAAGTTGATTTAGTAAAACCGCCTTTACAAAAAGCATTGTGCTGCCTTGACAGGTATGTATTTCCCATTGGTGCAGCGTAGTGGAGATGGTGCGCAGGACAGACTTTAGGACGTCAATATAAGTTATGGAAGCTGTTCTACATCTGGCATGCTGCCTACAAAATTTACCAAGGCATGTCTCAGCATATTATTTGCTGGTGTAACTCCTTCAGCAGCAAGCTTGAGCTCATTACTATCAGCCCCCAAAACATAAACCTCTTTCATGTGAACTGAAGGAGTAACTTTATTGCCTGCAAGCAATAGTCGTCTGTTATCTGCATGGAATAGCTCTGGAAGCAACACGCTCTTTACAAGTACATGGCACTGGCTGGCTGGTATTTCAAGGGGCAGGGGAGAGGCAGACCAGATCATCTCAGAAGCAATGGACTCAATAAGTTTGTAATTAAAAGGAATTTGAGCTGCAAAATTCAGCCCTGGGTGCAGATTTGAAACTCTTCAGGGCTTCTCATTTGAATCCAAGGTTTGTTTCAGCCCATGGGAGCGCCCAAACTCAAAATTTGAATCCTGATCCCAATTTGGAAAACCCAGCCCCGCTTTCCAGTGTGTTTGGATTGGCTGTGTTAAAATCCATGTGGATAACCAAAAACATCCAAATGTCCTGACAGCTCGTCTTAATTTTTAACAGAATGAAGCCTTGACTTGCTGCCATTGCTCCAGGACCAGCTTGAGAACATTTCTATGGGCCATTGAAATGGGAGCCCGTTCCCCCACATGCCTTGGAAAATCTCAAATAATCACGGCTCTGTAGCCGGGCAGAATTGCATGATTCAACGGCATGGCCACCTCCAGGCCTGGCACTATTGTGAATAGTTATTTTTAGCAGAATGTTATTTAGCGTTTCATGCTAATACACCCAGCACATCTTTACTTTCTCAGTCGCACGGAGCGCTGTGGCTCCTTTCCCTATGAATCAGTAGGATCCTTTCTTCTTTAAATCTGTATGCTAAATATTGGGGTACAGTGTGGCTAACCTGGTTTGCTTCCCCACCCACAAAGAGACACGCTGAGCTTCCATTATGAATGGAGTTTAAGCACTCTTAGGAGTGTGTGCATTGGGATGGGCAGAAAGGACTCTCTAACATATTGCATCAATTCAGACTCACAAAACGGCAGCAGTTCCTGCAGATGGGCAGGCGACAGGCCTCATGGCTACAGTGTCATCTGCTCCAGGAGTAGGGAGCGGTACGCAGGTGCTGCAGTAGGCATTTTAGTTAAATCAGAAGTGGGGTGTTGTCTGTATTTGTCTCGAAGCAGACTTAACTTTTACCCCTCCCAATGCTTTCCTTGCAAAGTGGAATAATTTCTGTCGGTGGAATGGTGAGGATTTGTGGTGGAGTTATAATGCCCTTGGTGGATATGTGTTAGCCTCCCTCATGCTTCAAGGTATCAATTCTTCATCATCTTTGTGGTCAGGAAGGAGAGTTCTCTCACGCACTATACACGGTGGTGCCACACAGATTGGAGTGGCAGACTCCTTGGACACTTAAAGATACAGATATAAGGCAACATGCTGGTTGTGAAATGCAATACAATTCAGGCCCCATTCACACTGAGCCAGTAGGATTAAACCTGTATTAAAATGGTCTGTCTAAGCCCTAGCCTGTACTCGCCACCCTTTTTGGCCACACGGAGTAACACTGTGAAAAGTGACCTCGGGTCTGAGGAGCCCAACCTCCAGTGATTCCAGGGAAGCTGCCCAAATCACTTTTCAAAATGGCACCTAAGCTGCTAAGACCCTTTACTGTGTTTGAAAATTTTACTCTAGTCTCAATATACGTAGCCCTGACTCAGAGCGGGCTGCTGGACCAGATGACCTCTCATGGTCCCTCCTAGCCCTGCTATGCTCTGAGTCAGCCCTTAGACATTTTTAGCAATACGGCTGACAGTCCCCAGCATTATAAGACAATGAGTCAAATTCAAAGTGGTGCAAGCAAGTCCATCTTCGCTAAGCAGCATAATATATTTATTTGGTCATGCCTGTGGGCCATAACTGAGGTTGACACCCCGTTGTCCTAGGCGCTGTACATACACACAGCAGGAGCCAATCCTTGCTGTCCCAGATCATTTTGAGCCCCAGCAGACATAGGTTAACAGAGACCAGATGACTTAGTCACACAGCAGATCTACAGCAGCCTGTGATTAGTACATGGATATCTAGGTTCCCAAGGCTACTTTCCAGCCATTAGGCCACGATACCACCATGTACATGATGACTGGGGGAGTGGATCTAGCTGCACTATTTATGAAGCGTGCATGAGCTGATGAAATCTTGGTATGTATCTTTATCAGGTTTCAAACTTCATGTTGCACATGTGTCCTGTTGGCCTTCTAGCGGTCTGTTTGCTTGCATGTTAGACTGGAGTTCCAAGGCTTGGTGGCCAAAGAATAACAAGGGGCTGTTCATTTAACACGCCCGCCGGTTGAAATGGAAGAGCCCTGAACAACAGACTGGCTCGCAGCCAGGAGAGCCAAACTATCCAGGAGAAGCTGTCTTGACAATGAAATCACGTGATGGCACTCGGTGTCCTCTTGTGGAGCCTGACTGGTGAATCACCTGACTTGGACTCACTGGCAGGTTATAAAAAACAGCTATAACAGGTTATAAGAAACTGCTTTTATTGCCTCTTGTTTTTTGGCCATTTTCAATAGCTCTTGCCAATGGGAGCTGCTAGAGGAGCCAGATGAAGTGCAGGACGCTACCTGCCTGATCCCAGATGGATCCCAGGGCAGGGTGAGCTAAAGGCATGGCAGGTTAGGTGATTTATTTTCTGGATGACTGTTCACTCTGTTTTATCTGTTAAGTAAAAGGACAGTGGAGTCAGAGTCGGCAGCAAAGTGTCTCTATGTTTGTTACATGCTTTGAAATTATTATGTTCCTCCTGAGAGAGTTAAATAGAGACCAGGAGAGTCACTTGGGGGGGAAGTTCTGGTGGCAAGTGGGTTCCAGCTTTCAGGAGGGGATGCTAGAGAAAAGATCTGCACTTCGTGAGCATACTCCCAAAGACTGGGGCAGCGTCTGCACTCTGGTCAGGCTCTGGAGACTTAAAACTCTTGGGGACCGAGCAGCTTGGTTCCTTCACAGCTGTCTAGTGAGCAGCCACAACGGGGGGATCAGCTGGGACCTGTATCAATGTAAAGTAAGATACAGGCCAGGAAACAAAAGGTAGGAGAAATAAATACCATTATCCTCTTTTAGAGATGGTAAACTGAGGCCCTACTCCACATCAGTATTTAGGTTCCCTAAGTCCACTGAAATCAGTGGAGTGTAGGGTCTGGGGCAGGAAGATTAAGTGATATGTCTAAGGCTACCTAGTGACTCAGTGGCAGAGCCAGGAAGTGACCCCAGATCACCTGACTCCAAGTCCTGTGTATCAAGCCCACTGAGTCAGACCAATGAGCCATCTAGCCCACCCTCCAACATGGGCCACTGCTAGGTGCCTCAAAGAGAATAAGCAGAAAAACGGCAATTTAAGACGCCATCCATTCGCTGGTGCCCACTCCTACTTCCTGGCAGTCACAGGCTTAGGGACACCTAGAGAGTGGGGGCGCATTCTTGATCATCTTGATTGATGGGCCTGTCTGCCACAAAGTTGTCTAATTTTTTTTGCACTCAGTTATAGTTTCGGCCTTCACAACATCCTCTGGCATTGAGTCCCACAGGTTGACTATGCAGTCCAGCAGAGAGCAATGAAAATGATACAGGGGCTGGAGCACATGACATATGAGGAAAGGCTGAGAGAATGAGGCTTGCTTAGCCTGCAGAAGAGAAGTGAAGGCGGGTTTGATAGCAGCCTTCAATGACCTGAAGGGGGCTCAAGAGAGGAGGGAGCTGGGCTGTTCTCAGTGGTGGCAGGTGACAGAACAAGGAGCAATGGTCTCAAGTTGCAGTGGAGAGGTCTAGGTTGGATATTAGGAAATCTTTTTCCCTAGGAGGGTGGCGAAGCCCTGGAATAGGTTACCTAGGGAGATGGTGAAATCTCCATCCTTAGTGGTTTTTAGGGCCTGGTTTAACAAAGCCCTGAGTGGGCTGATTTAGTTGGGGTTGGCCCTGGTTTGAGCAAGGGTTGGACTAGGTGAGTATCTCAGTTCCCTTCCGACTCTCTAAAACAGCTGCCTAGTAATTTCACTGGGTGACCTGTGGTTCTCGTGTTATGTTAAAGAGTAAATAATGCTTCCTCATTCACTTCCTCCACACCATTCATGATTTTCTAGACCTCTATCCAATGCACCTCCATCCTGATTAGAAAACTGCCACCTTTTCCTGGCCCGGGCCCCACACAGCTCTGCCAACCAACGTCACTCCTGCCCTGTGACAACCCCCGGCCACTCCAGTCCTGGACTCCACACAGCTCTGCCACCGCACCTGATTTCTGACCTGTGACCGCTCCCTGCTGTTCCAGGGCCGGACCCCACACGGATCTGGCATTGCCCCTTCAGCCTGACCTCCGACAACCCCTGCCAGCCCTGCGACAGCCCCCGTCCATGTACGTCAGTCCTGACCTGCACCAGCCCCCTGCTGGCTCCGTCCTGGGGTTTAGCAGTTGCGAACCTGACATTCTTTAGCTTACGTTGTGTTTACTGTTGTTATCCGGGTTGCTATTGTGCACCGGAGGTAATCTGGGGAGAACCTGGACCAATTCCCAGATGGCTAAATAGCAAAAGACCTTCCCGCTTCTATTAATGAGAAAGTTGCCTTTTTTGAAGGGGATGAGCTGGTGGTTTCATGATGCCCCAGACCGCAGATTCCTCCACCCCGTCCTAGATGCCTGTTAGGAATTGCTTTTACCAGGACTGCTCTCCCTGCAGCCTCTGATTCACGCAGCAGCCCCGTAAACCCAGGAAGGAACCACCTGTGCACAGCAAAAGAGGTTCATTTAGCAGCAGCAAGCACTCTGACATCCCTACACTGCAAGTTGCTCCCCAGAGACAGGGTAATCGGGACACATAGGCAGCAACTGAGTCCATGATTGCTGCACCCAGGCCAGGATTTTGAGGGATCTCTGTGTGAGGTTGTGTCCAGCATCAGTCGCAGGGTCTCTGTAGCCAGCAGTCTCAATACAGAACTGATTTTCTATCTGTTTGAGGCAAGTCTTTTCTCGGATGCAGCCCAGAAACCACTGGAGTAGGGCTGTAGGGTGAGCTGTGCTTGTCTTTCAGGGCTAGCGTTGCCAGGGGCCCACATTTTCCCAGGGTTTTTCCTTTTTGAAGGTAGCTGTCCTGGGAAAGCTGCTGTGGTGCTCTGTACACACTGCCAACTGCCCAGTTTTATGCGCTCAAATTCCTCCCTGCTGCCCCATATTTTTGTGCCTGGCACATACATGTTAATAAACATATCAGAGATCACCCCGACAAGGGCTCTGGTAGGTGACGAGTCCTTCCCCCTCACCAGAGTTATTAGTTCATAACACCTGTTCCTCAGAATAAGCGTAACCGTGAATACATTAGTGTCTCCTTTATACCACTTGGGTCTCTTCAGATGCCAGGCAACGGTTCTGTCCTCACAGCAAAACTTCAAAAAGCTGGATCCAGTCATGGGATTTACATTTATTGCACCCCGGGTATTTCCTAGAAAACCCACTTAACTCTTTTTATTCCAAAAGTTCCCTGCTATCAGGCACGTTGTTGAAAAGAGTTCTTTGCAATTTATAATGCATCCCAGGGCTTACACGGGTCCTGTTTTTCCCCCTACCTCCCACGGCTGCATGGTGCTACTTCGAACTAAAATTCAAACTAAGTTCAAACTAAGCAGTTAGTGCAAACTAACATTTTTTTACTTTGAACTAAGCAAAGCCTAGTTTAGATAGGGATCAAATTAGTCCGGATTAAGTCTCCTTGATCCTGAATAATTTGTTAGCGTAAACATAGCCTAAAATACTTATGTTCAGTCCAATGAGGTTTTTCAAGGGCTCTTCGAACATTTTAAAAATCAGACTCCTTTAAGGCATTTCTACCTCTAGTCATATTTTTCTATCTTTGTTGGTGAGCTTGCACCAAACCTTCCACATCTAGATCACTCCAAGCCTCAGGAATGTTTGGAACTGGATCTAGAGCTGAAAGTTGCCAGTTTAATGTCATTTTAAAAATCATATAATAAAAACTGGCCTTTACCTGGGTGAATAATGACAAGCCACATGATTCAAAACTGAAAAGTATATAAAATCCTTCTCTTTTTTTAACCATTTTTGCTGCTTCTGTATATTCTTGCATTCTCCTTGGCTTGGACAAGGGGGAGAAGAAATTAGTGTTTGGTCAGTTTTGCTTCTCGGTTCATGTTCATTAACTGGATCCGCCAACCTTTTGGTTGTAAAACAAACCTTGCATTGCAGCGACCAAGGAGTGAATCCTGATGGTTGAGGTCCCAGAGATGTTGCCCTGCAGTGTTCAGTTCCTCCCACTCGACCCTCACAGAAATTATCAAGGTTGCTCTCTCCGAGGAGACAGAGCGCACACCACCCTGTGAGTTTGATGATTTACCTTAGTTTTAGTGCACATCACTAAGATGGTTTGGTTATAACTATGAACAGAGGGTACGTGAGTATTAACAACAGAGAGGTAAGTGATAATCAGGAAGCACAGAAGGCACAGTTATGGTTACGAGTAAAATTAAGTATATTTTCTAGCAACTAGTACTTATCTTCAGAAAGTTATAATGTTTGTGTGGGCAGCTTTCTTGACTGTAATCAGTCCCCAGAGACTTCAGCCCGCTTGACTGAAGGATCCACCTTTCTTGCAGTCCAAGAGCCCTGACTCCTTGTGTCTGTCCGCTGATGGGTAACAAAATGTTTGTTTGCCTCTGCTTCCATCTTGACTCTGTTTAAAGAGTCAGGAAGGCTTCTTGGGGGTGCAGTCTCTGTCTCCCCTATCAAAATCATTAAGAGAGCCTCCTTCTGTCTTTGCTCACCTAATGGTTTTGTTTCCCTCTCATCTGTATGTGCTTTTCTTCGTCTTTCGTGTCACTTTGTGTTGGAGCCCTCTCAAGATGGTGAAACACCATTGTTTTGTCTAGTTCAGACTAGGCTTGGACACAGCCCGCTGAGCATAGTTTTAGGAACACGCCTGTAATTCTTTATATATCACCAATACATATATTGGGTAATAACAGGAATGATTGGCATGGAGGGCCATCCTTGGAAGGGGTGAGAGGGGCAATCACCCCAGGGCCCATGGGTCCGTGAGTCCCACATTGTCCTGCTGTCCCCTGCCTGCCCTGCTGCCTTTGGCCCTCACCGGCCCTCCCCGCCCCAGGGCTGAACAGCCGGCTGAGGAGTGGGGTGGACCAGCCCAGAGGCCAGGCTCTGCTGTCCTGGCCCCCCATGCCCCTCTTAGGCTGACTGGCCCCAAACCCTGCATCGCCCTTGTGACGGCCCTGCTGGCACGTTACCATTTTACACGGGATACCTTACCTGACTCTTTTATATATGGATTATGACAACAGTGAGTTGAGGCAATGGCTGTGTCATGCCTGATGAAAATTATGGTATGAAATGCTGGCTGGCACTGATGGGTTTTCTGGGTCATACCTGTCTGTGACAGTCGTTAATACCAGAACGTCTGGGAGACTGTACAGAACAGGACAGTTTTGGCAAGATCCCCCCATGTCTTTGCCTCCCAGCATCTGACAGTCGGAGGTTTAAGGTGGACCCATGCATGTGTTTGCATCCCTCACCTTCTTGGCCTATAGACATTTCTGGGCCTATCTTCCATGAACTCATCCAGTTGTTATCCTTTTGGCCATCACAGTATCCCAAGGCAATGAGTTCCACAAGTTAACTGTGCATTTTAGGGGAAAATACTTTTTGTTTGTATCTGACCTGCTGCCTATTTACTTCTTCTGGTGACCCCTAGTTTTTGTAATGAGGGAAGGAGCTGCCTCCCACTATGTGTCTGCCCAGCGCTTCAGACAGTGCGCCCCAATGTAAATACCTGATAATAAATGGGGGTGGCTCAGTCAGCCTAACTCATTCATCTTCATGGTAATTGAGTGCCATTCACACACAAGTTTAATACAAATGCAACAGATCATTATATATTTTGAACATCTTTGTGCCTTTCTTCAGGCTTCAAGTTCTCCTTTGAACGTCCCTTCCCCACGTGTCTCACTGGTTAATTTTAACCCAAGATCTTTCTGACCTGCTTTCTAAAGATATTTTACCTTTTAAAAATAACAAACATCTTGAATAACATCAGGTTATATTTTCCATCCCCGTTTCATTTCATATTATGGCACAACTGGTATGTTTCTCTCGCCCCAGTTTCTGATGCGAATGATGGACAGCCTATCAGAAATAAATAGTGAAATAAATCCTTGCAAAAAACACATGCTCGTCTTGCGGGGGGGGAGAAAATCGCTGTCCACCTTTCACACACAGCCTTATTTGGTGTTTTCATGAAAAGTTATGTCTTTGCACTGCAAAAAGTGCCACTTGATTAGTCATACTTTAATAGGTTAGGTGTATTTTCCTTGGCACAGACTGCATTTTTTTGTGCTGGCTCTTAGTAGTTTTTTTTTTTCTACTCCTGTACAAACTATTTTGAAGGGCTCATTAGAGTTTCTTCATCAGAATTGGCACTTTTTGCTTCTGTCTGGAGTACCAGTCTATTAAACTGGAGACAGAAACCTTATTTGTTCAGCAAATATTAGCCTTACTTCACAGGACTGTAAAATTATATAGTGGGTGTCCTAATATACAAAGCACAGGGGACCCATTCAGACAGCAGACCCGTCTGGAAGCCTTGTTAAAGTGCTACTCAAATACTGTTCAAAGATTCAGTTTATTACCTATTGGATCATCTGTGCCAAGGGAAAATTACTTATTTTTTTCTAAGAAAACAAAATTATTCTAATAGCCAAATACAGAGAGGCCAGAGTTGAACAATAATGTTTGTGATTTTTAAAACATCTCAGGTTACGTAGTAGCTGATCTTGTTTTCACTGGCGTTTGTTTTCTCCCAGGCTCACAGCGATCAATACAACAGGACAAGGGAGGCTGAAAAACAGGTAAAATGGGTTTGCTGTAAAGGTGCTGGATTGGCATGCTGAAGATTTATATTTAAATGCTTGAATCTGCCACAAACTAGCTGTGGGGCCTTGGGTAACACCTTTAATCTCTGGGCTTGATCATTGCCCACTGACGTCACAATTACTGTCACACAGCAGGACCTAGAAATTTCAGCTGAGATCAGGGCCCTGGGGCAGGTGGTACGCATGCGTCCCTGGTAAAGGATCATTCTGCCCTGAAGAATTCACAATCCAAAAGAAAAGGCAAAGAGTGGGGAGAGGTACAGAGAGGGACAGTGGCTTGAGCAACACAAGCGGGGTAGGACTCAGCTTTCCTGAGTGCCGAACTAGTGCTATTCCCATTAGATCGCACTTCTTAATTCAGTCAGTCTCCTGTGTGCACCTGACCCCCCCCCAAACAATGCAATTACTGAGCTGGGCTTTTAAATAATGACGTTAAGAAGGCTTTTTTAAACTGTGACCAGCCACGAGTTTCCCTTTGCCTCTTACCAGTGCTGGTGAAATCTTGATGGAAAGATTTTGGTGGTACTTTATCGCTTCCTCACACTTCTTCAGTGGTTGGCCCACTGTAAAGCCTGTGTGTGTAAAGATTTCTTGAGCCAGTGGTTGGCCGACCGTAAAGACTGTGTGATCTGTCCTGGCTTCGGGGTGTGCGTGCCAGCATTGAGTGCTATCTGCTAGCGGCTGGGATCAAGGAGGGGAGATAGACCCTCCTGCTACCAATAGTTTCTCTTCTAGCTCCTGTGATGGGACCTGTGTGTTAGGACTGAAAGACGAAAGGGTCTGTTTCCAGTTGTCCCTGTGTGTGATTTACATAATGATGGTGGTGGTGGCAGATGGAGTCATTTAAAGGAGGGGATTGGCTGTGAAGTTTGCATCCACAGAGAGATTTCAGATCCAGGGATTTAATTCAGGCTCATCTTTCATGTTCACAGGTATCTGGGGCATAATGTGGCTTCTCAGTAAATTCCTGTCTAAAATAAACATTTAAGGGAACTGTTAAGTTAGTTATTTTATTTTTTATTTAACATTTATATAATTGTAGCCTCTATTGACCAGCTAGATGGGGATCCCAGAGTGCTAGGTGCTGTACAGACATAAAGTGAATCCCTGCCCAAAATCCACAGCCTAAAGGACAAGAGCTGGCAGGTGGATAAGACAAGTAAGAGGCTAGGATGGATGTTGGATAACAAAACTAATAGATTGTGGGCAATTCTTAGCCCATCAAGAGCAGTCATCAGAAATTCCCATCCATGTAGCTGTTGTCAGAGGACAGTTTTGAGGCTATACTATGGAGCAGGTGGCGCCAAATTTATTTATTTATTTAAAGGGATTTAGCCAAATCCCAATATCAGTGTATGTCAAAAAATTATTCTTAACCACAGCAAAACTGGCTTGCTCCAATAACATTGGTCTCCCTGGGAATCTCCCTGGGAAAACAGGCAGGAAAGTGAAGAGCAGCTCAAGATAAGCTACTGCTTGGCAAACACTGAGAAGCGGTTAAGGGACAACACCAGAGCTGTTAACACTGATGGCTTTACTTCTGTCTCCAGAGGAAAAGGCCCCTGAACACAGAACATCAAAAGGACCCTGGCAGGCTTAAAAAGAACTTGAGGTCTCAAGTGTGGGGGGATTGTTTGTGGGAACCCAGCTGGGACACAGGCAATGTGGGGGTGTCCACAGACACTAGGCTTCATGGGGCAGATAAGCCTCTAGGTATGATAGACATATGATGTAGACTTTCTTTGAAAAAAAAAACAAGGAGTCATGTGGCACTTTAAGACTAACAGATTTATTTTTCGCATGAGCTCTCGTGGGAGAAAATCCCACTTCCTCAGATGCTTCGAAGATGGGTGAACTTACAGGATGGAATGAAAATAAATGCAGGGGGGTTTAAAACATAGGATCAGGTCATACAGTAACAGCAAATCAGAGCAGTTGTTACGTTCAAACCCTGGGAAGCCTGAAGTCAAATTACCTTTTGTAATGGGAAAAGAACTCATAGTCTCGATTCAGTCCTGCTTTCACAGAATTTAGCTTGCATATTAATTCGAGTTCAGCTGTTTCTCTTTGAAGTCTTGCTGCCCCAGTCACATCTCTGATGACAGTCGTTAACAAATCATTTATCAAGTGATTAGAAAGATGGAGGTGCTCAGCAACTGGTTTCTTTGTTTTGTGATTTCTGATATCAGCTCTGTGCTCATTCAGTCTCTTTCGCAGCACGTCCAATATATAAGGTGTTGGGGCATTTCTTGCAGATGATGGCATAGACCACATTAGTAGATGAGCAGGTAAATGAGCCTTTGATAGAGTAGCAGACTTCAAAGAGAAACACCAGCTAGCCTGGGGGTCAGGGGGCGTGAATGGTGGCAGAGCTCGTGGGGCAGGGACTCCCTCCCTGGGAGTGCTGTCGAGCTGGCATGGGTGTAGGGTATCAGACCTGAGCCATGGGGCCTTGCTGGCACATCAGCAAAGCTCACGTCGGGGCTGGCCGGATATATGTGAGGTAGCAGGGCTTCATTTTAGCCCGGGACCCAAAGCTGTAGCCCCTAAAGTCACTTCGTTAATCCAGCTCTGCCTGCAACATCTCCCTGCCCCATCAGAAATGAGAATATGGCTGGGTGTTACACGCTGTGGGGTGACTAGAATGAATCACTCTCTCACAGACGTGACACTGTACAGAGACAAGCAGTGGTTAATATATTAGACCAGATGTCAGAGGCAGCATCTTGACCCTGGACCTAAATTAGCTCTTAACACTCAAGCAGGATCTTGGAGTCATTGTGGGTAGTTGCCTATAAACATCAATATGTAGCAGCAGTTAAAAAATCTAACAGATTGTCAGGCGTCACTAGGAAAGGGATAGATAGTAAGACAGAAAATATCTGAATGCTACTATATAATCCATGACACATTCACACATCCCAGTTCTGGTCGCGGCATCTAAAAAAACACATATATTGGAATTAGAAAAGACGCAGAAAAGGGCAACAAAGATGACCGGGATACAGAACAGCTTCCACGTGCGGAAAGATTTTAAAGATTGGAGCTGCTAAGCTTAGAAAAGAGATGACTGAGGCATAGTATGAATGATAAAGGTCTGTAAATTCATGAATGTTCAGTAGAAAGTGAATCAGAAAGTATTATTTACCCCTTCGCATAACACAAGAACTGGGGGGGGGAGGTCACTCGATGAAATAAATAGGCTGCGGGTATAAAATGAAAAAAAGGAAGCAAAACTTCATGGAATGAAGTCAGTCAACCTGTGGAACTCACTGCCAGGGGAACTTGTGAAGGCCAAAAATATAACCATGTTTAAAAAGGCCAGTCACTCCATAGACTCACAGTCTACACTTCACTGGGTAGCAACAGCCCTTCTCACTGTAAAAGAATAAGGGCTTCCCTTCCTGGCCAGAAGAAAGGTAACTTGCTGTCCACGTTCCTGTACAAGCTGAGACATACATGATCAGACTGGACGGCCGATCCTCTTGCGCAGAGCAGTGCCACCAGCTCAGCTGTGGAGACGCAGAGGTGAGCTGTGGGGCCTGGAAGATGGAGCAGGTTTGGCAAAGAGATGGAGTTTGAACAGCTATGGGCCAGCTGAGACATAAAGAAGCCAGGATGAAGTAGGGCAGTGAAAGGAGGTAGAGCAAGGGGCTCTCTCACTATCTGCCATTCCCTCCTCCCTGTCTGCCGCCCCACCACTGCTACAGATGACAATGTGCCCCATACAAGGAGCAGTGAGAGGGGGCAGCTTTTCTAATCCTTGGCTTGACAACTAGGCAATACAGCATCCTTTTTCCCCCAAGAAAATGTGAAGGAAGACGAGCTGGTCCTGCCACGGTTTCATTGTCTATGGTCACTCAGTGAGATAGGGCTAAGATCAACTGCTGCCATTGCGCTCTGCTTTGGACCACAGCTCACAAAGACCAGAGCGGCAGGACTGTTAGGGGCAGCGTGTGTGTTTGACACCTTAGCTCTCTACTGGCTGGAGTCAGACTTTCTCAGGAGTGCTGTAGTGTCCAGGGACGTCTGCTATTTTCCAGGGAGGAAGCGCCTGTGCGGCACAGGGACAGACTTGGATGTGAGTGGCCTCAGATCTCTTAGAAGCTAGAGATGCAGGACAAGTGTCGTGTGTACACATGCATTTGCACAATGCACTTACACACACACACACACACACACACACACACACACACACACGAAGGCCCCTGCAAATTCTAGGAAGATTTCACTGATGCCTCTTTTGCAAACAAATCAGAAGCGGGCAGTGGCAGCCACCAGTAGGGGCAGATGTAACAACACTGTTGACAAGGTGCCAGCCTACTGGAGAAAATCAAGGATTAGATTTGAATGATTGATTTGGTTCATGATGGTGGCCTGCAGCAATTTGGGGTTTTCATGGGATAGGCACAGCCACCCAGGTTCCTGCTTCCGAACTGCTGTCATTTCGTTACCTGCAGTGAGGAAGAAGACGCAGGACTCTCTGTTAAGGCCACAAAACAAACAAGACAAGCAAGGAGTCCTGTGGCACTTAGAGACGAACAAATTAATTCTTCACATGAACTTTCATGGGAGAAGACCCCTCTTTGTCAGACACTTGAAGTGGGATTCACTCCCATGAAAGCAGGTGCGATAAATAAATGTTAGTCTTTAAAAGTGCCACCTAACTCCTTGTTTCTTTTGCTGGACTAGACTAACACGGCTATCCCGTTGGTGCTAAGGCTGCAGATGCTCATGGGTGCTGAGCAGTCTGGTCCCAGCCTGAAGGGTGGGGTGGAAAGATGACTTGGGGCAAGACCAGTATTTAGCCCAAAGGGCGAAGAACCATCCAGGAGGATGTGGCAGAGAGGTGCCTGGAGGCCTGGGTGGGGTACAGATATGCTTTTAGAAGGTCGTGATTTAGAGGCATTATAGGTGGTTTGGGGCATATCCAGCTGTGAGGCTGGTCTCAGCCCATAGGGTCAGGTAGGGAGGTTGCTGGAGTCAGGGACCCTCTTGGCCTGAAGGTGGGGCAGGGAGGTGGTGGCCCAGCCTGGCTTGCAAGGGATCGGCTCTGCGTTCAGTTCTAGCCATATTTGCTGCTTTCTGTCCAGCCAGCGTGGAGGGAGGTGGGGGAGGCAATATGACAATTAGGAGCCCTGGCCCAGCCTGGATGGGTCTTGGAGACACAACAGTAGCACCTGAATAGCATCTGAGACTGGCATACATACCCCCCCGCATCCCACTGGGGTCAAGGCCCCTTCTCAACCCCCCCCACCCCTCCTGTGTGCCTTTTCACATACCTTTTCCTGCTCCAAACAACCAGTTCAAGCTCAGTCCCTTGCCTGTAGATGCTGCAGTATCTCTCTAGGGCCTGCCAGAAGCTGCTATAGGCTACCCAAGGAAGGTCCAGTCAGGACAAATCTGTCTTCTCTGCAAGAGGTGATATTGAGCTATAGGGGGCACCAGGCTCCTTGTGTCAGCACTTTTTGAAGTCTTCAGAGTTTGAGATGGGAGGCTGTTTTTTTTCATAAGCTGCTTTGGCTCAGATAAAGTCAGTGAGCTGCTCTGTCAGCCTAGAAATTGTGTAATTCTCAAGTCCCAAGAGAAGCAGCATCACCGCTTTCTGGAGCTTAACCTGAGGAAGGGCTTTGAGGGATACAAAAAGCAATTGACTCGGCCAGTCACTCTCTGAGCTCTCTTGGGTACGAAACTAGCACGACCTTGTTAAAACCTGTCGGCTGCCTGTGAGCTCAGCTTTCTTGGGAAACTGAGTGACCAAATATAAAAACATCAACAAGCCCTTCTGGCGTCTGAGTAATTGGTTCTCTTTCTTCTGCTGCTCTATGAGAAGAGCTGTGGAGGCATTTGGAGATCATGGGGCAGATTTGCATTAGTAGTAGGAATGACCGTGTCAGTGTAGCATTTAGGAGCACCTGTCACAGGTTGGGACTTCATTGTGCTAGGCACTGTAAAACAGAAGAAAGAGGGGGGTCCATCTGGACCAGTAGCTCATGTCTGACAGTGAGCATAGAGACAGGTATGAGACCCTTTAGTCTACACCAGAGACAGGTATGAGATCCCTTAGTCTGTGCCAGAGACAGCTACTTCTTCACCCCGTTAGATGGGTGACATTCTGTTTCTGGGGTGGTTCCACATGGAATTTTAATCATATCTCTTTTGTTAAATACACTTTAGCAGATTAAAATGCAAGTTCAGGTTCAGCTTAATCCATCAGTAGTTCACATGTCAAATAAGGCAGAAATACCAGCAAGAAGGAATTAGAAAAATATAGAGAGACAACCCAGGCCAGATGCTCAACTAGTGTAAATCAAAGAAGTTCCATTCACCTCTAATATACACTAGAGCTAATTTAGACCAGAGGTGTAGCCAGAAATGATTTTCTGGCATGGTCTGTGATTAACTCAGGTTGGGCCACTTCCTTCAAGTCATGTGAGCAGAAGCGGGAAGTTCAGGAAGCTGCAGATGCTCCAGTTACTTTGGCAACTGGAGCATCCAGCAACTTAGTGATTCACAGCAGGTTGCTTCCTGAACTTCCCGCCTCTGATCATGTGGCCTGAAGCAGGAAGTTTGGGTAGGAACCCGCCAGAAGCTGCCTGATGCTCCAAGCTTAAGCAGGCGTCGGCAGCAGAAGCAAAACACCGGGTGGGCCTGCTGTCAAAGCGGGTGTGCCGTGGCCCACCCAGGCCCACCTGTGGCTATGCCCCTGATTTACACCGGCTGAGGTTGTGTGCCCTGCTCTTCAAGAGACCATGGGTGAGCTGGTTTGAAAGTTAACACCTTTGCCAGAGGGCCATATGTATTTGAAAGGTTTAACAAGAGTCACTCAGATTGAGAGATGTTGCTCCTGTGGGCTGAAAAGGCAACTCTGCAGGGGTTTCTTGTACCATGTGGTGGATAATAGCATGAGAAGGCTCCATGCTTGTACAACTAGACTGACTCTTTATTAAGGGTCCTTTCTGAACCTGCACAGAGGAGTTGCATTCACTTCTGTGGAGCTCATTTACACCAGAGACATACTTTACACTGCTAGCCTTCCAGCTGTGTGTACACAGAGTGACATCCCGGTGCCTTTCCAACCTTCTCCCCCTGCAACCTGAACTCCTCTCTCCAAAGTCCGTGGGATACGCCTTCAGAGGAACAGCAGAAGAAACACAGGTGATGAGATTAAAACATGGACCCTGATGTGTAGCCTAGCAATCATTGTGACACCCTGGCTGTGGGCTGATTATTAGGTTTATCTCCGTTCCAACTCCCCATCAAGATCAGCGCCCTCGTGGGATGGGGTTCAGAGCTATCCAGAAGCTATTTGCAGTGCATGATAACAGCTTTATTGGCCCTATAAAGTTATGAACAATATTAGTCAATCTTATGTGGCACTAGATGGCACTCTATTTATTAACTATTGACCTATACTCACATACAGACTGCTGTATCTCTTCTATGTACAACCCCTGTGACAGCAGACACTGTATTATGGAGAGTAAGAGAAAAGAGAAGAGGCCTGCCTCAAAGGTCTTCGGACATAACTCTTTGTCCTGCTGCTCATGTGCAAAATGAACTTGAGTTTGTTCTTGCTTTATTAGACGTATTATTTGTATTACAGTAGTTCTTACAGTCCCTAACTAAGATCAGGACCCCTTCGCACTGGGTGCTATACGGATACATAGCAAGAGACAGTCCCCACTCCAAAGAACTTACACAGTGTAAATAGACAGTACGGCCAAGGGAAGAATTGCTTTCTCTATGAGACAGCTAGGGAATTGAGGCACAGAGAGATGAAGTGACTTGCTCAAGACCATATGAGGAGTGAGCAACCCAGCCAGGAACCAACCCTACCTCTCTTGCTTCCCAGTCTCAGGAAGCGGTCATGAGACCAACAGCCTGCAAGCCGCTTCCCATGCAGGGGAGACTGGGTGGCAGGGGATGCTAGCGGGAAGAACTAAGCAAATGAAAAGTATCTCTTTAAAAGCTGATGGCAGCCAGCTCTGTGACAGCAGCACGGTTTTGATCCCATGGGTGGGGCATGGGGAGATGTGGAGGGAGCCATGAGTTTGATATGTACGACAATACTGCAAAGAGTCAGCTATTCCCAGCTGTGCAATGTTATGTGTGTGAATCTCTCGCTCTCTCTCTTTTCTTTCTTTTTACTGGCTGCTAGTGTGCACATTTTAAGCTTCAGATTTCTGGCCTCCAGCCAGGCTGTAATCAACAATAAGATTAACCTATAATACTGTCAACGCTGAAGAGCCCGTCTGCCAACAGCATTTTTTTCTTTAGGTAGGCGTTTAAACTCCTCCAGGCACTGATTTTATTTATTTATTTTTGCTCACTTTTCTTTAATCCCACACGCCACGGGGCGTAGCGACATGTTAAATAAACACCCTCTCCTGTGTAAACGAAACTTCACTCCTGTGCATGCAGCCGCAGAAGCCAAGAGGCAGCATGGCTTGCCTTGCTCCAGGCGTTGCTATGTGGCACATGGGATTGAAGCACCGCTTAGATGTCACCTGGCTACCCCTTAATTGTGATAAAGTCAGGTGGGCAAATGTTCAATGTATGATGAGGTGACACAGCGTACATGGTCTTGGCACCCCACACATTTGGAGCTCGCCCATCCCTGTGGGTGGCACTGGTTCTAATCCTGCCACAGATTGGATGAGTGACTTTGGACAAGTTGCTTCCCTTGTCCGTTCAGCCTGTAAGCTCTCTGGGGAAGGCACTGGCTTTTACGACATATCTGTGTAGCCTTGAGTGCAACAGGACCCTGATCTCAGGTGGGGCCTCCCGCTGCTATTGAGGAATAACCAAGAATCAAATATTCTGGACTCTGCCTTGGTGGAGAACTACTATGAAGAGTGAACCAGGTGGTTGTGAGGGCCTAGAAGATAAGGTGCAGAGCTATCCTAAAGGCTTAGAAACCAGATGATCTCTACAATGTGGTTAAATGCTAGCATCAGAGTCACATTTTAAAAGTAGGAATCAAGACCCACTGCTCCCTAAATGCCTCTTGCAGAGGTTCCACCCCTGATGTCTGGTTGCACATCTGAGCCTTTTGATAGATAACTGTTCTGGTCACTCCCACCAGCTATGTCTACACGGTACTTTTGTTTTGAAACAACACTCGTTATTTCAAAATAAAAGAAATTTAGTCTACACAATGTTTTCTTATTTTGAAAGGACGGATCCCGTCCTTTCGAAATAAAAATCATTGTTTCGAAAAAGTTAAACCCCGATGTTTTTGAAATGGCTGTTATTTCGAAATGGTTATTTTGAAATAACGCCAATTAGACCTGTTGTTTCAAAACAACTCTGTTATTTCGAAACAACTGTTTGAAACAACAGGTCCAAACGGCTTTATTTCGAAATAACCATTTCGAAATAACAGCCGTTTCAATAGCAGGCTTTCCCTTAATTCGAATTAACGTGTTATTTCGAATTAACTTATTTCAAAATGAGAACTTTATTTCAAAATAACTCATTTCGAAATCCTTATTTCGAAATAACCATGTGTGTGTAGACATAACCCATGCATGTCACACTCATTACATGGCCACAGGCAGGAACCCAGCCTATGTGCAACAAGAAGAAATCACAGGGACATGGGGCTGGGGTTAAAATGTGTGCCTGGGCACTGCATCTGCTAGTCTCATGGCTGGTGGGCAGAGCAAGCCCTTAGCTCCCCATTGCCCAAGACGTTCTGCTCCACTGCATTGCTGTGAAGGAAGATGACTCAATACATAGGGTGGGTCTTTGGGACCTGGGTTCAGTTTTCTTCCCTTCCTGTCTGCCAACATTCTGTGTTAGTCTCTCTGTGCCTCAGTTTCCCCATCTGTACAATGGGGGATATAGCCCTGTCTTGCCTCACTGCATTGCTGTGATAAATATATTGGAGACGGTGAGGTGCTCAGATGCGATAAGCAATAGACGTACCTGAGATGGAGCCAGAGAGCCAGCGCTGCCCACACTGCTACCATGATGTTCCCGTGGCGTTTGGGCAGTACCTGTACCTTGTTCAGGATCTCTTCAGCGCTGGTAGGGCAGCCAGATCCAAGCTGAGGGCCGGCCTTCCAACCTGGGCCTTCCAAATGCCTCCCCAGCCTTTGGATGTTCCCACGCTGAGAGCTGAGGAAGTCAACCCCCAGCAGGGGATCTGAAGGTCTCGTCCATGTAATTCACCCTCAGGCTATCTCTGGCTGTGGCTGTAATGGCCAACCAGGGCTGAAAACTTGTCTGGTCTCACAAGCTAAGAGGGGCTGGTGTCTGGAGGAGATGAAGTCAAGGAAAACTCAGCTGCTATGGGGACCAATGGTGGTAATTCTCAAGATGGCCTGTTCCCATTAAGTCAGGACTGAGCCCTGGCACCATCCTTCTGGTCACTTTGAACTCCTTAAAGGGCTCATGGCACTTTTTACAAGAGTAGCTGCTGTGCCGGAGTCAGATTTCAGGCTGGGTGATTCTACAGTCTGCCTACAGATCTTGCTGTAACACTTACTGGATCAGGGATTTCATAGATAGCAAGGCCAGATGGGATTTCCTCTAGTCTGACCTCCTGCTTATCACAGGCCATTGCATTTCACCCAGTTCCCCCTGTCCTGAGCCCAGTGACTGGTTTGGCCAAGGATCTCCTCTGGCCCTATCATACTGCCAGGGGAAGTATTATATTCACCATGGAACCAGGCTGCTAGTGAGCCGGATATGTGGCATGGCAACTTTATTCAAGGGGAACTGGGTGAAATTCACAGGTTGCACAAGTGTCTTGTACATTGCCATAGTCCAGTATCTGGGTGTCACAGGGTGTGCATTTGTGTACCCCTGGGTTACAATCTATATAATTTTTTTGTTCACTTAGGCACGCTGTACAATTTGATGCCAATTACATCATGCAAGGTTTCTTTATGGATGCTCATAACCTACTCTACAGGATTACTATGGTATCATGTTTCCTGCAGCATCATGTATGTTTTGCATGGCTCAGGAGGGTGGGAGATGGACCAAACCCTTTTACAGCAGCATGTAAACAACCAAAGCTGTGAGCAAGCAAGTACCTGGAGGAGATAACAAAGAATATGCAAATTGAGTTCCCTGGCTCAGACCAGACAAAGAAATCACCTCACCTCTGCCCAGAAAGGGAGAGGCTGAAGAAGTTTGAAAACAGAGACACTTGGAAGAATTTGGGGCTTTTTGCCCCAAACAAGATCTGGGCCCTGCCTGGTCTCAGGCAGAGAGTGGCTGTACAAACAGCTGGCAGCCAAACACCTTGAGCATAAACTTGTACAGTGAGGTCAGTTTGGGTAAAGCTATTAGGTTAGTATGCATGTTTTGCCTTTTATTTCCTTGTGGTCACTCCTGACTCATTTTATATTATGATTCTGCCTTGATTGGCCATTTTCATACTTGGAATTGTAATCTGATCAATAAACTAGTAGTTGTTTCACCTAAAGCTGTGTGATCTTTAGAGGGTATGAGTAAAGAAGGCTGAGAGTGTCCAGTCCGTGGGTTTGGCTTGTGATGTGGTTTCTTTTTGTGGAAGAGAGAGTGCTTGATGAGTTGTCTGCCTTAATCTCACACACTAGAGTCAGGGCTTACTCCCTGGGAATTGGGTCTTGGTGTCTGGACTGAGGGTGCTGAAAGATGGGATTGCCTGAATGCTGTTTGTGACCACCGCAGTTCCAGGACTGCTGCATACAATATAAATAAACAGGTTACACTAAGTTTATGTCTACACTTCAAGCTGGGAGTGGGGCATGACTCCCAGTTTCAGACAACATACCCATGCTAGTTAGTGTGCCAAACCCAGCTGCAGTATTATAAGAGGCAGGAGAAGCTAGTCACCCCAGAAACATACCCAACCAAGATGCTAGCATGTCTCGCTGTCCATGCTGCTGTTTTTTAGTATTCTGGCTCAATCAAGGCTAGTATGGTTATGTCACCTTGCTCTGGGAATCACCCCCGTCTTGAAGTGTAGATCTACCTTAAGAACGTACCAAGTCAAAGTCACTGATGTCTTTTCCAACGGGAAACTGACTCACAAGGCTCTGACACCTGCTGCTGCTGGGCAGAGGGGCAATGTTTTTTAATAACAAACTGGTTTCCTCCTTCCTGCACTTCCTTGCGTGGGTGGAGTTCTGGAGGTGGGCGGAGCATGGCTTTGCTATCTCCAGCTGTTACAGTGTCCATGGTTGATAATGTACAAGTCAGAGCAACCATCAAGACTGCCCTCTCCTTCACCAGGTGAAATCATCCCTGGGTAGGTAAGGCTCATTGCCTCTCCCATTGGTTGGTTCTGATGGTAGCCTTACTGGATCAAGAATGAATCTGGGCCCAATTATCAGAGGAGCTGAAACCCCACTGGTTGTAAATCGGGCCTCAGATATCTCTGATTGAACCAGAAACTGAGGCAGCCAAAACCAATGTCTACATTTGAAAACACTGGCATTCTCCTCTCTCTGCCTTTGTTTCCCCTCCTGTGGGGCTCATGATACATTGCTGCCTTTCAGGGGAGCTTGAACATTTTTGCAAAGAGGCTTGTGATGTTCTACTAGGAGGCTCTGTATCAGTGAAAAGGTGAAGAACCTGAGAGCAAAACAGGTCATGGACACAGCTATTGGTTTGCATAAGGGACCCACTGCAATTTTTGGGGAGATTTGGGGGAGGAAAAGACTATATTTGGGTCCTACCATTCTGATTTGCATTGGTGGTTGGCATTCTTTAACTCCTAGTCCTCAGCATTACTCAATAGTTGTACAACCCCCTTCGTTTCCAAAACTCATGTTTCCAGACGGCTGTGTTGTAAAAACAGGCTTCTTTTGGAAACTGGCAGCGTGGGGTGGGGCTGGAGCATGCTGACAGACTAACACGATTGTTCAACAATCCCTGGACTGCACCATTAATCAGGTCCCTGGCATCAGACTGCTCCAGCTTGGCGTGTGCGCTAGTGATGAGCTCACGGGGCCCTTTCTTTTTTTTTTAATCACTCGCTCTGCCATTTCAGGGCCTCACAGGCTGGTCTCCCAGACAAATGGGCTCATTAGTTCTCAAGCAGGGCATTGGTGACACCGAAAGCCAAGGGGAAAACATGGGGTCAGGCAATCCCACTGCAAACCAGACACCTTTCAGTGATGGGGGCATGGAAACTCCACTGCTTGGGAATTTGCTTTAGGAACCTGGGACTAAAGTGGAAACAACCGAGTGCCAGGATGCCTGGGTTTTATTCCTGGCTTAGGGGGTTGTGTGTAGTGATTAAAGCAGAGGGTGCTGTGTTGGGATGCTGGCTTCTATGTCCACTTGCAAACCTGACCACCTGTCTGACCCATCATCTTCCACATTAATAGTCTCCCCACTGGGATCAAGGAACAAGTCCTATTTAGCACCATTATCCATCATTGGCTAGCACCCAACAGTGCATTGGCCATTTCCCCAGTTGTGACGGTTCTTGGGGCATTCAAGGCTGCGTGTAACCATGTCACCCCACCGTCCCCAGCAGGAGAGAGCCTTGCTTCAGTTTAAGTGGCAGCCAGCTTCCTAATGCTGCCAGCCTATCAGTCTCCCAAGCACTGTCCTCCTGGCTATTCCAACCTTTACTTTGCTTTGCAAGCTAACTATAAATGCAAGGCAGCCCCTTTTAATCACAGAAGCATAGAAAATTAGGGTTAAAAGGGTCCTCAGGAGATCATCTAGTCCAACCACTGCTCAAAGCAGGACTAACCTCAGCTGAATCACCCCAGCCAGGGCTTTGTCAGGCGAGGCCTTAGAAACCTTCTGCCACCTCCCTAGGAAACTCGTTCCAGTGCTTCACCAGCCTTTTAGGGAACATGTTTTTCCTAATATCTAACCTAAACCTTCCTCACTGCAACTTGAAACCGTTACTCCTAGTTCTATCATCTGCTATCACGGGGAACAGCCTTGCTTCATCCTCCCTGGAAATCCCTTTTCAGACCCCTGTGGAAGTGATCCTTTGGGTGTTCAGCCCCCTTTTCTCCGAACATGCACAGAAATCCCAGCTCTGCTGTCCCCAGGGGAACAGTGACATGCCGACTGCCATGATGCAGGCCAGGATCAGCATTTGATATCACAATGCTGAGATATATTTATGGTGGAAACCCAGATAAGTTTAATACCACCTCAAGGCTCCAGAGCTAGTGAGGCACGGTAATGGATAAAAAGATTACACGTAAAATAAAACCATAACATGTTTTCTACAGACTAAACTTAACTAGCAGCTCACCTACTCTTTAAAGACTTTTAACTCATGCCCAAAGTCCTCTGCAGTGTTTTTAACCACTGTTGACTGAGACCCTGTTTTTATCATCCTGTCCCTTTACTTTGAAGGGAGCAGGGAAGGGAGTGGCTTCTTTGTCTTCTGCTTACACCCCCAAATGTTCCAGCTGTATTGGCAGAGATAGGATAACCACTGCTCTTCAAAGCGTCTGACAAAGTGGGATTTTCTCCCATGAAAGCTCATGTGGTAAAAAAAAATCTGTTAGTCTTTAAGTGCCACAAAACTCCTTGCTTTTTTTGCTTTACTAGACTAACATGGCTGCCCCTTTGGAACTTACTTTCCTGTGTGCTGCTTCCCTCTTGATTTCCCATCTTGGGCAGCCCTTGTGTTAGCTACAATGCTTAACTAATGCCCCAGCTGGAAGACAGGCACGTAACGTCCCTCGACGGACAGAAATCCTGTTTCTCTACCACTGCTGGTGATTTGCACATTGATAAAGGAAGAAATTATTTTTAACCTATACACATAACTCCTTACAAAGAATCTGTGCTTAGCTTTCACAACAGCAGTAATGACAAAAGCCACCTCGGCTTTAATTTAAGATGTCCCGTGACATTCTCTGGTGAATGTACAGACCAGAATCAGACAGTTCTGTAACCCCTTTGCCAGGTAACCTCAACATCGGCACTGCTCTTGTTAGCATGGTAGCTCAAGCCCGAGTGACATGAAGCAGTCCTGGCTACCAGTGGCAGTGTAGGCAGGAGGGCTTGGGTGGACAAATACTGAATAAGGAAGGATGGGGGTTCCAGCTGTGCATCCACATGGTCAATCAGTTTTAACCCAGGAACATCCAGGGGGATCAGAGATGTGTTTTCCAGTATGTAGGCCTGAGTGAATATTGACCATTTATGAACTGATGGGATGGGGGAAGGTCCTGAGACCACATAACTTGTGCCGTAAGACTCTCCTACAACTTTTGACCCTCCTCCAGCAGGTCCCAGACTGGGGCCTCATCAGAAAACCTTTGAAGTCAATGGCTGTGGTCTCTCACTGATTTCAAAGGGTTTTGAATCAGGACCCTGGTGACCAAAAACAATGGGCTACCAATGTAACACATTGACTGAATGTATCATCATGTTCCCCTCGGATGACTGGTCTGCTTAGAGGATAATAGTCTACTGTTGCTACCAGCAAATGGTTCTGCTTCTTTTCCTCAAGCAACAGAGGTCTGTATGGTGGGTTGTAAGGTGCAGCTCTGCTGATTTGTCGGGTGGGGGAAGTTTCACAGGCTGGCTCAGTTTAGCCACATAGCTTGACTTGGTGGAAGTAGCCAATTTTGTATGGTCTATGACCCGGAGGTTTTGTTTAAGTGAGCCTTTGGCACTGAATTTTGCAACTGCTTTTTCTCGTATGTCTTAATGTAGCAATTACTTTTCTTAGAGGGGATTATTATGGAATCCAGATGAAGAACAGTAACTTCAGGCTGTGGAACATGGGACATTTCTTTGGAACAAGCTGGCAATGAACCCTGAAATAATCTTTTAGAATATTTTTAAAAGGGACTTTATTGTAAGATGCCAAAAAAAAATGTGGCCAGTCTACACAGCAGCAAGTCTCACCAGATGGTAAAGAGCTACCGTACGCTTTCGGTGTAAACACCAGTGCCAACTGGGTACTGCATCTGTACAGAAAAGTGGAAAAAAACCTGATTCGCAACAGGGTGGAGATGATGGCCATCATGTTGAGTCCTATTAATGATTAAATAATCAAAAATGTGAATGATAATTGGAAATTATCTAGTCCAGTCCCCTGGATGACCTCACAAAGTCTCTTCAGCCATGTCTACACCTAAAAACTTAGTTCAGACTTGCTTAGTCCAAACTAAGTAGTTTGAAGTTAGTTTGAACTAACTGTGTTTTTTTAAGTTCAAACTAACTTTTAGTTTGAACTAGCTGCACTTTCTTTAGTTTAAACTAACTTTTTAGTTTGAACTAACAGTTAGTTCGGACTACATGAGTACATTGTGCTAGTTCGAACTAAATTTCAAAATAAGTTTGAACTAAGCAGTTAGTTCTGACTACCCAGCTGAATTAACTAGGTTAAACTAAGCTTTGCTTAGTGTAGGCAGGGCTCAAATAAGTTCGAAATGAGGCTCCTTAATTCGAACTAATTTGCTAGTGTAGACATAGCCATCTAGTCCTACAATTCTATGATTCTAGTAAATCATTCAAGAACTCCTCACTAGATGCCCAAAAATCCACACTACCACAGCTGCAGAAAAAGATTGAGTTGGTGAAAAGAGTGACCTACTTGAGAAGAAAGGAGAAGTTGATAGCAATGAATATAAATCAGAAGTTACAAATTGTCAAAAACTGATAAAGGAAGCAGAAGGAAACAAGGAGAAATCCTTGGCTAACAGAGATATGGACATAAAAAGGAATTTTCTAACTATGTTAGGAACAGAAAGAATCCTGCCAATTGTACTGGTCTATTACTAGATAGAAATGGTAGAGTTATTAATAATGATGAAGAAAAGGGAGAAGTGATCAATAGATCTATCTGTTCTGCATTTGGGGGAAAACAGCTTCTATAGTCCCATCATATGAAGATGACGATAACACACATCATGCAAATCAACTTGGATTTATAGAAAATAGATCCTGTCAGACTAACTTGATTTCTTGTTTTGATGAGATATTAAGTTTGGTTGATAAAGATAATAGTATGGATGTAATATTCTTAGACTTCTCAGAGGGGTTTGACTTGGGGCCATGTGACATTTTGATTGAAAAGCAAAAATAATATAAAATAAACCTGATACACACAATGTGGATTTAAAAATAGGCTCACTGATAGATTTCAGAATGCATTTATATATGAGGAAGTGTCCTCAAATAGGTCTGTTTCCAGTAGGGACTGGATCAGGACTCTGCACCATTTAATATTTCTATTAAAGATCTGATAGCGATAGATTCAAAGAGTTTAATCAATCTAGTTTAACAAAGAGATTGTTCAGGGCTGACTAGATCACAGTTTGTAAATATCTACATATGAACAAATATTTAACAATGTTCTCCAGTTTAGCGAACAAAGGTAGACGTTCTTTAATGGTATAGCTGCACTAATCTCAACCATTTTACAATTAAATTTAACATCCTTGTAGGGGAGGAAATGCCAAAGATGCTTACCACAGTAGCATTTAACTTCAAAAAAATGGAAACTCCACAGAAAGGAGAGTGCTAGTTCTAGGGAAATAGAAAGGAACAGTCACAAAAGTGAAATGCCTGCAAGTTGCATGGAAACTTTTAGAAAACAACATACTAGAGTCTCGAACTGTTTGTATTCATCCTATCACCACAAACAACAACAACAAAAACAATAACAGGCCACCATGGCTAACCAGTGGAGTTAAAGAGGTGGCTTGAAGCAAAAAGATATCTTTTAAAACTGGAAGTCAAATCCTACTGAGGAAATTAAAAAGGAACCTAAATTCTGACAAGTCACTATAAAAGTGTAATTAGGGAGGCCAAAAAAGAATTTGCCGATCAACTAGCAAAATATCCCATAAGAACAGCCATACTGCATCAGACCAATGATCTGCTAGCCAAGTACCCTGTCCTCTGACAAGCAGCAATATCAGATGCTTCAGAGGAAATGAACAGAAGAGATAATCATCAAGATATCTCTACCATTTCCAATCTCTGACAAACAGAGGCAAGGAACACTTCAGAGCATGGTTTTTACCTCCCTACCCATCCTGGTTAACAGCCATTAATGGACCTAGCCTCCATGAACTCATTTAGGTTTTTTAAATTCCATTATAGCTTTGGCCTGCATAACATCATCTAGCAAAGAGTTCCACATGTTGACTATGTGTTGTGTGAAGAAATACTTCCTCTTCTTCGTTTTAAACCTGCTACCTATTAATTTCATTGGGTAACCTCCATGTTCTTGTGTTATGACAAGGACTAAATGCACTTCCTAATTATTTTCTCCGCACCAATCATTTTATAGACCTCTATCATATCTCCCCCTAGTGGTCTCTTTACCAAGTTGAAAAGTCCTAGTCTTATTAATCTCTCCTCATACAGAAGCTATTCCATACCCCTAATTACTTTTTCAGTTCCTTTTCCAATTCCAATATATCTTTTTTGAGATGAGGCAACCAGATCTTCACACAGTATTCAAGATGTGGGCACACTAGGGATTTATAAAAAGGTTTTCTGTCTTATTATTGATCCCTTTCCTAATTGTTCCCAACATCTAACTTTTTGACTCCACTGAAAATTGACTGGATGTTCTCAGAGAACTATCCACAATGACACCAAGAGCTCTTTCTTAAGTGGCTACAGCTAATGAGCCCTCCCCATTATATATATATTCAAATATAGTTGGAATTATGTTCCTATATACATTACTTTGCATGTGTTAACACTGAATTTCATTGGCAATTATGATGCTCAATCACTCAGTTTTGTAAGATCTGGGGGCAAAATGGAGATATTCTTGGAGTTTTCTCTGGGTGCTGCATGCATGCCTCAGTTTCCCTCATATGTTACTCATGTACTTCAGTGATGGGACCCAGGTGACTAGAGGGTGGATGGGCCATCTCCAGGCATATCTACACAGATAATAAACAGACCTCTCTGCCCTGGATCACCAAGTTGCAACAGACTGTAACAGGTTACAGCAGGCTGAGACAAGGAGAGTAGACACCTTGCCTAGAAGGTTTCAAAGGAGTAGCCAGGTTAGTCTATTTGAGCAAAACAAACAGGCAGTCCTGGAGCACTTTTGAAGACTAACAAATGTATTTATTGCATGAGCTTTCATGGGTGTAATCCCACTTTGTCAGACACTTGATGTGGAAACTGCAGTATGCCATGCATGGAGAAGACTGAGCCACAGTGTAGTTTTTAGTCTGTTTTAGTCAATCAAACTAGTTATATGAGTCAACCAGTGTTCACATTGCCTTTAAAGAACAATCAATGAGAAGATGTGAATGTTAAAAGAGGACCAGTTACCTGATATGAGTTAGCCACTTAAAATCTCTATTCAAACCCAAGGTGATGATGTCAAATTTGCATAGGAGGTCCAGCTCTGCAGTGCCATGCTGACGTCTGTTTTTGAAATTTTTTTTGCTGATGCACTGTATCTTTCATGTCTGTTACAGACTGTCCATAGAGACTGAAGTGCTCCCCTACTGGTTTTTGATTGTTACCATTCTTGATGTCTGATTTGTGCCCTTTTATTCTTTTGTGCAGAATGCTGCATGCAGTTCTCAAGGATCTGTCCTGGAACCATTGCTGTTCAACATTTTAATAAATAATCTGGAAAAAGGGGTAAACAGTACTGTGGCAAGGGTTTCAGTCCATACAAAATTACTTAGGCTAGTTAAGTCCAAAGCAGACAGTGAAGAGTTACAAAGGGATCTGACAAAAGCAGGAGACTGGCCAATAAAACGGCAGAGAAATTCAGTGTTGATAAATGCAAAGTAGTGTACGTTGGAAAACATAATCCCAAGTATGCAAACAAAATGATGGGGTCTCAATTAGCTGTTACTACTTAAAAAACGAGATCTTGGAATCACTGTGGATAGCTCTCTGAAAACATCTGCTCAATGTGCAGTTCCGGGAAAAAAAAACTAACACTGTTAGGAACTATTAGCAAAGGGATAGAGAATAAAGGAGGAAATATCATAATGATACTATATAAATTAATGGTGCACCCACACCTTGAATCCTGTGTGCAGTTCTGGTCATTGCATTTCAAAAAAAGATAAACTGGAATTGGAAAAAGTACAGAGAAATGTAACAAAAATTATTAGGGGTATGGAAGAGCTTCCATATGAGAAGAGATTAAAAAAAAACCAGGGACTGTTTGTTTTAGTAAAGGGATGGCTAAGGGGATATCACAGAGGTATATGAAATCATGACCAGTGTGGAGAAAGTGAATAGGGAAGTGTTATTTACCCCTTCATGTAACACAAGACCCAGGGGTCACCTAATTTAATGAACAGGCAGTATGTTTAAAACAAACATGTAAGAACTTCTTCACATAATGCACAGGAACCCTGTGGAATTCATTGATAAGGGATGTTGTGAAGGCCAAACATGTAACTGGGCTCAAAAAAAAAGTTAGTAAGTTCCTGGATAGGGCCATCAATGGGTATTCGCGAAAGTAGGCAGGCACGCAACCCCATGTGTGTCCCTAAAAGTCTGACGGCCACAAGCTGGGACGGAAGGGCAGGGGATTGGATCACTTGATCCAATTTGCCCTGCTCTCTTCATTCTCTCTAAAGAACCAGGCTTTGGCCATTTTTGCAAGACAGGATGCTGAGCTCTATGGACTATGGTCTGACCCTGCTTATCTGTTCTTAGGTTCTTGTGAGCAATTTACAAAGGACCATGGTGGTTTTGCCAGCCCCAGTCATATGTAAATCAAGACTGGATCTTTTTCTGAAAACTCTGCTCTAGGAAGTATTGTGGGAAAGTTCTCTGGCCTCTGTAATGACAGAGGTTATGGTAGTTCCTTCTGGCCATGGAGTCTCTGAAATCCAAGTTCACTGTGATACCCTGTAAAGGCAAATCCAGCCTCTGCTTCAGAGGCTAGTATATGGAATTGACCGTACTTATGTGAGCTGTCAGGTTTGCACTCAAGATCTACAGCACTGTGAACAGCAGTTTCTATGGCTTAAGTTCAAAAACGATGGGCCGTATTTTACATGTATTTTGGCACCCAAAACGACGTGCTTAGGTCTGTCCCCCTATGTCCCTATCTCCATGTTTAGGCACCAAAATAATCTGGCTCTACAGTGCTTAGCTAAAAGCTATAACAAGCCCTTTTACATGGACCAGCCACTAGAGGGTGACAATGGTCCACATGCTACATACTTCCTCCAGCTGGGTTAGCTCATCCTGAGCAGTTGAGTCCTATCATGGTGCCACATTTTTTTAACCAAGCCAGCCTGGGGCAGAAGGGCATCCTTCTTCCTTAGGCTCTCCAGGGAGATTACTGATGAACCCAGGAAGCTGAGTAGCAGCATCACCTCAGCCACCCGGCAACCTGTATGTTGCATAATAAATCAGCTCAGTGTTGGGGAGCAGCAAAGAGCACAGATCAGGGGAGCCTTGGGGAACGGAGGTGTATGGAGGAGAGTGGGGAGGAGCGGAGAAGAGGCGGGACACATGGGGAAGCAGTGGCGGGTGAGCTGGAGGAGGGGGAAAGAAGAGGAGGGACACATTTGGTGAGCAGGGAGAGGCTGTGCCAGGGAGGGGTGGGACCCAGGATGGAGTGAAGGTGGAACGTGGGTGTGGGTATGGATGAAAGAGGGAGGACAGGGGAAGTGTCACCCACCACACGTATGACTGCCTTATTCTGTTCATTTCACTTTGAAGCATCCGGCACCAACTGCAGATGGAAAACAGGATACTGGGATATATGGACCATTGAGCTGACCCTGTATGGCCATTCTTACATTTTACCTGAGAATGTGGCGTCTCCTTTTAGTTTCCCAGTGACTGATGAGGGGCCAGTGGCCCTAGCAGCCAAGACCTTTCATCTGGGATGATCCCCAAATGTCCAAAAACCATCATAGAAATGCAGCTGCTTCTGGGGTGTGGTGGCGCTGTTTAAAGCATATAGTAACACTGCACAGATATGAGTATAAGGGTGAACACTTTGTCCAAAGGAAACTGGAGTGGGTATTAGCAAGGAAGATTGCAATTTCCTATCTGGAATCGGGCCAGGACCCAGAGCTGTGCACCTAATGCCTGAAACTGGCACTAGCAGTTCATTATTAGTACCAAGAAATGGCAGGGCAGGGAAATCTCAGCTCATGTTTCAGATAAAAGTTTAGGCTGAAATTTACAAAGCTACATGAGGCCCAATTTCCACGACTGGCTTATCGAGTAAAAGACTCCTGCTGCACTATGCTGTACTCTTCCCTAAAGTAAGTCATCATCAGAATCTGTATAAGTGCATTCCACTTAGATTATTCACCCTGTCTCGCCTTTGGACACTGCAACTGGGGTGAGGACCAGCTGACTGATTTGGGATTAGCTGCACTGCTCGTTAGTCTAACCCCTGAGGCTATGATAGTTTGACCTCGTGCCCAGGGCTCTAATAGGAGGGCTCTCCCAATCTGTTTGAGCTCTGCTGTGAAGCTGGAACCAGCAGCTGCGGAGGGCATGAACAGGAGAGAGCTGGGGAGAAGGTAGGATGGATGGTAGCGGGGGATACAGAGGAGGCGTCGGAACAGCAGAGAGATCAGGAAGCAGCTCATGGAGGCTTTGAAGCCCACTGGAGTTATGGCGATTTGCACCAGCTGAAGCTCTGGCTATAATGATCATGACAAGCAAAACCCTGTGCCAGCTGCCAGCTCCAGCTGTTGAAGCCACACTTGCAAGTCTGCCACAGAACTAATGGGGCTTCTTGGCAGGGGAAAACGGTTAGGCAAAGATGAAAAAAGAGGGCGGAGGCTGGAGACAGCAGAGTGGTGGGAAAGGGTCACCATAACCAGTTACATGGGAGAATATCAAAGAACACCAAAGAATGACACCCACCACAAAGGACCTGTCTGAATAACTTATTTATAGTGCACCCAAGATGCACCAGGCTCCGTTCAGGCCAACTAACTCACTCTCTGCCCTGAGAGCTTACAGGTGAATCCTAGAAGTGTAGGCGGGTAAAGGACCTTGACAGGTCATCTACTCTAGAGCAGTCCCCTGCACTCAAGGCAGGACTAAGTAATAACTAGACCGTCCCTGACAGGTGTTTGTCAACCTCCAATGATGGAGATTCCCTGACCTCCCGAGGCAATTTATTCCAGGGCTTAACTACCCTCACAGTTAGGCAGGAAAACTACCCTGAGTTAAGGGGGAAAAAGAAAGAGAAGAATGAGATTCGTTCATGGGGGATAAGTCCGTCAATGGCTATCAGCAGGGAAGAGCAGGCATTGCTGTTTGCCAGATACTGGGAATGGCCGAGGGGATGGATCACTTGATAATGACCGGTTCTGTTCATTCCCTCTGAAGCATCTGGCATCAGCCACTGTTGGAAGACAGGGCACTGGACTAGATGGACCATTGGCCTGACCCAATCCAGTTGTTCTCATGTATTCTTATGCACTTACATATTTTAGAAGGAAGTTTTTCTTAATCTCTAAGCTAAACCATCCTAGCTGCTATTTAAGACCATTGCTTCTTGTTCTATCCTCAGAGGTTAAAGAGAACAATTTTCTGCCTCCTCCTCGTTAACAACCTTTATGGCCTTGAAAGCTGTTATCATGTCTCCCCTCAGTCTTCCCTTCTCCAGACTAAACAAACCCCATTTTTTCTATCTTTCCTCATAGGTCATGTTTTCAAATCTTTTAATCATTCATGTTGCTTGTCTCTGGACTTTCCGCAATTTGTCCATGTCTTTCTTGAAGTGTGGCGCCCAGGACTGGACACAACGGGCTAGCTGAGGTCTAATCAGCACTGAGCAGAGAAGAATAACTTCTCATGTCTTGCTTACAACACTCCTGCTAATACATCCCAGAATGAGGTTTGCTTTTTTACCACCGTGTTACACTGTTGACTCTTATTTAGCTTATGATCCACTAGGCTATTGTCTAAATCATGGATGAAGATATAAAACAGAACTCGACCCAAGATCTTTCCCTATGGAACCCTGCTTGAGATGCATTTCTGACTTGACTATGATCCACTAGTCTGGGAATGGTAAATTCCCCATTTTCAAGCAAGCATTTGACAAAGAGGAATTTTCTCCCACGAAAGCTCATGCGATAAATAAATTAGTTAGTTTTTAAAAGTACTACAGACTCCTTGTTTGTTTTTATGGACCCCCAGATCCCCTTCTATAGTACAACTGCCTAGGGATTCATTTCCCATTTTGTATGCGTGCAGCTGATCATTCCTTCATCAGTGGAGTACTTTGCATGTGTCCTTATTGAATTTCATCCTATTTACTTCAGCCCATTTTACCAGTTTGTCCAGATCATTTGGAATTTTAACCTCCCCTTCAAAGCACTTGCAACCACTCCCAACTTGGTATCGTCCACAAACTTTATAAGTGTACTCTCTATGCCATTATCTAAATCATTGATGAAGATATTAAACAGAACTGAACCCAAGATTGGTTCCTATAGGACGCCATGTGAAATGCTTTTCTAACTTGACGGTGATCCACTGATAATTATTCTCTGGGAATGATTTTCCAACCAGTTATGCACCCTCTTTATATTAGCTGCCTCTAGGCTATGTATCCTCGAATTCATTTCCTCCTCTCATCTTTCCATTCATAGATTCCAAGGCCAGAAGGGACCACTGTGGTCATCTGATCTAACGAACTGTATAACCCAGCCCCTAGACCTTCCTCACCGTATTTCCTAGCACGGTTCTTTTAGAAAAACATCCTATCAGGATTTTAAAACTGTCAGTGATGGAGAATCCACCACACACCTTGATAAATTGGGCAAAGGACAAATCACTCTCACTGGTAAAAATGTACACCTTATTCTCAGTTTTGTGGTCTGCTGGCATGAACGCAGCTTTGGGTCTGCCTCACGTGGCACTGAGATGCTTCCAGCCCATCAGCTTAATTATTATGTAGTTTGTAGGATGGTCTCACTGAGACCAGGGCCCTCTTGTGTTTGACGCTGCATTGACACATAACAAGAGACCATCCCTGCGCCAAGGAGCTTACAGACAAAAACATACAAAAGATGGCAGGGGAAACCGAGGCAGGTAAGGCCATACCTACATGCTCCCTGAATCATCTGAAGGGGGTTCTTCCATTAAGGTGGGTAATCCACCTCCTACATGTGCACACATACCTGACTTAACTATGGTGCTCAGGGGTGTAAATTCTTCACACCCGCTCAGGAGCACTATAGTTCAGTTGACTTAACTTCCAAGTGTAGATCAGGCCCCATTGCAGAGTCAGGTCAGCTGAGTCTCTGCCCAGTGCTCTACCCACTGACCATGCTGTTTGGACTTCAGCAGCAGCAGATGTGCCCCTTTGGATGCTCATAGGTCCCCTCCACGTTGCCATGGGTCTCCCAGATCCCAAGGGAGCTGCCCTGTGGCTCACATGCAGGGCCCTTGTTCGACAAAACGATAACATAGCAGAGGCACCTCCTTCCCAGCCCATAGAGAAGCAGCAACAGGGTGACGAGTGAGACGTGGTTTCAGGAAAGCCCTTGGGATGAGTGGTGGTGCCCATCTCTCCCCCTTTCTTTTCTGACTGCCTCTCCTCCGAATAAATAAATAAATGCACACAACAAACACTGCCTGTGTCCCCCCCTACTTTCTCATTTTTCCCTGTCATCATCTCCCTCGATCTGGTTGAGTCCCCCCTCCCTCAGCAGCCTGGCCTGAAGCCACATTTCAGCTCCGGCCGCTGTTCCCAGCCTTCTCTAAAAGCCAGCTTTGTATTTTACAACCAGGATCTCACTCGGCATACGATTTTAATTAGAGTCTGGTTACATGGCTCAGCAGATGTGGAATGTATTTCTTAGCCCAGGTGGAATAAATCTGTTGCCATAAAAATCAAACCCCCTGTTATTGAATTCTGTTCTTCTAAATAGCACAGTATTGAAATGGGCTCCTTCCCTGCCCCCACCCCACCCCTTTCCTCTGTTGCCCCCGTCCCCCAACCCCTTAAATACAAACCCCTTTCTAAGTGCTTAATAAGTTTTAATTTTATTAGATTTCCTTGCGTTCCCATACAGTGCCGCCAGGATGAAAAATAGCTGGAGGCTATGGGCTGGCTCCGTGCTGTTGACTTGGTAGAGTACCAAGGAGGGCAGTGTTTATGCCACCAGGGCACTCAGGCAAAAGGAGGTGGGATGCAGGATGCACCACGCAGGATCTGGCCCATCAACGTAGCTAGCCTGTCCTTAGCGGCAGTCAATGGCTGATCCTTTGGAGGAAAGCACCTCTTGTGTTGTTTGTATGGCACATTGCCTCCTCCGGGGTTCTGACACCTTTCTCTGCAAATGTCGGCCACTAGGGCAGGACCGGGTGCTGATCAACTCAGGAAGCTCCTGTGTTCTTCTGCTGTCATGCCAGTATTGTCTCACTGAGCTGAACTCCTCACGCCTCCCCCACCGTGGAAAACCCCTGGTACCAGCTGACGGACAGGTGCCCTGGCCAGGCAAGCGACCCGTGAAGCGATGGTGACGTCAGGGCTGGTGGGCTGCAGCTGCCTTTGGAGATCACACCTCTCCTGGTGGTTAACATCACAGCCAGGCGCAGGGCCTTTGCTTCCTTTCAGGCATGCCCCGTTTGCCCACCTGGGGGGCATGCTGACCCCTCCTCACTTCTTAGCACAGAGCCACTCTCGTTTATGGACGGTCTGAAACGGGCACATCGTCCCTGCCAAAGGATGGAGATAAACAAGCTGGTGTGAGCTATGAGATGCCCTGAACCTCCACTCACTCCACCTTCAAAACTCAAGTCCCACCCCAATGCCCATCCCTGGAAGCAAATCTCTCAGCCTGGTGAGGGTCTCAGCACCAATGCACCCTCCTGTCCTTGCCCACCCCTGGGGCGGGGAGTGCTGCCCCAGCTCACCTTGTCACTGTCCTGAGGGGCTGTGGGGTGCTGCTGCTGGCTCCCCAGGCAAGTTGCTAGGGGCTGGACTCCTGGGGGTATTGTGGGGCCACTCGAAAGGGCAAATCTGGCCTCGCATCAGAGCTGGCTTCTGCACCTGCTTGTGCTGCAAACTCACTGTGAGATGTTGGGTGGCTGCAGCTCTGCAGCTGGAGTCTGTAAAGCGGACGGGATAGCCTCGGCTCCTCCCTAGACACCCCGCTCTGAACAACTGCCTTTCCGTCTCTCCAAATGACCAGGCCTCTCCTGGTAGGCTAGAGGAAAGGTAATTCGCACCCTCATGTGATTGCTGCTGCCATCTCCCTCTCCCCACAGCTCATAGGGCTTAGGAGGAGAAGGGAGTCATAGCCTTCGTGCAATACGGACACCAACTGCATTGCCTCGCTGTGGCCAGTGATTAACTTGTGCCAGGTTGAACCCCGGCGCCTCTGGGCCTGGCAGCTCACAGCCCTGGCACCTCTGTGCTGGCTGCATCAGCACCTTTTTCGTTAGAAAGAAAGCGCTGGCCCTGACCTGGACACAGAGAGTCTGCTTGAGTTAGGACCCTGGCTTCCCGAGACGGGACACAAACAGCTGGGAGATCCGGTGGGAAAGTTAGCTGTGGAAGTGCCTGTTTCTCCGTGATGGCTCCAGCAGCCCATCGGGAGCAGGGGGATGTCAGTGTGTGCTGGGTGTGGATGGGGCAAGGGGTGTGCTTTTTGCAGCCTGGTTATGACAGTGTTGGGGGGTTGGCAGTATGTGCTGGGGTGTGGATGTATGAGGGGTGTGCATGTGGCAGCCTGTTTGTGACAATGTTGGGGGGCTGGCAGCATGTGCTGGGTTATGGATGGGGTGAGGGGTGTGCATGTGTGGGTGGCTGAGAAGCTGATGCATCTCTAGTCTGAATCACAGCCCTGCTCCCCCCATTATTTCAATCCTGGGCTCCTTCACAGTTGTGCCCATGCACCTCACTCCTGAGCTCCAGCCCCCCAGCTGTGTCTCTGCTAGTGAACCCCCTGTGCTGACGTAGAGTGCCCCCCATGCCAGTCCTGAGCGTCCTCCAGTCACACACATGTAGCTCATGTCCCTTAGCCGTCACCTGCACTAATCCCTGCTGGTCTCTTCCCGAGTCATTGAACTTCAGGGCCTAAAGCACCTCAGCCCTAAAGCACAGCCCCGCGCGAGTCTTGGACTCGAGTCCCACCCTGCTATGCCAATGTTCCTGCGCCTTAACCTGGAGCCCCCTGCCCGCTTCTCCTGCTCACACATCCTGCTAATGCACCTTGGCTAAGGCCTCCTCTTAGCCTTGCTCTTCCCATCCTGGGGTCCCATATAGCTCACCTACTGCACCCCAGTTGAAGCCTGGGGTAAAACCTTTGCTTTGCTGGCCCTGGGACCCACACACAGCTGTATCAATGTGCCTCTCATCGGACCAGCCAAATCTTTGCAAGCCCTGTCCTGGGCTCCCCCACAGTCCTGCCAAGGCATCTCAGCCGTGACCTGAAACCGAAGGTGTGATCTAATGGCATCTGTCATGTTGAATGAGGCACACACAGACAAGTGGGTTTTGGCTTCCCTGTTCTCTCAGCTTCGCAGCCCAGAGTTGCTCAGAGCCAAGGGTGCTGCCTTCTTCGATGCTGTCAGCTACCCTCATCAAAGGGACACAAAAACCGACTTGTCTCCCTGACGCTTGGACTCAGGCCTTCTTCTTTTGCTTCAGGCGTGTGTGGCCTGCTGATTTTAGTTTTTTGAGCCTTTTCCTCTGCTACTGCCAGCCCTGAGGGTTCAGAAAACAGAGAGCTGGCTCCAAGGAAAACGGGAAGGCTGGCACCAGCACCCCTTCAGCCACCTCAGTCTGTAAGGATCTAATCTCTCACCCTACAGGGAATATTCCCCACTGCTCTGACTTTCCTGGGGGCAGCTCCTCTTGCCCATGAGGTGTAACACTTGCAGGCATCAGGTGATTAGCTGAGCCGAGCCTCCAGCTTGTCCCCTTTATGCTGCTGGAGAATCTGAAGTGCTCCCATTTTTCAAGCTGTTTGCAAATTTTTGGGGCATCTGTCTTTGGGTGTCCAACTTGAGGCTCCTTGGCTTAGAGTCTCAGTGAATCTAGGCCCCTTGTGTCTGCTTTTCTGAGGTGCTGAACCCCCAGCTGGTTTCAAAAGAATTTCTGGGGGGTGCTTGCAATGTAACCCTCTAATTACTTGTAGACTGTGTGCACAAACAATTTCTTTGTGTGCGCAAAAACATTTCTTTGTGAGCACCAATATTAGCACTATTGAATTTTTTTGCACACACTTTATTTTGTTGTGTGCGCAGGTTCCATGACCTGTGTGCCTGTGCACATGTGCACAACTTAGAGGAAACGGTGGTGCTCAGCCTCTTTAAACATGAGACCCCAAGTGCTTTGAGCTGATGCTCAGAGATCGAGGTGCAAAATCAGCAGCCACTTCTGGAAATGCAGACTTTACGGCTATATCCACACATATGTTGTTATTTCGAAATAAGTTATTTCAAAATGGGCACGTCTACACGGCCCTTTTATTTCGAAATAACACCCGTTATTTCAAAATAAAAAAAATTCAGTCTACATGACGTTGGTTCGAACAATGGTTCGAAACAGCGGACCCATTGGCGTTATTTTGAAACATCCGTTTCGAAATAACGGTCATTTCGATCCCGCGGTTTCCCTTATTTCGAAAGGAGCCCTCTCGAAATAAAACTGTGTGTGTAGACGTGCCCAATGAGTTATTTTGAAATAAAGTCCTTATTTCGAAATAAGTTAATTCGAATTAAGAAAATATTAATTCAAATAAATGGAAATCCTGCTTTCGAAACAGCTGTTATTTCGAAATGGTTATTTCAAAATAACAGCCGTTTCGAAATGAATGGTGTTTAAGCTGTTTCGAAATGACGGTTTTTATTTCAAAATGACAGAGCCTGTCATTTCGAAATAAGAAGATGTCGTGTGGACATTCAGTTTTTTATTTCGAAAAAACCAGTGTTGTTTCGAAACAAAAGACTCGTGTGGACATACCCTACCAGACTTCCCACTAAATCTATGGGTAAAAAAACAGGACTCCTGCCCCTGGCTCACATCCGCTCCCACTGGATCACACCCAGCAACCTTTTCAGTATCACAATTCACAGAAGCTTCTTGTCACTGCTGAGCCAAAGAGCTTGTCTATTCAGCAAGGTCCTGAGAGGCAAGTCAGGGTGTGAATCTACTCTGCGCCAGCCTGCTGCGCAGTAACAGGCCCTGTGGAAACTGCTACAGTTCAGGGAAAGTCCCCTGGTGCAGCTTGAAGTAGCCGTCAATGTGACAAAAAGGCACATTCATGGTTCACTACTCTGCATCGGCAACACATCAGGTCTGATAGACTCAGTACACGTACCACACTGCTGTTGTGATGTATACGCAGAAGGTAGTGTGTGTTATATCGCTGGAAAACAAACAACTTTCTGATCCTTAATATCCTTGTGCCATGTACACGTGTTCAAAGTATGTACGAAGAGGTCTGGTCTTTCAATGTGTTTGGCCAGCAGGGCATAAACTCAGCCTGCACCAGGCAAAGGAAAGTGTATTTGCTTGGATGAGCAGCCCAGCTTTCAGGCAGTGACAATGAAGCTGTTTTTACATAAAAGGTAAACAGAGCCCTCCAGCTACCAGGGGAGAAGGTAACGACTCAGCTATGCCAGCGATGGGGAGGAACTAGCATAAAGTCTTCACCAGCCTGGCATCTCTTCCCAGCGGAGAAAAGGAACTTTCTCTGTGAATGCATTTCAATAGTTTACCAAATTAGAAAGATAGGTAATTGACTGAACTGACTGTATACTCTCGCAGCCTATAATAAAAGTATATCATGCATGGCCTTGTATGAAAGCTGATGACACGCTAGGAAGTGCTGTTCTCTCCCTTGGCACAGGTGGGCATGGTTTCCCAGGGTCTGTAGTGGAGCAGGGAACTGATCCAGTTTCTCCTCCAGCAAACAGCTACCTACCTGAACCAAAGCAGGCTGAAGCTCTCAGCTCCTGAGCTGATCACTTTTATATGATGTGTTTACAAGAGATTAATCTCTGCTACTTCACGGCTCTGGGGCTCCTCCAAGAGTCAGGCACGTGCCACTGAATAGAGAGGAGAGAAATGCCTGTGGATGTTTGGCTTAAAGGACACTCAAAAGCATCTTCTGGCCGGTAATCTTGCTCCAGCAGGGAAGCGATGCCTGGTCAGCAGAGGGCTGAGCACCCATCAATACCAGCTTCCATTAAAGGCCATGAGGGCCAGTCCAAGTTGCTGGTGTTGCCCCCCACATGACAAAAGCCACTCGCATCTCTTGACAACAGTCTGCTCCCAGCTCCCAGATCACATCCCTGTCCTTGCCCAAGGCCTCACATCCCAGCTGTAGCTTCCTGCCCAGTCCCAATCTCCAGAGTGAGCTGAACCAAGTCTCACTGCCATGCTGGGGAGGGAATTTGACCGCTGGGCTTTGGCCATTTAACCGAGAATACAGCTCTAGTTGTGGGGGGCCAGGAACATCAAAATCCAGGGTGAACAAGGCTGGGACATACACATAGTCTGGTTCGACATTTCACACAAGCCCACTGGCATGCTGTGGCTCTCCCTTGCTTCATCCTCCTCCTTCTCTTCTCCATTTCACCAACTCATGGCAGAGGGTGAGGCCAAGAAGGTGTTTGTCTTGAACAATGGTTCCCAACCTTTTTAGCTCACAGGCCACAGATACTGTTTTTAAAACCCTGAAGGACCACCAGTCTCCACCAGCAGCCCTCCTGTCCCCCTACAGCAGTCAGACAGAAGTTCAGCAAGAAGGCTGCCTATTGATCTCCAGTCCTCCCCAGCAGCAAGAAAGCTTCATATATCCCATAGCTCTCTCAGCTCCATCTGGGTCCCTGTGTAGTGGCTCTTTTCTGCAGCCAGGAGGATGGGAGATCTGTGCTCTGGTTCCTCCTGTTCCAGCAGCGACCTCAGCGCCGACGGACCCAGGCAGGTCTCTTTGCTCCTTGATACAGCCAGGGGAGGGGAGCACTGATCTCTGGTTTTCTTGACTTCAGCTAGGAGCCTGAACCTGTCTTGAAAGCCTGGGGTGATGCACTCTGCCTGGGCCTTTAGGCAACTGTTCCCTTCTGCAACCAGCCGGAGGGGAGCTGAGGGCCACTTTGAAAGATGCTGAGGGCAAAAAGCAGCTTGGGGGCCTCAGGTTGGGAAACACTGGTTTGGAGAATTAGAAAGACAGGATGGGAGCCAGGCAGCAGATGAGGAGCAGGGTTATGGGTGGAATCTGGATACCAAAACCCCCGTTTCTTTCCAGTTTGACCCTCCCCATGGAAATCCAGATCCCATCTCCATGAGTTATGCACCATTCTCTCTCTCACTTCTCTTTTTTTTCCTCTCTCAATATCCCTCTCTATTCTTTGATTCCCTTCTCTTTTCTTCTAAGCCTATTTTGGGAGTGTTAAGAAAACAAACATCTTCTTTTAGAAACACAGTCTGTTTCTCTGCTCTGCCTCCTGGAAGGAAGCCATTGGACTACTGCAAGCCAGATCTGGTGCATCCCCGGCATCGATGGTGCTTGTTAGCAGTGAAATTAATGCATACCATCCTCTCTGTGAGAAATTGGCAGTGTCAGAATGGCCGTGGGAGGGGAAGTGACACTGCGATCAGGAGATAAAGAGATGTCTTTCAATTTAATGTAATAAAGGCAGGTTTGTTTGTTTTCCTTTCAGTAATTACCAGTCCCTGCAGTCTGGCTCTACTCATTGCCATTTTCTCAAAAGGTTCACCACAGAGAAAGATAGCTTGCAGCAGGAGCATGAGACAGGCCCAAAGCTGGGGAATCAGTGATGCAACCTGCTGGATGGCTATAAAGTTACTGGTTCTAATCTGCCCTGAGACAGGGGCCCAGGGATTAAAGCAAAGGAGTCATAGTAAATTGTGTCAGCAAAGTGTTACTATGTTTTTGGGGTGCTGTCCATTTCTTTTGAGTCCCAGCATTAATTAAAACAAAAAGCAAGTGACTGGCTGTTAACGTGGCAGAGAAAACACTCTGAACCTGGCATGGACACACTGGTGCTGAGATGCTCGCCCACATTTGCAGACAGCCTGAAATAACAGGTCTGAAAGGCATGCACTACCCTCTTCATCTCAGCAGATGCCAGTTGAAGGCCATTTCACCATCAGCATTGATAATTATTACACTGCTGAACAAAGTATGTTAGGAAGAGGAGGGGTGCCCATTTACCATTTTAGGAACATGTGCACAGAGTTTGTCCCACACTGCAAATAACAGAGCCATTACTCCTTTACATGCAAACCACGCATGAATGCAGTGTTGAAACTAGATAACACAGAGCTCATCGGGAAGTGTGGAAGAAACTGGGCTTGGTTCTCCACCGTGTTACCCCGATTTGTGTTACTCACACACGCTGGGGGCTGAAGGTCAGTCTGGGTTTATTCCAAGTCAAGAGGAATAAACCCTCTCCAGGCCCAATTCTGCTCACATCTGTCTTCAGACTCTGCCCCCCAGGGGCATCTTCATTGGGCTTGCCCCTGAGTCTCTCACTGATGGGAACTCAGTAAACTGTCCTGTCATTGTGGATGCAGCTGGTCCCCCAATACCTGCCACTGGCCTGCCTCTGCAGGGTAAACTCCATCCCTGTCCCTGTGACACACCCACCAGCCCAAAGAGAGAAAAGGTGGCTGAGCTGGTGGTTAGTTCCCTAGCCTAAATTACAGGAGACCAGTCTTGAAAGCCTTGCTTTGCTCATAGTGCCCTCCATGCTCCTCGGCAGACAATTTAGTCCCAGATCCTCAGAGGCTCTGACTTACATTGAACAATCTGGGCCCTAGCTTCTCTTGGCCTCATTTCCCATCTATAAATGGGGGAGAACAGCACTGCCATGCCCCTCAGGGGTGCGGAGTTAAATGTATTAAAGATCCAGAGACACTCAGGTACTCTGTTCCAAAGGGTTAGTCTAGTTTAGCAAAACAAAGAAGGAGTCCTGTGGTACTTTTAGGCTATGTCTACACCTAAAACCTTAGTTTGGACTTGCTTAGTCCAAACTAAGTAGTTCAAAGTTAGTTCTAAGTAACCTCAATCTTTTTTAGTTCAAACTAACTTTTTAGTTTGAACTAAAAAAGGGGAGCTAATTCAAACTAAAAGTTAGTTGAAACTAAAAAAATGTGGTTAGTTGCAACCAACCGCTAGTTCGAACTTATTTCGTTCTAACTAGGATGCCTGCATTGGGCTAGTTTGAACTAAATATGCAAATTAGTTTGAACTAAGTAGTTAGTTCAGACTAAGCAGCCGAACTAACTAGTTGCTTAGTTCGAACTAAAAAAATTTTATAGTTCGAACTAGGCAAAGCCTAGTGTAGACAGGGTTCAAATTGATTTGAATTAAGGCTTCTGAATTTGAACTAATTAGATAATGTAGACATAGGCTTAAAGACTAACACATTTATTTATCACATGAGCTTCGTGGCAGAGAATCCCACTCAGTTGCTTTCGAGATGGGGATTCCTCTCACAAAAGCTCATGCAATAAATAAAAGTATTAGTTTTTAAGGCTATGTCTACACTAGCTAATTAGTTTTCCTTTTTTGTTTTTCAGGTACTCTGGTGATGTAAGAACCCTAGGAAGACAGGTAGCCTGATCTGCATGTTGTTTACATGGGCACACATCATGCTGATGACCTCGCTCAAATGAACCCAATGCAAGTGAGAAGAGAAGGAAGTCCAGGGTCTGGTTCAATGAGCGGGAGAGTGGTGTTTGATATGAGGACACTCTCAGAGGAGATCTGGGATTAATAGCTGGAGGTAGTGGGAGAGTCCGCAGCTCCCCTTGGACTGTGGAATGGGATGAATGTGTTTATCTGCCAGGCCCAGGATGTGCTGGAGCTTGAACCAGGTTGAAGACGTACACGTTGTCTGTGATTAGCCTCCGAGCTTTTCCTGGGTAATGCACCAAGACGGCGCCGCAGCAGGGAGCTGAGCCATTGACCCATCGGCAATGAACCTCCAGGCTGTATGGGTGAGGCAGTCTTGCCCATTGCAACTTCTTACCCGTGCTATGGCAGGGCTCTGACACAAATGGATCCCATCCCAAAGCACTGGCATGCCGCCTGCCATGCAGATGGCTTAGGAGCAGAGGCCTTCCAGCTGTGCATATCTGGCACACAGGTGTCTGTGTTTGCCAGCTAGCCAGCAGAGGAGAGATTTGCTCGAGGGGAGGGGAACTAGCTGGCAGCTCCAGATGCTCTGCACAGTCGTCCATGGGCACTCATCCACCTCCAGACTGGCTCGGCACTAGATCCCAAACCACTCTTCTCCCCACCTCTGACTCATCATCAAGGCTTGGCCCTTCTCCTCGGCTGGCCAGGGGTTTGTTTGGGCTGGAATCAGGCAAGCCCAGGTGGCAGCTGCATGTTTCATGCCGAGCACCTGCTTCACTTTTGTTTTGTTGCGATCTCGGCACTAGCTCCTGGACTTTGCTGGTGATTCAGTCCCCAGGGCCGAGCTGAAGTTCAGTGTAGGTGACAGGGAACCAGGAGAGGGTTTTTTTTCCCTGGCTTTACCCACTCACCTCCTCGTCCACTTCTTAGTCTTGCACCCACCTGGTTGCTCTCCAGCAAAATTGCCTCCTTGCTGCTACCCCCTTTGCTTAGGTAGCAAGGAGCAGAAACAGCAGCAATTTGCCCTGGCCCTGTTTATAAGGTTTGTATGGGGGAGCCTGCGGGTGATGGTGAATGACAAGTATGAGGGCTAGGATAACACTTGGCTTTGAGAAGGGAGTCACAGAATCCCAGCAGATGAGGGTAGGAAGGGACCTCAGGTTGTATCTAGTCCAACCCCATGTTCAAACCAGGCTAATCCCAACTAAATCATCCCAGCCAGGGCTTTGCCAAGCTAGGCCTCCCTGAGTTTGGGGAGGAGAAGGCCCTAGAGGAAGGATGGTGCAGTGGTTAGTGTGTGAGGCTGGGACTTGGCAGAGCTGTGTGACCCTGCATACAGCTTTCTACCCTTCCCTCTGCCACTGATTTGCTCTGCAGCCTCAGTTAAGTGACTTTCTCTGCCTCAGTGTCCCCATCTGAGCAACAAAGCAAATAACAAACACCGTCCTCTACAGGGCAGTGTAGGAATCCATTCATATATGCCCAGGGCTTTGAATGTGTCGGCCCAGACGATCAGTGCTTTGAACTCCTCTGTTGTCAGTGGAGCTCTGTCAACATGCCCCAGCTGAGAATCCAAGCTACAAATGCACCCAGTCATTTTTACTTACAGTCATACGTGTTGTAGTTTTATGGGAGGGAGATTTGACAGGGTCCAGTGAGGGTGAGATAAAGCTCAAATCCGTGACATCCTCTGGGAAATGTCACAACAGCCCTCTCACAAATGAGTTGCCTGCAAAGCCACAGTGAAACCCCGTGTTCCTAGCCATCGATTTGTTACACAATGGACAGCAATAATCACAGAGCTCAGGTGGTTTTGAGACTCGAGCAGTTTCCTCCTGTCCTGCTTGCTAGACATTACTATTCACAAGTTCCTTTCAGTGCTTGGGTATTGTGACCAGCTCACTTATTTGCAGGGCGCTCTTTGTGCCTAGATAACGGGAGGCTGGCAAGGTGGCAATTGTCATGACAGCTGTGGCTAGCACAGTATTTCAGGCCCTCTGTAGAAGCAGCATCTCCTTTCCTATACAGCTGATGAATGTTGCTGGCAGTTTTGCTCCTCTACATTTCATCTGACGTAACTTCATAGGGAGTGAGGGCAGGACAGAAAGCTAAAGCAGAGCAACATCTCCTTTGCCAGCCTATATTTTTATCACATCTTTCAGATCTTGACACAGTCTGTAAGGGCAGAGTATTAGTATGTATAGATGGGAAGATATCCCTGCAAAGCCTCCTAGGAAAATAATGCAAGCACCCGGCATGTGTTTACAATGGAACGTTTCCCATACAGAAAGTAGCTGGGCCTTGGGCCAAATGATGAGATATGTTGTAATCAGAAGGCAGGGCCTGCCCAAGGTATTTTGGTGCCCTAGGCACCTGAGATTTTGGCACTCCCCACCCCTGTGGCCTGGGCTGGGCTGGATGGAGGCCCCCCCCCCCCAAGCCTGGCCAGGTGGTGGGTGGGCACTATGCGGTCTGCGGGGCCAAATCCGGGCAGCGGTGCCACTCCCCCAGCCAGGGCTGAATGGGGGCAGTGGGTCTCCTTGATGGCCAGGGCCTTGCTCCACTTTAGGACCTAGCTCCTGCTACTGCGGAGCATGGTGCGATGGGCTTCTTGGCTGTAGCCCAGCCCTGTGGCACCCCCTAGATGTTGGCACCCTAGCTGAACACCTAGATTGCCTCTGTGGATGGACCATCTGCCCTGGCAGAGGGAAAAACCCAGAACTTCTTGACATTGAGCTCACCTGGACCTTGGAAGAGTCAAAGAGCTTCATTGTTTATCAAGGGGAGAACACTAGAAAATTTCCATATGGGGGTGGGACCTTTAGAGCACCTGGGGCACAGTACGTGCAAGGTTGTGGCCTTTGCTATTGTCTGTTCACACAGGCATGGTTTCTGCAACTTAGAGGTGCAAAAACAAGGAGCAATGGCCCAACTTTAGCTGTCAGCAAGCTACAGAGACAGAGAGTACATGTGACAGGCTTGTAAAATCTGTGTGCTATGTCGCCTTCGAGTGGCTTGACAAAAGAGTAGTTAACAGCCTGCTGCCGCCATTGGCCAGCAATGTTATTTTTTTGGCTGAAGCAGCCAAGATGAGTTCTTTGGTGTCGAAGGTCTGGTGTTCAAGCCCAGATGATCATTTGTGCCTTGGTTCTTAATATACGCAATGGGAGTCCTGAGGCCTCAATCCAAATCCCATTGATGTCAATGGAATGATTCCCCCTGAACACACAACACAGGACTGGGAGGGACATTCTGGACAATAGCAATCAAGGTCAGTCTCTGCTATTGCGGGCAGCCCCGTCATATCATCCTGCCCAGGCTTCTATCAAGCTCCATCTTCAAAATGGTTTGGTTGTCTGCCCCTCACTGCTCTCATGGGAAGGTTGTTTCAGACTCACACTTCTTTGATGATGAGACATCATTCATGACCGTGTGTTTTGGATCATGCCCCTGGTGGACATTTTCAATCTGGTATTGCAACCAGAAAACTTTCTTTTTCTTTTTCTTTCTTTCTTTCTTTCTTTCTTTCTTTCTTTCTTTCTTTCTTTCTTTCTTTCTAAAAAAATACAACATAAAAATGAAATTTTTTTCCATTTTGGGTTTTCTCTCCTGCCCTTCTTCCCCTTTTCTACTAGCAAAGTGGGAAAAGTAGAAAGTGGGAAGAAAAAAAAAAGGAGAGAAAGGTGCGGGAACCTCATAATTTTTTCAGGTTTTGGTGTTTTTCATCAAATGTTTTATATGGGGAATTTGGCAACAAGTGAAACTTTTCAAAATTTCCCTTGAAAAATTATTTTTGAGTAGCTATGCTTGCAGCCCTGACAGAAAGGCCAGGGTATCAATGGGGCTAAGCACAACCTCTTGAGGAGGGCACTGTGTAGGATGAGGGCAAGGCTGAGGTAAACCTCTCTGGAGCTTGGAGTGGAAAGCCGATTTCTGTGCTGCTGCTTTCATCCTTTCAGGCTGTCAGCTCATCCTCTGGACCAACCTTCCCCCACGAGACAGGCTGTAGGGAAAAACCTCGAGGCTGCATAGTCCAGTTAGGAGAGGGTACTGGACCGGGACCCAGGAGAGCTGGGATGAACCCAGCCCCATTGAATTCACACTGATTTTACCCCTGGAGCTGATACCCAGCTCTGTTGCTGTGTGACCTTTCACTGCACTTTCACTTCCCACCCTGGGTCTGGTCTCTCTAGTTAGCCTGTAAACTCCTGGGGGCAGAGATTAGCTCTCACCATGTGTAAGCCCAGCACCTAGCACCTAACACCAAGGTCAGCTGAGGCCTGCTGGGACACTACTAACATTTGCTTGGCTCAGCAGTCAGATTTGACACCATGATCTCCAGCACTAACAGCAGAAACCTCTGTCTCTGTCACATGTGGCACCCCCATTGCAGCCGTTTGGTTTACAACAGATGAAGAGATGGGCTCTAAATTCTCTAGGACTGGGATCTTGGTGTGGAATGGGAATCCAGTGATGCCCCTTCATTAGCCTTCCTTGTCTGAAAGGCAGGTGACTGTCAACTGTTCAAGGAGGCGTATTGGCAGCTCCAGGTGGGCTGGGATGAGAGAAACCTCCATCTGAGAGCATGCCTGGCTCACTTGATCTAAGTCCTCTTCTGAGAGGGACAGGACTTTGAAGATGGGAAGAAGGTTGGGTTGATTGTCTGGTTCACTGATGGGGGTTGGTGTGACAGAGCTATGGCAATGGAGCAATATGTCTTTAACTTGTCCTAAAAGCATTTAGTGACTTAGTCGAAGTTGGTCCTGCTTTGAGCAAGGTTTGGATTAGGTGACCTCCTGGGGTCCCTTCCAACCCTACACTTCTAGGATTCTGTGATTGCATGAAGCATGACCTCTGTGTGTAGGAAAACCAGAAATATGCTGGGATAGGTCTCTGGCCTGTGCTATACGGGAGGCCAGATTGGATGAACAAAATGGTTGCTTTTAGCCTCAGGATTGATGACTTAATTTGCACAACAAACAAAGAATTCTGTGGCACTTTTAAAGACTAATAAATTTATTTATCACATGAGCTTTCAGGGGACAAAATCCCCCTTTCATCAAACACTTGAAGATGGGGAATTCACAGGAACCACTTCTGCTGGTGGGGATCAGATGTTCAGGGGGGCTCATGCTCTGCCACCATCCTTGGTCTGCCATCTTCTTTTAAAATAGGACCTGAGCAGAGGAGTGTGATCTGTGGGGGCAATACCAGGTAAGGAGGCATTTGGGGGCCAGAACACTGACACCAGAGGGAAACAGAGGGGTATCTCGCTCCACAAATTTGTTGGTGTCCTTTGTTCTTCCTGTCAAGCCTCTGTTTTCCCCCTTAAGGTTTCTACGTTCTGCACGAACCTGTCTTCTAGGGAACCTTAGAAAAGCTCTGATGGTGTCTGTTTTGCTCCGGTGGTTGAGCTCTGGGTAACTCAAGTCTCTTTGCTTTGCAATTCTCTGAGAGCTGCTCCAGGAATGTGTTTCTTCCTTGATCCATGCCAGTCCAGGGGGCCTGTAGCAGATGCCCATTGTTCTTACTGCTTTGTTTTTCAGCCTTTGTACCTTATCCAGACTTTCACCTTGACCCTTTTCAATACCAAATTGCATTTAGCTGGCACTGTAAAACCTTTTGACACCTACCATGCCAGAGTGTTAGTCTTAAAATGACTGTGCAAACATCTATAAAAGGCCAAAAAGGCTTCATAAACAGCCACACACCTTGTGGGCTAAGCCAAGGGATAGAACGGCATATGGCAGGGTAATTACACCCCTTCACTCCAGCATCTTGAGCATATTTCTTTCCACTAACCTTCACAATCCATGTGGTTTAGTCCTCTCAGTTACTATGTGATGGTCATTTGGGGCGGGCAGGGGGTGTATGAGTGCTTGTCACTGCCTCATAGGGGGCTTAGAAATCCACAGGGATAGTGAGCTTGAAATTCTGCACAAAAGACACACTCTCCATACAGGGAGTAAGACAGACAGTCACAGATTTTAAAGCTAGAGGATTGTACCATTACGAACATCTGGTCTGACCTCCTGGAAACAGAGGCCACAGAACCTCATCTAGTAATTCCTGCATCAAGCCCAAATCTTCTGCTGCAGGTAGAGAAGTAGATCCTTTAGAGAGGCAACTAGTCTTAATGAATTGAAATAATGGAGAATCCACCTGTCTCTTGGCAAGTTGTTCCAATGGTTAATGACCCTCATTGTTAAAATATTGCTCTGTATTTCTTATCTGAATTTGTATCACTCCTGCTTCCAGCTACTGGGTCTTGCTACACCTTTCCCTGCTGCACCACAGAGCACTTTCAGAAATCTCCTCCCCATGAAGGTACTTCTAGACCATGATCAAGTCCCCTCTTAGCCTGCAAATGATACCCATTGCAGCTTGTCATTATGCAACATTGCTAGGCCTAACAATAAGCAGTTGTGTGGCACTTTAAGACTAACAGATTTATTTTTTGCATGAGCTTTCGTGGGAGAAGATCCCACTTCCTCAGATGCTTCGAAGATGGGTGAAAGCCAGATCTACAACAGAGACCTATCCTGGTGCAACTACATTGCTCAGGGGTGTGAAAAATCCACACCCATGAGCAACACAGCTATGCTGAGCAAACTCCAGGTGCACATAGCACTGTGGCAGATTTTCTCACTGATCTCTTGGGGCAATAGCATTATTAAGTCAATAGGCAAAGCTCTCCTGTTGCCATAGGAGTGCCTTCACTTAAGGCTACAGTGGCACAGCTGCACCAATGCAAGGGTTTAAGAGTAAACCTGCTCTAAGGGATCTAACAAATAATCAGATTCAGAACATCTCTGGAAAGTTCCAGCTAGACACCTGAGCAATGGTTTATGTGGTTTTGAACGTCTGAATTACTTCCTGAATTTAAATGAACCTCAAAGCTCCCCCCCCACTGCACCCCCAGGAGACAATAAGAGAACAAATGTGGCAAAAGTTAGTCCCTATAGGAAGATGTTGAGATACTATGGTGCCAAGAATGGCATTAAGCCCCCTGCAGAATAGAGGTTTGATCCCAGCTAGGTAAGTACTGGCAAGAACTAAATGAGGTCAGTTCATTTATCTGCTTTCATCCCACTGCCATAATTCAGGGCAGGTTCCTTTGAAGCTTCAGAGTTCTTGATTCACCTGGCATACGTTTCAAGTACAGTAGTAAAACCTAAGCCCCCTTCTCCCTACAGTAGGGTTTTGGCACCTAAATTCCTAACCAGGAAGGACTTTATCCAAACCAGCCTCAAGTTTCAATGCTTTCAGAGCTAGTAACTCAAAGCAAACATACATCATGGTACCCATAGCGTGGGAACTTGGTGTTTTGCTGATGAGAGGGCAAGATCAATGCCCCAGAGAGCCGACAACCTGAGCAGGCAACTCCAGCTCTGCTAGTGCAAGACTCTCATTGCTCAGCTGTGATTTGCTTTCCCAAATACGTGCAGGTGGCCCATGCTACTCCTCTGTCTCTGCCCGTTTGCTCGACTCCTGCACAGGCAGAGTGTTGAAACTGGCCAGAAGCCAAGCATAATACACTGGCTTCTGACACAGAGCACGGCAGGCTGGCAGAGGGGAGAAGTGATGTAACATGGCACCTGCGAGCAAAAATGCACGCAAGTTTGTGGCTGGTGAGCCTCGGTCAGACTTGATCTCAGCCTCTGCTTCCAAGGCATGGAGGCAAACATGATGGTCAACTTTCTTCCTATATGGTTTCCCCACATGGCACATCTGACACACATGTTGCAACCCACAACATCAACATTGTCTCCAGTTATCATCTGTCTCTATCCTCTACAGAGGACAACATTTGCCTGGAAATCCCGAGTTGTGGATTCCATGCTTGGTTGTGCCACACGCCACCTCTGAGACTGTGGACAAGTTTCTCTGTGCCTTAATTTGTCATCTGATCAATAGGATCATGGTCCTGTATTAGTCTATTCAGACCGTAAAGCCTTTGGGGCAAGGAGCATCTCTCCCTCCAAGAACATAAGAAGGCCATACCCGTCAGACCAATGGTGCATTTAGCTGAGTGTCCTGTCTTGTGACAGTGGCCAATGACAGATCCTTCAAAGGGAGTGGACAGAAGAGGGCATCATCAAGTGATGTATCCCCTATTGTCCAGTCCTAGCAAATAGCAATCAGAAATTTAGGGACACCCACAGTGTGTCCATCTTGGCTAATAGCCATTGATGGATCTGTCCTCATGGATCTTATCTAAGTCTTTACTGAAGCCAGTTACACTTTCAGTTTTCACAACATCCCATGGCAACAAGTGCCACAGGTTGACTATACGCTTTGTGAAGTGCATCCTTTTGTTTGTTTTAAACCTACTGCTTATTCATTTCATTGGGTGAACCCAGGTTCTTGCAAAGGGATAACAAACATGTCCTTATTCACTTTCTCCACACCAGTAATGATTTATAGACTCTATCATAAGGTCCCTGTCCTTTTAGCCTCTTCTCATCTGAAAGCTGTTTCATACTCCTAATAACCAGAGCCTTCCCCAGGGGGTCGAGGGGTCTGTGGCAAATCAGCCAGTGCAGGCTCCATGCCCTCACCCCCCCATGCTTAGGAAAAGCAGGGCAGGCCAGCGCAGAGGCAGGCCAAATGCTCCCACCCCTCCTCTGGGATGCCCACTTTGCCCCCGGCGGTGGGGTAGGTTGACTCAGGGGTTGGGGTCTGCTCTCCCACCCCACCTCTGGGCTGGCCTTCTCCGTCCCCAGTGCAGAAGAGCCGGCTCAGAGGGGCAGGAGAGCAGAGCCTGGCCTCTTGGCTGTTTTGCCATGGGGGCTGGGAGGGCCGGCCCAGAGCAGAGGCCGGGTTCCACGCTCCCGTCCCCACCATGCTGCCTTCGGTTTTGTGCCGAAGGCAGCATGGTGTGGATAGGGGTGGGGATGGAGAACAGTGCAGCCATGGTAGGGTGGGGCACAGAACCACAGGACGAGGAGCGATCACCGTTCTCACCCCCTCCATCCTCCAAGACAGCCCTGTTAATAACTTTTGTTGCCTTTTTATTCCCCTTTCCAAATCTAATTTAGCTTATTTGAGATGGGGTGATGAGATCTGAGCACAGTACGCAAGATGTGGCCATTCCATGGGTTAATATAGTGACAGTCTGTTATTTACTGTCTTGTTATCGATCCCTTGCCTCCTAACATTCTGGTAGCTTTTTTGACAGCTGCAGAATGCTGAGTAGATATTTTCAGCGAGCTATCCACAGTGACCCCAAGATTTCTATTCTGAGTGGTAATGGCTAATTAAGTCCCCATCATTTTGTTTGCATACTTGGGATTATGTTCTCCAATGCTCATTACTTGACATGTATCAACATTGAAGTTCAGTTGCCATATTGTGGGCCCGTCACCCAGTTTTGTGAGATCCCTTTGTAACTCTTCATATTCTGCTTTGGACTAAACTAGACTGAGCAGTTTTGTATCATCTACAACTTTTGCCACATCACTGTTTACCCCTTTTCCCAGCTCGTTTATGAACATGTTAAAAGGCACAGGTCCCAGGACAGACCTCTCCATTCTGAAAACTGACAATTTATTCCCACCGTTTGTCTCCTGTCTTCAACCGTAATAGATTTGCTAGTCTTTAAGTGCCACAGGACTCCTAGTTTTACTGAACTAAACTAACACGGCTGCCCCCTTGGAACTTGTCTTTAACCAGTTACTGATTCAGGAGATGACCTTCTTTCTTATCCCATGACTCCTTACTTTGCTTCATAGCCTATGGCGAGGGATATTGATAAAGGCTTTCTGAAAGTCCAAGTACACTATATCCACTGGATCACCATTGTCCACATGTTTGTTGACACCCTCAGAGAACACTAACAGATTAGGGAGGTATGATTTCCCTTTACAGAAATCACATTGATTTTTCCCAAATATATACATGTCTGATAATTCTGTTCTTCACTATAGTTTCAACCAAGTTGCCTGGTTCTGAAGTTGGGTTCACCAGCCTGTAATTGCCAGGATTACTTCTAGATCCTTTGTTAAAAATCTGTCATCACCCCAGCTATTCTCATCTGGTACAGAAGGTGATTTAAATTCCCCATTTTCAAAGAATCTGATGAAATGGGATTTTTCTCCCATGAAAGCTCATGCAATAAATAAATTTGTTAGTCTTTAAAAGTGCCACAGGAATCCTTGTTTATTCCACAATGAGTGGTTGCAAGGTTTCACAGCTGAGTTCCTTCAGAACCCCTTGCATGAATACTATCTGGATCTGGTGCCTTGCTGCTGTTTAATTTATCAATTTCTTCCAAATCCACCTTTATTGAGTCCTTGGTCTCAGACAGTTCCTCATATCTGTCATTTGTTGTCTTGGATTTGGGAATCTTCTTCACACCCTCTGCAGTGAAGGCTGATGCAAAGAATTTATTTAGTTTCTCCACAGTGGCCTTGTCTTCCTTGAGTGCTCCTTTAGCACCTCATTCCTCCAGTGGCCCCACTGAGTGTTTGTTTGGCAGTCATCCTGCTTCTGATGTATCTAACATTTTTTGCTGTTAGCCTCTCTGGTTTTTGCTAGTTGCTCTTCAAATTCTTTTTTGGCTTTACTAATGATATTTTTACTCTTGCCTTGCCAGAGTTTATACTTCTTTCTATTTTTCTTGGTAGGATCTGATTTCCAATTTTGAAAGGATGCCTTTTTGCATCTAACTACCTCTTTTACTCTGTTGGTTAGCAATGGTAGTATTTTTGGGCCTCTTTCTATTTTTTTCCCCCCAATTTAAGGAATACATTTAATTTGAACATCTATCATAGTGTTTTAAAAAAAAAATCCATGTCGTTCACTCTTGTGTATGTACAGTAGAAATGTTCTGATCTCATTTGGGCCTACCAGGTACTGCTACTCTCTTTCTCTCTCTGTATGTGTAACAACAAAAATAATGATCAACAAGGGGGAAATCATTCCCAAATATTACTGCGAATCTGAATCCTCTTCAATTTGTCCTCATTTACAAACTTTTCATCATGCAAATTTTGCTCTTGTGAATTTTGGGCCTGAGATCTGTTTAAATAAGACACCAAATCTGTTCTGTGACACTGTTTAATTCATTATGTGACTCAGAAAAATTCATTTTTAAGTAGAAGGAGCAGGAGTTAATTCATTCAATCAGGGTCCTCAGGCAACATTAGGCAACTTAGGTGACTGGCCGATGACACATACTATGAATTGTGAATAGAGAATGCTCACAGCAAAAAGTTTTTGAGTGATTCAGAGGCTAAAATTAAGTCACACAGATGATCTGTGAAATAACATTTCTTTTTAATTTTAAAAAAGCAGGCCTGTTCATAAATGACCTTCAGTAGATCAGGAGGTTAAATTCATTGGAAAAACCATCCACTGTGAATTGTATTGCCCAGCTCCATGTCATATACTAATTATAGTTGGACTCAAAATGGTTAGTTTCATATGCCCATCTTAAGACACAATTGCCAATGGATCCTTTTACTTTCTAGCTCTGGTCTCACTGAACTCGACATCGACTATCAATGCTTTCCATGTTCCAAAGGGGTAGCTGTGTTAGTCTAGTTCAGGAAAACAAACAAGTAGCCCTGTGGCACTTTTAAAGACTAATAAATCTATTTATCACATGAGCTTTCATGGGGAAAAATCCCACTTCATCAGATGCTTAAAGATCTCAAGAAGATCCCATGAAAGCTCATGCTATAAATAAATTTGTTAGTCTTTAAAAGTGCCACAGGACCCCTTGTTTGTAATGCTTTCCATCTCTACTCCCTGTATGAGAAAAATTAGCAGTGCCTATAAATCTTGGTCAGCAGCAAACTTGACAACAAGTGGTGAATGACTCTTTGCTCCCTTCCCATCTCCACGATATCTTTATGCCCAGACCATGTTTTTTCTATCAATGGCTGACTGGTCAAGATTTCTTTCCAAATCTTCCCCTTCACTCCCCCACCTCTCTGCCCTCCCAGACAGCTCTCATTGTCACCTGATAGCCCAGCTTTGCTATTCCTGCAGTCTTTCATCTGTGCACTGCATCATAGATGGACTCTCTCCAATGCGCCAAGTAATCAATTTGCCGGTGTCAGCGTCGCAGATTGCCCCAGCGTGATGTCACCTTCTTGGAACGCGGAATGCAAACACGCTTTAATCAATGACACGGGGGCGGCTCAGCAGAATATTTGAACTGTAATTTCAAATATTTCAGCCTGAGGAGCACAGAGAAAGATGGGGGAGGGTGCATATGCATAAATCCCAGTGGTTCTCAACCTTTTGCAGCTCCTGACACATGTGGCAGTGTGTCGAAACCCTACAGGACACACCAGTCCACCACCTCCAGACAGACACCAGCCATTTCCCCAGCTCTCCGTGACACACTTACCACTGTGTGACAACACAGTGATGTGTCCTGACACAGTGGTTGAGGACAGACAGTCATGTAGCAAGACTTACTAAAGGCATCCCTAACCACAGATTCTGAGTAGCTCCCATAGAATAAATACCCCACTAGTGTGTTGTCTTCCTCCCTGCCTCACTCAAAGAAGTTGGGTCTGTATATTCTTTTCCTCCAGTATGTTTCCTTTTTCTCTCTCTTCTACCCATGTTATTCTCTTCCTTCTTGCCTTCACCACTTGTCCATCTCTCCTCTCTGTTTTAGCAGGAGTAGAACTAGCTCTTTTGGTGCCCAGGGAAAGCAGCCCAAAAGGCACCGTCCCAATACCCAGGCCCCAATCTGGCCTAGGGCCTGATCTGTCCCCCATTTGCTGCTGGAAGCTCCAGGTGCCAAATTTTAGAGGGTGCAAGGGATGGATCCGGCTCTCCGCGAAGGCTGGGGATGGATCCAGCTCCTCGGCAGCAACTGGGGTGGCGAGGAGCTGGATCCGTGCCCAGCTGCTCTGGGGAGCTGGATCTGTCCTCTGCACCCTCTAAAATTTGGTGCCTGGGGTTTTTCCACAGTCACCCTGGCCTAGTTACGGCCCTGGGTTTTAGTTACATCTCTGGGAAAGAAAAATTGGAGAAGTGAATGCATTTCCCACAGTCTTTGGCGCATGTTGTGTTGAAAACCTGGGGCTCTTGCTTTCACTCTGGAGGTTGACAGCTTCACATTCCCTGAAGCATGCCGCTGTCAAGGGAGGTTGCAGAGAGATGGTCTCTCTTAGATCCCTCAGGCCAGCCAGTTCAACAGACGGTCTTGTAAATGTGCACCATGGCCTGACTCTGCTCTATTCTGTACAGAGAATCAACGGAGTATGAGTGAGGGGGTCTTGGTGGCTGGGTTAAAGAGGGGCTGGAGTTTCAATTAACTGACTTATTGAAAGCTCTCTGTGCTCACAGCTAGGTGCTGCATCCCAAAAAGAAGAGTTTAAAGCGACTTTCACCACCTAACATTAAGCAGCGCTTTGCATCCAGAGATCAGCCTGTGCTCCCTTAAATCGCCCAGTGGTAGACCAGGCTTCAATTCCCTCTTCTGCCACTGACTCTCTCTATGACCCTGGCCAAGGCACTTAATCGCTCAGCCCCCATCTGTTCAGTGCAGATAATAACTTTCTACTGTTGTGAGGATAAATGCATTAAAAATCAGGTAATGCTTAGACATTTTGGTGGTGGGGGGGTGCAGTCAAATATTATAGCTAGAGCTCAGTGCACTTTACAGAGGAGGGACATATCATTATCCCCATTTTACAGAGAGATGAAATGATTCACCCAAATGGCAGAGACAGGATTGAAGCCCTCATAAACTGACTCTTGGGCAGGGCTCTATCCCCTAGAGCACAGTGCCTCTGGCTAGTCACTTCCTATAGGAAAGTGAGACATATAGAAAAATATCTGAGCACTGTCTGGAGTCCACAGAGCTACTCTGGACTTACATCAGTAGAACTGAGGTGATCATGTGGCCCACAATATTTAAAGTAAAAAATGCTATGGAGAAGGCCACTTGGCCATCTCCTCCTTACCCTGGCTCCTAGCCCAGGAACAAGGCAATTTAAAACTGGAACAGGCTAAATAAAGTGGAAAAACATGTTAAATGCTGTAACTAATTCATTTGTGGATGCCACTGCCACAGGACTGAATGAGTAGGGGAAAATATAGTGAGTGGATTTAATGAATGTTTAGAAGCATGGGGTTAAATTCATTTCTGTTGTCACTCCTTAGGACCATGTATCTTTAACTGATGGTAGCTGGAAGGTCTTTGTCCCCCTCTAGTGGCTACGCAATGGGCAGACAGTTGTGAATCTGTTGCTGCGCCTAGAGGCTAATGGAGATGATGCCCTACAAGTTCATTCTTTTAGCCGCAGTGGTCCTGGGTTCGGCCTCCATAGGTGGCATTAGTACACAAAGGCCTGGGCCTGGCTTACTGGATGGGGTGAATCTCATCGTGTGCAATCCTGGCATGGCCCATTAAAGCAGCTTACAGCAACTGACTGCCATTGTTTACTTGGAAGGTCTTAAAGCGCCACACAACTCCTTGTTGTTTTTTAACTTGGAAATGGCAGCTTTGTCCGGCTGGCAAGGAAGCAGGCATGTTGCCTCCTAACAGTGCAGTAAAATAACGTGTCATGCAGCACACCAGGACATCTCCGGTGGATTCCATGTGCCAAGACCCCGAATTCCAAGAATTCAGTTTCAATGATGTTATCTTAATTTGAGCAATAAAACAATTTCACAACATTCACAGCATCTTCTTTCCATGGAACACGTCCACGCTCAAGCTGAAAATTCCTCTAGTTGATGCTTGTTCCATCCTGGGGCTCAGGTTATATTTTAAACCTGTGTCTGGCTCTGATGCAGCTCACTAGGAAGGCTGTGGTTGCTGACTGACCAGGTTCAGTCTGGATTCAAAGCCCAGTGTATTTGTTTTACTAAACAAATGCAAATGGGAGACCCCACTGCAAAATGCCCTGCCAGTAGCAGTACCACTCCACAATTCCTTGTCAGAGGCAGTGTCTGGGTTACTCCATGGCCTGTACTGGTAACTGTCATGATGCAAGATCCTATAACATAACGGAGGTAGAAGACCAGTGGCTTGAACCCGTAGAGAGCTGGCTATTGCCTTCCTTTGGAGAGCATAAAGAAGGGAGGCCCACAGCTGCTTGACGACTCTCAAACTGACAGAAGCTACAGAGGAGAAGGCACTTTGTCTTGTTCCCTAGTGGCGGTCAAGAGGAAATTTCTTAATAAGCCAAGCCTCATTTGAATTTCAGTTATAGTCATAGAGTTTAAGGCCAACAGAAACCACTAGCCCATCTAGTTTGATCTCCTGTGTATCACAGGCCTCCTACCCCAGCCAGCACCTGCCCATTATACCCAACATCCAGAGTTAGACCTGTGTATTCCAGCCTACAGGAGGTTAGACTTTAATGTACCACAGGCAGCGAGTATGAGGGCCTATGGTACAGCAGTGCCGAAAGCTCTTGCGATGGTAGGAAGATGATTGAGATAATCCAAGCAAGTGACCCACATTTATGCTGCAGAGATTAGGCTGAATAAAACTCAGCTCTTCCCCATCTTTTCATAAGATGGGTCCCCCATTCCCCTGATCATCCAAGGAGCTCTGCTCTGCACCCGTTCCAGTGTGAATTCATTCACTTACTGACAGCTTAGGACGTTTGGGTAAAAAATACAGAGGCGTTCTGAGTCTGGGGAGGGGGACGACACTGAAGAGAAGAGGGCCAGCTGTGACTTGGCCAAGGGGTCACACTCACCAACATCTCTGTTGTCCACCAGTGGCTTGTGGAGCTGGGGCACATGCCAGCAAGAAGAAAGGAAATAGGTTCTGACATGGCACTGATTCTTTTCTTGCAGCCTTTGCAGTGAGGCAGCTATGAGAGGGGAGAGAGCTCACTGGTGGCTTTTGCTGAGGAGTCACAGTCCAGAGGCACAGCTGAGGCATTTCAGGGAAGGCGTCTCTCCAGCAATGGATGAAGTTGCAGCAGCTAGAGCCAGGTTAGGTGGCAAAGATGCTGGAACAGACCAGGCAATGCTGTCTGTAGACGCTGCAACTGGAGCTGCCTGACCTCTGCGCTCTGCTAAGCCTGGCCCATGCTCAGCGAGATAGGGGAAAGTTGCCTTATTTGAGCACTTGCTCTGAGACCCCAGGACTGAGTCTAAGACTTCTGACAAGAGACTCCTGGTTTCTGGAGAGTGGGAAAATGAGAGGTGACTTGATCTGGCATTCAGGTTTTTAGAAATAATCCCTAGAGATCTGGATCTGCCTCCAGCAACACAAGGTTACTGGTCTGCTGGAGTCAGGAAGAAGCTACCTTTCCCTCCCCACTTGGTACTGGGGGCACTGTCTTTCTCAGAAGCATTAGCAGCAAGGAGACGGATGTTATTTGTATCAGAGTGACACCAGATGGCCTCAGCTGAGACAGGCTGCAGGCCACACTGCTGTGCCGACCCATGATAAGACAGAGCTTGGCCGCCGTAAGTTTATAATCTACAGAGAGCAGAGAAAGGACAAGCAACTGAGACCACGGCAGAACCAGGACTTGAGCCCAGCTTTCCCTAGCTGGTAATTAAACCATGAAGCTGTCCCTCCACCATTGCTTTCGCCTGCTCTCGGACAGGATCCAGGTACAGTGTTCGGCACCTGTTGTGAAGGGGGAGCTCAGATGCATAGTGGTTTGGGGAGGCTTTGCTAACTGCTACCCGGTCTTTCCCATCCTACTCTCACAGCGTGATGAAAAGCTTAGGCAAAGATCTGGGGAGGCTGCAGTCCTCACACTGATGTCCAGCGATTGGCTTCTCCTTTGTACATGACTTTCCTTGAGCCCAGTGTCGTTCTCTGTGACGAGCTGGCCGGGGCGGGAGGTTCTTTTGGTTTGTATGCTCTCAGTGATGGGAGTCTGTGGATGGTGAACGTGTGCGGTGTTGCGTGCCGTCTGCTAGTAATTTAAGCGCGTGCCTCATAGCTGGCACGGGAGCCGTGTTTTCTCATCCATCAAGAGCCCAGTGCACCAGGCTCCTCTGAGTGAAGGGCGATGACACATTTGATAAATGTAACGTTGACCAAAGAACAAGTCATCGCTCAAACAGAAAGGCTGGGCCTTGGCAGCAGGAATCGTCTCTATTTTTAATCAAGTAATCCCTTCAGAGGCCTTGTTTTGTAAATAATGACTTGAAAGGAGAGGTCCCTTCCCCCATCCTCAGCACTGACCTGCGTGACGAATCAATCCAGTTTAAAGCTAATGAAGACAGCAAAGCATGCATGGGGGAGGGATCCCACAGCCCTTGGATGGTAACGGAAAGACCCCCCCCGCTTCCTTGAGTAGGCTCTGGGTTGGGGTAGAGAAGCTGCAGACCATCTCAGTCAGATAAAGCCAACTTGGCTCTTTCCCCAGGCTTGCTCAAAATGAACTGGGTGGGGGCTGAATCTTATGTTCGGCTCAACCCTCTGGCAAAGTTTGGCTCCGACCTGAACTTCCCCAGAAGGTGAGCGTGTTCCAACGCGGGCCCCAGCTCTTGCAATAGTCCCTTCGTAAGCTGTCTTCTCTCCTTTCGCATACAGACAGAAGCGTAGATGGGAGGGAACCCGAGGGACGCTTTGCTTGAGGCTCCCTAGCCAGCCAGGCATTGTAATGTTTGGCTTTGGTGGTGAGGGAGGGCTGGTCCCTGGATTTAGGGAGAAGGGGCTAAAAGCCAGGAGGAAAGAGCATTGGTGAGGACTCTCACACCCTATGACCCATCCAGTCAGGGAGATGCCATGCAGCCACATGGGTATTTGTTAATCTAACTACTTCCTTGCCACATGATTTGTGTCTGTGTTTATGTGAGAAATGATATAGATTGATTCATAATTATACATTACATAGGAACAGAACTTGCAGAGGAGGCACAGCCAGTAATAGAGTTTACAACTAAATCCCTTTAATGCTTTCTGTAAATTAATCATTTTTATAAAATTAAACAGTGATTTTTTTTTTCAAAAGACAACTTATCTGGCATCCCCTCCCCACAGAGGTAGTGTGGTCTAGTGGATAAGCCATTAGACTGGGAGATCTGGGTTTTGTTCCCACTAGCTTCCTGGATAATTTCAAACAAATTCCTGCCCTTCTGTATGCTCCTGTTTCCCTTTCCATTCTTCATCTATCCCTTGTATTTAAACTCTTTGGAGGCAGAGAGTGTCTCTCAGTACATAGCTATATATCACCTATCACAATGGGCCCTGAGTTTGGTTGAGGCCTCTTAGTAATGAGTGCAAAATGCTAGACTGTAAAGCATACATCAAAAGCTGTGACAACAGCTAGGAATCTAACATGAACCTTTCTTTCTATTGTTCAGTTACAATAGGTTTGATCATCTTTGGTGAACCAGATATATTCATTACTGAATAACATAATAAAATACTGTTAGTCTGAGACATACACCAGTTTAACTGAGAGTAGAAGTTGGTTTGAAGCTGGCAAAAGAAGAGATGGTCTTTTCAGGGCCTGCATGGAAACAGGCCATTTCAAAAACAAATTCACTGCAAAAGAACTAACAGGGTCTGTGTTGATTTCTAGTGAACCAGAAGTTTTCTGAAGAAACCAGACGTCTGTGCACTTTCATAAGAGTGACTCGGGATTACAGCTGGTGTAGCAGAGCAGAATTTGTGTATAGTCTTCTCATGGTGTTTAATCACATTAGATTAGTGCATAAGGAGCTATTAATTATCTTGAGTGCATAAATCCAGTGTTAGGAGCAAATAGGATGAACACCTCCAGAACTTTTGCAAACTATGCAACATATTATTCACATAAATGCAAAGGATCCATTTCTGTTCTGAATTCCACCCCAGGCAACCCCACTGAGGGCATCAGTTACTGTCTACTCAAGTTAGAAAGCCTCGTCTATGTCTATACAATACACAGCACAAAGGGACCCCCTTCATGGTTGGTGCTTAGGCACTACCATCATAATCATAAGAAATAATATTAATCAGTCACATACAAAAATACTATGTTAAAAGAATGTTGTTTAGGTTACAAAGTCAAGCAGTCAAAACTTAGGAAGTGCTGGAATTAAAATGGCCTCAACAATACATAATCGCCTGCTAAATTTAGAATTCCTGCTACAAACCAGCTGTTCAAGGAAATGGTAGGAATCATTTTCATGGAGAAATGTTAGGAAACCTACATGGAGCTGTTCATCAAAATATTGTTCTGGAACCCTGAATGATTTCAGTGGACTGAAATAAAGTAAGAACCTTGAGTTGTATGGTAGAATTGGACCCATAAACCATATCTGAGTCATGAATCTTAAAATAAGATCTATAAAAAATGACAAATAAAGGGGTGAAATTTGGCCCTACTGAAGTCAGCAGGAGTTTTCCCATCATCTTCAATGTGCATTTAGTGGACTGCAGTTGCAATAGTCAGGATGCTAAATATGAGACAACTTCAGGTATTTAAAATAACTTGCAGGTGTCTCAATATTTGCTTCCACTGCTACTAAAAACCTACCAAAGTCTCAGGAGGGACAGATAAGAAGACTAATTTTGAGAACAACATTTGTTGCTATTCAAGCGAAAGGTTGGCCAAAAACAGAAACCATGGCCCATCAAGGAGAATAAGCTGGATCATTGCAGGATCTCACAGGAGCTCTGAATCATACAATAAAGCAACTGGAATGATCATATCTGGATTTGGAATAAGAACGTCAGTGGTTGTTCTCCTGCATTACTAAACTCCATGGGTATGTTTACACTGGAACCTTAGGTTGACTTAAGGAAGGTTAAGATGCCCTAGAGATTTCTGCAGCCCCATTAGGCTTTTATTAGGTCGACTTAAGTGCTTTCTTAAGTCGACTTAATAACACCACCTCTTAAGGTTGACTTAATGCTTAAATCAACCTTATTAAGTTGATTTAAGCCAATGCAGAAGGGGAAAACCATTAAGTTGACCAAATTGGCCTCCAGCTACCCACAACACACCATTCCTCCATCGACCTCGTCCCTGCCAGTGTGTACTCAGGCAGTCGACAGGCGTTTTCAATGTGGACTTTCTAAGTCTACTTAATAAAACTGATTTTAAGTCACCTTAAAGTCAACCTTGTTAAGTTGACTTAACAGAGCCTCCAGTGTAGACATACCCCAGGTGCTGACATTAGGAGTTGTGTTCATAGGCTTTGATGATGCAAAGGGTTGTCTTGCCACAAAAGGCAATTCCAAAGGTGAATTGAAAGATGAAGCTTCATTTTCTTCTGATGACTTAACTCAAATGTGTTTGTTCAGGGTGTTTGAACTTGAACATGGTGATTTTTCCTCTTTTGTCTTGTTTTTTCTTAGGCTATGTTCACACAGGCAGGGCTTGTTTTAAAATAACAAGTTATTTCGAAATAACTTGTTTCGAAATAACAAAACTGTGTCCTCGAAATAAGCAAAAAACGGGAATTGAAATAGCGTTTCCACAGTGTGGACTTGCTATTTCGATCCAGGGGCAGTGCAGCATGGGAGGTGTGGCAACATGGCCATCTCCCTGGGCCACGTTGGTGGCCATGTTGCTAGCTAATCGCATAAAAGCTGGCCCTGACCTCACTTCCCTGTCCACTCACGCTAACAGCACGCTGCAAGCAATGGACACTGCCTGGCTGCCTAGACAGCGCCATGCAGTACCCAGCCCCTCAGAGCGCATGCAGGGTCTCCAGCACACGTAGGAGACTCTGTTTGCGGACCCTGAGGATAACTGGCCTCTGCCCGAGGAGTACATGCAGCTCATCCACAGGGCTGAGCTACTGCCCCTGCCCCTCCCCGTGCCTCGCCCCATCTGGGCGCGGGAGACCAGTGCCAACTGGTGGGAGAGGGTCGTTCTGCACACCTGGGGCGATGACCTCTGGTGGCAGAACTTCAGAATGAGCAGGACCAGCTTCACCCACCTGGTCAGCGAACTTGCCCCACACCTGCACCACAGGGACACCCACATGAGGCCCGCCATCCTGGTGGTCAAACGAGTGGCCATTGCCCTGTGGAAGACGGCCACTCCGGAGTCCCACAGGGCAGTGGCGCATCTGTTTGGCATTGGGAGGTCCACCACCGGCACCATCCTCCTCAAGTCACCAGGGCCATCAATCGTGTCCTCTTGCAGCACCTGGTGAGATGTGGAGACCTGCAGGACACCATTCCCAGGATGGCCATCCTTGGCTTTCCGAACTGTGCCGGGATCCTGGACAGCACACACATCCCTGTGCGCACCCCTGGAGCACAGGGCTGCAGTGTACCGAAACCGCAAGGGCTATCATTCAGTGATTATGCAGGCCCCTTGTGGACCACCGGGACCTGTTCCAGGATTGCTAAGTGGGATGGCCAGGGAGGGCCCATGACTCCAGGGTCCTCTGCAACTCCGCCCTGTATTGGGGCATGGAGGCGGGCACCCACTTCCCCCCAACACCATCCACCTTGGGCGAGTAGAGGTACCCGTCTGCATAGTGGCGGATGTGGCCTACCCCCTGCAGCCCTGGCTTATGCGCCCGTATGCTGGGCCACTCGACCCCACCCAGCAGCTGTTCAACCGCCGCCTGGCCCGCTGTCGACAGGTGGTCAAGTGGGCATTCAGACGCCTCAAGGCCCAGTGGAGGTGCCTGCTAACCCGCCTCCACCTCGCTGAGCGGAGACTGCCTCAAGTCATTTCGGCATGTGCAGCGCTACACAATTTCTGTGAGCAGCAAGGGGAACCCATCCCACTTGCATGGGAGGCTGAGGCCCGAGTCCTTGCCAGGGACTACAAACAGCCAGGATCTCTGCCGACTCGGGAGCAGCCATCTACGCGAGCCCTTGCCGTCCGTGATGCCCTCCGGCTCGCCTTCGCCGCGGAGGAACACTGAGGGCCAGGCCTGCCCTGCACCACAACACCATCTCCCCCGTCCACCCACAGCCAGCCCCCACCCATCCACCCGCACTGCCAACCCCCCCCCCCCAATAAAAACACAGACAACCACAAATATCTTTCAAGGGATTTATTAACAAGCAGGGAAGGGATGGGGGCAATACGGGCTGGGGCAATGTGGGGGGGGGTCCGGGGGAGGGAGCATCAACTTGGGAGGGGACTTGGGGGACTTGGGGAGGGAGCATCAACTTGGGAGGGGACAGGGGTGAAGAAGTCCAGGGGGTAGGGGGGAGGTTAGGCATGGCCTGTGGGAGGGTCCAGGGGGGGGGGGTCGCATGCCCCGCCCACACCCACGGCCGCCCTCCACCCGCTATCCTCGCTGGGGCAGTCCAGGCGGTGATGCCTCTTGACGGCGTCGGGGCACCAGGCTCTCAGCCAGCTCCCGGATGGCTGTGGCCTGGTCAGCAATGGCCGCTGGCAGCTGTTCTGCCAGGAGCTCCAGCGCCCTCGCAGCCCTGTCCTCAGTGCCCGCGAGGCGCTCCAGGGCATGGAGCCCAGCCTCCTGCCACTGCGCCTGCTCCCGCCGCCAGGCCTGGGTGGCAGCGTGCATGTCCTGGCCCAGCTCCTCCAGGCTCTCCAGGAGCTCGCTGTGGGTCCAGGGGGCCCTCCACCGTCGCCGGGGTGTCCTGGGGCTCAGGCATTGGGGTCCGGGTGTGGGTGGTGGCCCCCAAGGAGGAGCTCTGCAGGGAAGCAAAAAACACAGTTGGCCCCTGCCGCCTGCTGGCCCTGTTTGTGTGCACCTGTCTGCAACACACACCTCTGCCCTGACTGTCAGCAGGTCCCAGGATCCTGTGGGACATTGCCCTGGGGTAGGGCTCCTGATCCCCAAAGCCTCGGAAGGAGGCCAGGACAGTACCCGAAGGAGGACATTGGAGGACCCTGGGCAAAAAGGTTGTCTGGCTGGGGTAGTCATCAGGGTTTAAGGCGCCCTGGAACGATTTCCCATATAAATCAGTATTCTATGGCAGTCCAGGATCCTTCAACCCCTCTAGGAAAAAGCCTGACAAACCCCTGTATTTTGAACTGCCTGCCAGGCAGAGAATGTGAGGATAAAAAGAAGAACAGAGCAGAAAAAAGGAGACCATGTTCTCCTTTTGCCAGACATCCGGGAACCGTACCCTGCAGGCACACATGCTAGTGGTGCCCACAAGGGTGAACTGGACCCAGCCATGCCTTGCACTTGGGGGTCTCCCGAGGCCACTGGCCAGTGGTGTGCCCTGCCTGCTCTCCACCCCACCCACGATGCTGCTGCAGCTTTCCCAGCCAGTCCCTGGTCACCACCCCCCGGCACACAAGGGCCTGTGACCCCAGTGCCACCTGTCTCTGTGGGACCCGCAGCCAGGGGGCCCCTCTGCGCCCACCAACCCTGGGCCCTACCTGCCCCGGTGCCCGGGCCTGGCCTCCTTGCGTCCCGGGACCTGCTGGACAGGCCCAGCCCTGTGTGCCTCCGTGGGGGGGGGCATACTTACCCCCGGGGGCTCCAGAGGTCCGCCGAGATGTCCCGGGGTCCGAGTCAGAGCCGGGGCGGTGGTGGGCCCCTGCTCCTCTGCGCTGCTCCCCACCTCCATGGCCATGAACAGCTCCGGGGTGCTGGGGCTGGCCTCCGCCACTGGTGGTGGTGCGGCTGGAGGCCCCCCGATGGAGACGTCGGAGCCAGGTGCCTCTGGGCCTGACGAGGGGCTCTGATGCCCCCCTGAGGTATCCACAGCCTCAGCAGGGAGACCGCTGGGCTGTGTCCCCAGGAAGGCATCCAGGGCCTCGTAATGGGGGCACGTGGCCTGGCTCCCAGGCCCGGGTATCCCGGATGTGGGCATACTCCTGACGGAGTGCCTTGACCTTACTCCGCACCTGTTCTGTTGTGCGGGGGTGCCCTTTCTGTGATATCGCATCTGCGATGTCACAGTAAATATCTCGGTTCCAGTGGCTGGCCTCGAACCTTCTCAAAATGTCTGGCTGCTGCCAGATGCCCAGGAGGCAAGTAATGTCCTCCTGGGTCCACACAGGGGCCCTCCGGCGTCCTGCAGCTGAGGGGCCTGGCTGCTGTGACATGGCTGCCCGCTAGAGCCCTGCCCGCCACGGACCCTCACAGGCACACCCAGGCAAGGCCTTCCCCCGGGGCGCTGTGCTCCCTGGGAAGAAGGTCAGCTGGTTATTTCGAAACAACTGTTGTTTCGAAATAAAACAGCCATTAAAACGGTTGTTTCGAAACAACTCGTTTTGAAACAACGGTTGTTTCAAAACGGCATGTCCCGCTGGTGTTGTTTCGAAACAACTAGTTTTGAAACAACGCTGTTTTGAAACGAAACCAGGTTTTAGCCGTTTCGAAACAACAGCGGCCGTTTTGAAACAAGCGGTTTGCTTGTTTCAAAATGGCCGTGCGTTGTGTGGCCATGGCACTTCTTATTTCGAAACAACCTCTGTTGTTTCGAAATAAGAAGTGTGTGTGAACATACCCTTATTCCGAATCCATGTATTATCAGATTAACTGTACGTGTATAAATGTTTCACCTTGGAGTTAGCTGTAAGGCACACAGCATAAAGTAGGTATGACTGTTTTATAAAAGGGACTGCTCAGCAAAACAGAAATAAATATATTAACAGGACTGCAGGCTGGGGACTTGCTGCTTTATTCAACAGCATCACAACAGAGTAGAGGGGAAAATCCCACTGCCTGGAAAGGAAGTAAAGGAGGTATGGTGCCTGGCTCCATCCCACAACCCTCTGACTACCCCTGTTGAGCCTATCATGACTGTCTTACTACAAAGAAATTTCCTGTCTCTGTGCAAGTCACTATTTTTAACTGTAGGCCTGGAATTATTAGGGATGACTCACCTACATTTCCATCTTGCTGGTCCGAGCTGAAGATTTCATAGGCCTGGTGTTTGCATTTCATTTTATGGATTTAAAAAAAAGATATTGACCTTTTTTCGTACCGACTGCTTCCCTCCTAATAATACCTAACACAAAGAATATTCTTAGTCTTAATCACTTATTCATTATTAGATATATCATTATGATTAAATGGTTGTGGCGCTTAAAGGCCTCAAACCTCACTGTGCTAGGTAAGATGGCCCAGATCCCCAAAGTAAGTGGAAGTCAGGCCCCTCCCTTTGAGGATCTGGTCCTGTACTAGCCTCCATTTACCAAATGTGCTTGAAGCTTCACTGGACAAACTAAAGAGACAAGGTCACTGCCCAGAAATGAAGCATGTAATTAGGATATGACCCAGTGGCTGAGTGTTGCAAAGATGACGAATGAGAAGGATAAAGGCTAGCATGCAAGGAGCGTATGGTGAAAATTTCCAGAGGGCTAGCCATGTTAGTAGTGTACAGCAAAAACGCAAGGATCCACAAGGACGATATGGTTCTAGTGTCTTAGACCTTCCTTCCTTGGGGTCACCCCTGCCTGCTTAAAATATAAATTGCCTTGTCTCCATTAGGATTAGTTAACTTGTCTGAAGTTTTATTTGGAAACACAAGGCCATGGTGAGTTCGTGGTAGAGATAAGAATAGAAATCAAACTACTGGAATGAGAGACCTGGGGGTTAGCTACTGGCCTAGCCAGGTTTTGTGACTTTCTTTAACTCTAATGACTAAGCATTTCTTCACTTGGGGTAGGCAGCATGCCTCCTGTAGTCACAAGGGGTTACTCTGCCTCTGCCTGTGTTTATGGAAGCTAACGAAGACTAGACAGTTTTACTTCTTGCTCAGTGCCGTTCTGCTTTCCAAAGAGTCTGCTCCAAGCAGGCCAGAGAGCCTGCATTTAAGCCCTAGCATTTAATGACAGTACGAGTTTATTTAAACACATTGTTCAACCAACGAGGTGCCAAGCTGTAGGGCTGGTGTCTGTGGGCAGTTATTACAATATGTTCCTTGGCTGGAGATCGGTGTTACCTTGAGTGCTGAGTGACAAAAGACAGAACAAAATGGGAGCGCCAAATCCTCTCGCCTTTCTGCAAGTTCACACTCTTCCCAGCGGAAGGCTCCGCAGCAGCTGTCCAGAGATACTCATCAGTCAGCTGGGAATCTGGGAAACGACTGGCTTGGTGGGTTTTGTTTTCCTGTACCTGTTCAGACAGCTCCAGGCACAAGGAGCTTGGGTATGTTAAGTTGCTAATTAACTACAAAAAACATCTTTGCACAGAGGAGGCGGCACAATATGCAACAGCAAATGCAGTATTTACGCAACTGCTGTGAGGAACAAGTTGTAAATGCCTGTTGACAAGCAAGTAGTAGTTGGTGTCTGGTTCAGGGGCTGAGTCTAGAATCTGAGAAGATGAGGGCTGGAAGGGACCTCAGGAGGTACCTGGTCCAACCCCCTGCTCAAAGCAGAACCAAGCCCAACCATCCCAGCCAGGGTTTGTCAAGCTGGGACTTAAAGACCTCAAAGGAGGGAGATTCCACCCCCTCCCTAAGTAACCCCTTACTTTGCTTCACCAGCCTTCTACGGAAAAAGCTTTTCCTAATATCCGACGCAGACCTTCCCAACTGCAACTTGATACCATTGCTCCTAGTTCTGTCATCTACCGCCACAAAGACCAGCCTAGCTCCATCTCGCCTGGAACCTGCTCTGAGGTACTTAAAGGCTGATATCAAATCAGTTTTATTGCACTTCCCTGGACTCTCTCCAATTTGTTCACATCTTGCCAGTGGGATGGGGGTCCAAAATTGGACACAGTACTCCAAATGAGGCCCCCAGCTGTGCCGAATAGAGGGGAAACAAACAAGGAGTCTGGTGGCACTTGTAAAGACTAACAGTTCATTTATCACATTAGGTTTTGTGGGAGAAAATCCCACTGAACCAGATGAGTGAAATGGTATTTTCTCCCATGAAAACTCATTCAATAAATATATTTGTTAGTCTTTACACGTGCCACCAGACTCCTTGTTTGTTTTGTTGGACTAGACCTGGCGTGGCCAAACTGTTGCTCGGGAGCCACAGGTGGCTCTTGAATGAAAAAGTGTGCCAGCAAATCAATGTAGGAAAGCAGCCCCAGCCTAGGAGTTCAGGAGGGGTTGGGATGGTGGGGAGAAGTGTGGCATGGTCAGGATTTTAAAAAAACTTGCCACTAGCCTACAGTCTTCTACATTGAGCAGCAATTAAGTTTTTACTGTATAGGCCTAATTTTCATGGTTACCTTAAGTAATTATTAGAATCTGACATGAGTAGAATCGATATTTGTCCTCTTGTTATGATAAAATTAAAGTGTGCAATGAATTTTAAACTAAGTAATTTTGGAGTAGGTAAAAGTATATGGCCCTCTATAGGCCTCAGTGCGGCTCTCGAAGGTTTAATAATCAACTTGTGTGGCTCTTGAGTTCCATAAGTTTGGCCACCCCTGGACTAGACTAAGAGGGCTGCCCCTTTGGAACAAAGGGGAAAAATCATTTCCCTCAATCTGTTTGCAATGCCCCTACTAATGCAGCCCAATGCCCTGCTAGCCATCTTGGCAATAAGGGTGCACTGTTGAGTTATATCCAGCTTCTTGGCCACTTTAACCCCCCTATCCTTTTTAGATGAATTGCCCTCTAACCCATCAGAATCCAGTCTGTAGCAGTGCATGGGATTCTTCTATCTTAAGTTCAGGACTCTGCCCTTGTTCTTGCTGAACCTTATCAGATTTCTTTTGGCCCAATCCTCCAATCTGTCTAGCTCATTCTGTATCTTATCTCTCCCCTCCAGCATATCTATCATTCCCCCAGCTTATTGTCATCCGCAAACTCACTGAGGGTGCATCCACCCTATCTTCCAGATCATTAATGAACATGTTGAGCAAAACTGACCACAGCACCGACCCCTGGGGCCCTCTGCTTGATACCGGCTGCTAAGTTGGCATTGAGCTGTTGATCACTACCTTTGAGCTTCATGACCTAGCCAGTTTTCTATCCACTTTATAGTCCATTCATCCAGCCAACCCATACTTCTTTTAACTTTCTGATGAGTATACTGTGGGAGATGGTATCAAAAGCTTTGCTAAAGTTAAATGATATCATGTCCACTGCGTTCCCCACATCCACAGAGTCCCTCATCTCATTACAGAAGGCAATCAGGTTGGTCAGACATGTGTTGCTCTTGGGAATCCATGCTGAATCACTTTCCTCTCTTCCAAGTACCTCAAAATGGATTCTTGAGGACCTGCTCCGTGATTTTCCCCGAACCTTCCTTCTTCCATTTTTTGAAGATGGTCACTAGATTTGCCTTTTTTCAATCATCCAGGACCTCCCCCAGTCACCATGAGTTTTCAGAGATAGTGGGCAATGTCTCTGCAACACATCACCCAACTTCTCTAGCACCCGTGGATGCACTGTAGACTGTAGCTCAGAAAACCTGGCTTCTGTTCCTAGCTCTGTAACTGACCTGTTGGGTAACCTTGGGCAAGTCTATACATTTGTTTCTTCTTCCCCCTTCACTGTTGAGGGTGTCAGCCCTTTGTGGAACGGACTGTATATTGCTCTGTGTCTGTGCAGGGCCTAACGTAATGGGACCCTAATTTTGGTTGGTGCAGCTGTAATATTAATTACATGCACTCAGAAGTTATGGAAAGTCTTGAATGAAGGCTGCTGTGTGTTATGCCTTTGTCTTCCATGAAAGCCGCCCAGTGGAACTGGAGTCTATCCCCGTCCTTGCTGCAGAGTTCCTATGTGATGCTAAGGAAGTTACCTCAACCAACTCTTTAAGAGATGGCGCTACTTACAGTAAGTGTGTCTTTGTTTCTGACCTGAGATACCTGGGGATAGATTTACAGAAATGCCAACCACTCAAGGAAGTAAACAGGCTGGGCTTGGAACATATGACATTCTCTAAAAACCATCCCCTATGCATGTCATGGGCAACTGAAATTAGTGGAAATTAACAACATTGCCTTTAATTCTTCCATGGCGTTGGTCCCACTTTTGGAAATGGAAAGAATAAAACCTCCCTGCCTCAGAGAGAGTTGTGAGAAGAAATTCATCCATGTCTGTGAAACACTCAAATGCTACAGCAAGAAAGTGGGTGCCCAATGTCCCATTTCAAACATACGGTGGAAAGAACACACTGCAAGGAGGGGACAGAAGGATATGCGTGTTATAGTCGAATCAGATTTAGGTTCCCTTCTGAATTTGCCTGCTTGAGTACAATGTTCACCTCATCAAACCAAATTCTGCTACAGTGCCTGGCATAGCATTTAAAGATGCAGTCACTTCCCCACCCATGGCCTGGAAAGGCCTCTTTCAGCATCTTCAGACATTTGAAACCCAGCTAAACATCTGTATGAAGTTTATGTCTTTTTTAAATCCTTGTTTGTTTCTTTTTCTTTCGTGGAAAAAGATTTGCGGGGGCTTGGTTATAGCAGAGGCCTGCTGACTGGTTGGTGTTGTATAAACCAAATAAAGCCCTGGATTCTGTGTGTCTAAAATGGGACGAGAGTCCACAAAGGGCTGCTGCATGCTGAGAGATTTTGGTTCTGGCTCAGTACAGAAACTTATTGCTCTCTAACTTGTTTCTTTCACTTCCCATAGTTGCTTCGCTACAGAGGCATCCAGAAGGAGGCCCATCAGCTTGTATGGCAAGTAGAATGAGTTTCAGGAAAGATGACTTGTGCTCTTGGACTGTGCAGACTCATCGGGGTGTAACAGGCCTGCGTGAGCCTGGGTGTGAACTAAAAAGTCTGGTGATGAGCTGGGGAGACAAAGATTGCTAAACCTATTGCTTTTGTCATTAAAAAAGACCTTGGGAGGGTTTTGGCAGCTGGGAGCATTCCCAAGGACAGGGAAAGGACCAGAGAAGTAGCTATTAGTTTGTGTACAGCAAAAACAATGGGAGTCCTGTGGCACTTAAAGACTAAGAAACTTCTTTGAGCATAAGCTTTCATGGGCTGCAACCCACTTTGTCAGATGACAGGGAAAAGGAGAGACATGTTCTTCATTTGAAGTCATGTTTCTACGATTTGTACATGAGTTTATCATGCCAGGGTTAATCTTAGAGCCTTCTATGATTTAATCATGCACCTCTTGTTTAGTGGGACCCATGGCAGCTCTGGAAGCCAGTCTGGTAAGCAACTAATCTGACAATATTTTATTGAATGAGTAGGAATTGCACACTTCTCAATTTTTGGTGTGGCTGCCATCCAGCTACTTTGCACTCCAACACTGCCTTGCTTGTGGCAGCTGGTAAAGTTCCAGCTCCAGATGATATGACTATGACCCCATAAAAACACACTTGGAGACTACTTATCATTATAATGCAGTAACCTAAAAAAGAAATAGGTTTCGTCTCCACAAGTGTCTATCTAAGTAACCCGCTTATACACGAAGAGTGAAATCCTGAGCCCATGAAAGTCAACAGCAAAATTGCTTTTAACCTCAATTGGGCCTCGGTTTCACCCTTAGGTATGTATTCAGCCGTCCAGGCCACTTCCCAGCTATTTTTGTTCGGAAAGCCTGTGTCTGCCATTAAGAATTCTTCCCCATTAGCCAAACTGACTGGATAAAATGTACAGTATAATGAGCTGTAAAAAGCTGTCAAATGTTATTGTAAAGCAGGTAGTGATCACTTGTTCTCCATGTCCACTAAGGGCAGGACAAAAAGTAGTTGACATAATTTGCAGCAAGGGAGGTTTGATATCAGGAAAAACTTTTTAACTATACAGCTATGTCTTGGAACAGAGAGGCTGCAGCATCCACATCTTTGGTAGCTGTTAAGAACAGATGAGACAAACACACATGAGGGATAGTCTAGGTCAGGAGCCTCAAACTCAAATCACCACAAGGGCTGCATGAGGACTAGGACGTTAGCCTGAGGGCCACACCACTGAAACCCTTTCATACAATGATATAGCAAATATCGGTAACAACAGTGCCATTGCAGGCTGTAGCAAATGGCTTTAGGGGCTGCATGCGGCCCACGGGCCCCGCGTTTGAGACCCCCAGTCTACGTATACTTGGACCGACTTCAGCACAAAGGGATGGACTAGATCAGTGGTTTTTAACCACTGTGTCACAACGCAAAAGTTGCAACACAAAAGTGTGCTACCTCAACTCATCCCACTGCTGAATGCACCCCCCCAACATGCACATCAAAACAAACCCCCATAGCCATTGTACTGGTGGCATGTGGCTTGTTACTCAAGGGTGGATAACCACACAGGTCGACTGGGCCCTTGCCTGGCGGTGGTAGGGGTGGGGTGGCGCAGACGCCAGGCTCCACGCTCCTGCATGCCTCTAGGCTGGCTGGTCCGGCCCTGGGGGGGGTGGGCCGGCCCGGAGACAAGGCTCTGCACTCCCGCCCCACCTCTGGGCTGGCTGGTCTGCCTCCGTGGACAGGGCAGGCCAGATCTGGCTGGTGTACTGACAGCCTCTGCCATGGCCTTTGGACTGTGTGGAAAGCCACACTACACGCCAATCGACTCTGCCTCCTTCACGGGGCTGACCAGCTGGACCAGGGCTGGGGCAGGGGCCAGCACAGAGACCAGCCTCTGATCCCAGGGCCACCCAGTGCTGGCCCACTGGAGGGGGAGCAGGCGGGGGGTGGCCCCCTGGTGGGGGAGACCTGGGACCCCAAGGCCCCGTAATCCACATATGTTGTTTCATCTCCGTAAGCTGTGCTAGGGCAATGCTTGAGCAGCAGGGGTTTTGCTGCCACCAAAATTATTTGCGGAGGCTTTTTTGGGGAACAGTATTTTAAAGGGCCACCTCTGAAATTGCCTCTGCAGGAGCAGAAGTCTTTCAGTGACAGGAGCTGCTCCCTTGAGTGTCATCACCAAAATTGCTGGATGCAAGGGGGAGCCTCAGCGACAAGGATCCTGTGTCACGCATGGGTGGGCCGGCTGCCAACCCTGTTGCAACACTAACTGGGTGGTGAACCCCTTGCTTCGATGACAAGATGGGGTGCTACTCTTCTGGAGTCGAGGCATCACCCTAAGATTGGATAAGCTTTAGAAGTTGATGGGAAAGGATGCTCTGGTGATGGTTCATATGAGCAAAATGACTCTGCTTCATGGGACATCTTGCTAGGATGACTTCAGGGAACTGGGAAGTATACTGAAAAAGAAGTGATCTTCTCTGAGAGCTTTCCTGTCCCATGAGGAGAGGAAGATAGAAGGCAGAAGGTTATAGAAGTGAACCACTGGCATGGGGCTTGTAGGATAGAGGGTATGGTTTTATGAAACATTGGTTCATGGTTTGTGTGGAGAAGGGGCTGTACAATATGAAGGGTCCTCCAGCTCAGCAGAAAGAGGATCAAGCTTCACAGGGACATGCTGGTGAGAGTAGTCAGGAGGGTGTTACAATAAAAAAAGGGGATAGGAAAAAGGGAAGATAAGACGCTTCATCTGTTAAAATGTGGTGAATGAACTGACTTGAGGAGCCAAAGAACGTGAAGACCAAAAGCTATTTAATTGCCTACACACCAATTCTAGGCATCTGAGTAACAAAGAAGAGGAACCAGAATGGCTCACTGATTAACATAAATTTGTTTTAATTGGCCTGAGACCTGGTGGGATGGTTCCCATTATTAGAATGTTGAAAATCAATGGTTGTAACCTATTTTGAGAGGATTGAACAGGCAAAATGGGAGAAGAATGTGACCCTGAAGGCTTATGGATCTACATCTTTACAAATAAACCACAAGATCTGCAACAGACCACTGCATCACACTAGGGCTCAGGGTGACTGCCTCCTTATGCATGTGTAGGAAGAAAAGCTGTAAAATCAGGGTTACTGCAGTTTGAGTGACATAGGGTTGGTGGTCTCATGCTGGCACTATTGAAACGTCCTAGGAATTTCCTAACTGAAAAAGTGTAGCAGCCAACACTGGGAAGTCTACCGTTGACCTGATCTTGACAGAGAAAGAGGAACTGATCACAGAACTAAAAATTAACACTAACTTAGCTACAAGGGATCATGAATAATAATGAAGAGGACATGTCACTGATTCAGGGGAATCCGGATCCCTTGGAAAGCTTGGCACAAGCAAACACTGTTTTTTAACATTGCTAAAAGTAAACATATACGTCTAGGAACAAAAAGATTGTGGGACATGCTTATTGGGTAGGGGTCATGGTGGATAATCACCAAACATAATATCTAAGTATGATGCTGTTCCATTCTTAGATGCATATGTAAACAAAAGAATCTCAAATGGGAAAAGAGATGTTATTTTTATCATTATTTTTAGCAGCAGTATGACTGCTGCTGGAATGCTGGTTCATTTAGGGTCTGCAGCCCAAGAAGGATGTTGATAAATTGGAGAGGGTTCAGAGAAGAGCCACGAGAATGACTAAGGGACTAGAAATGTTTCATAGAATGACAGAGTCAAAGCACGCGATCTGTTTAGTTTAAGAAAGAGGAAGGCAAGAGGTGGTGATTACAATCTACAGAAGGTGGGCAACGTTTTTGGCCCCAGGGCCACATGCGATCTATGGCTACTCAAAGTGAGCCATAGGTAGCAGGAAGGGGTGGAGGGGGCTGGCCAACACACCCTCCCCAGAGAAAGGGGTGAAACTGGGCTCCACGCCCCCACCGTCTGGGGGAGAAGGCGCAGCAACAGTCCTCTGGCCCCAGCACAAGCAGTGGCGGATCAGGGTCCACAGGTCCCCCGGGCCTCCCCACTGGTGGCCTCCTCCCAGTGGAGGGTCTCCCGCAGCACAAGTGGGCCAGCGCTGGCGATGAGCGGCTGGGGCGAGAGGCCAGCTGGGAGTGGGAGGGAGAGTGGCAGCTGCAGATCATGCCAGGACCTGTTGCCGTTCTTTCTCGCTCCTAGCTGGGGGACAAAGTGGAGGCAGTGCTCTGGCTATGGTGGGAGCCGCCACTGGAACTGGGGGTGAGGGAGAGAGGAGCAACAGCTGGTGGACCAGAGCACAGGGGCGTGCAGGCTGGATTCAGCCCATGGGCCATAGTTTGCCCATCTCAGATCTACAGGTATCCACATGGGGAACAAATATTCAATAAAGGGCTCTCCCTTTTTAGTGATCCAATGGCTGCAAGTTGAAGCTAGGCCAGTTCCAACCGGGAATCAGACAAACACTTTTAACAGTGAGAGGAATACAAATCGGAACAATTTATCAAGAAACATGATGGATTCTTGCTTACTGACACTTTCTAAATCAACATTGGATTTTTCTTTTCCTAAAATATTCCCTAGGGATTATTTTGGAGAAGTTCTATGGCCTGTGTTACATGGGCAGTAAATCCAGATGAGCACAAAGACTCCTGCTGGCTTTGGAATCTATGCACTAGTCTTCCATTTGTAAGGCTCTATGGCTATGTCTACTGTCATACTTATTTCAGAATAGTTGTTTTGAAATAAGTATACCAGGATTAATTCAAAATAATTATTTCAAAATAGTGGCTGTGTTCACACAGCACTTAGTTCGAAACAACAGAGGTTGTTTTGAAATAAGAAATACCCTGTTCACATGATCCACGGTTGTTTCGAAACAACGGCACCCGTTGTTTCAAAACAACGGCGTTGTTTTGAAACAACTTAAACCCCATGTGGGGACGAAACAATGCCGTCCAAACATGTTGTTTTGAAACAACAGTGACTTGTTTCGAAATAACTGTTGCCTGAAACTGCTATTTCGCTTTGAGCTTTTTTCCTCAGTTCGAATTAACAAACTGTTAATTCGAATTAAGTTATTTCAAAATAAGGCATTATTTCGATACAAGTTGTTTCGACACAACTTGTATTGAAATAATGCCTGTGTGTGAACACAGCCAGTGAGTCTTCACAAGGCTCCTTTTTCAAAATAAAATAGGCATTTGTATTTCAGGTTAGAGAATCTACGTTAAACTTTCTGACTCAGGGAACGCAGCCAATGCAGCCACGGTGGGGAAAACAGACCTCTGGGGTATCACTCCTCTGGTGGGGAATGAAGCCCACCAGAAGAATCTTTCCACAGCAGGAAAACCGGCGCTGCCAGGGGTCCCTTTCCCCTGGCAGAATGCAGGTCCACTGGGGGAATCTCTGCCCATTATTTTGAAAAAAGCCAATTCCGCGGCTTGGAATGGCTTTTTTTAAATAACTATTTTGAAAGACATTCTCTTTCAAAATAAAAGCAGGTTTAGTTATTTTGAGAACGTGCTTTGGTTTTTGAAAGACTGAAGTGCTTATTTTGGAATAACTAAATGCCTGCATGGACATGAAAAGGTTTTTTTTTGAAATAAGCCTCCTTATTTTGAAAAGACTTTTCAGTGTAGACATATCCTATGATTCTGGGTGCTCTGTTGCAGGGTATATACATCAGATTCAGCTTTATCTGAGAGCAGTATCAACTGATATCCAACTCCATGCTCTTTTATTAGCTGTGTGTAATGGTGCTGGCTCAGTTTCAGGGTACACAAAAGTCCACCTCACTAAGTTCAGTAAATAGTATACTATGGTTTTCCCCTAAAACACTATCTTTGCTTAGTCATGAGCACAGGAAGTGTCAGCCACTTGTGCTGTTTGGGTTCTTCTACAGAAAGCACTTATCCATTGTGTAACTTCTCATTGTCTTGACAGGTCCTTCTAAGCTGTGAAGAAGGTCATCTGGAAGAATAAATTGTGGCTTTGGCTTGTGCCACATCTGGGCTGTAGATTGATAAATTCCAATTTCCTGACCGGACAAAACTTTTTTTGGCTGCAGAAAGCAAGAAAGGTCAGTGCAGGGCCTATGTTTAACTTAGCATTTGTTAACATTTCCTGGACGCTGATCAACATTTCTGTTCCTGATTTAGTGACAGTTCTATCAAACAAAAGGAGCTGGATGCCTGACCATATTCCCTGGAACCTCTACAAGCTCCTCTGTAACCCTAAATCGAGATGCTGCTTGGTAGATTTTTAAAACATGCTATGTGACTCTCTGTCTCATAGGGTATGTTTTCACTAGAGGCTTAAGTTGACTTCACCAGGCTTAAGTCAACTTAAGCAACTCCAGAGCCACATTTGGAGTTCATAAAGTTGACTTAAGCACTTGCTTAAGTCGACTTAATAACTCTCACCCTTAAAGTTGACTTTAAGGGTTAAGTTGACTTTATTAAGTCGACTTAACAAAATGTGGCCATTAAAGTCGACTTCATAAAGTCAACTTAAGGCAGGAGTGCCATTCAAGTTGACTTTATAAAGTCCACTTAAGCCAGGAGACCCATTTAAAGTCAACTTTATTAAGTCAACTTTAAATGGGTCCCCTGGCTTAAGTCAACTTTATAAAGTTGACTTAAACAAATGGGGCCTCTCTAATTCAACTTAATAACTTGACTTTAAGTTGACCTTATTAAGTCGACTTACCAAAGCCTTCTCATGTAGATATAGCCGTAGTGTAGGATTATGATTTCAGTCATATGAGACTGATCCAGAGTTAGCTGAAGTCAATGGAAAGACTCCCATCAATGGAGACTGGATCAAATGCTGGGCACCATCCACTCTTACCTCAGTGATTGGCACTGAGAGTGCTCAGCCTAAAATTAGATGGCAGTCCTAATCACTAGTGGAGCAAGCTCTGGAACAGCCTTTCGAAGGCCTTGTCTACATTAGCACTTCTTCTGGCAAAACTTTTGTTCCAAGGGTGGGGAAAACACCTCCCTAAGTGCCATAAGTTTTGCCAGCACAAGCACTTGTGTGGTCAGTGCTGCGTTGATGGGGGAAGCTCTCCAGTTGACATAATGTGGCTACACAAGAGCATTTACAGCAGCAAGATTTAGGTGTAGACTAGCCCTGTGGGCAAAAAAACTTAACTTGTTCTAAGAGCTTGGTAAGTTTATGGAGGGGATGTTATGATAAGATTGCTTTCAATGGCATGTGGCCCCTCTTTGAGGGCTAGTAGCAAATGTCTCCAACGACTGGAGATGGGTTACAAGATGGGGAGGACTCAGTTACTCCAGAGAATTTTTCCCATGTGTTTGGGTGGTGGGTCTCTCTGGCATGCTTTATTGATCACTATATTTGGGGTCAGGAAGGAATTTTCCCCCTGGCCAGATTGGTAGAGACTCTGGAGGATTTGACCTTCCTCTGCAGCAGGAAATGGATCACTTGCTGGTTTAAATGTGAGTACCTGCTGGATTCTCTGTAATGTGACGTCTTTAAATCATGATTTGAGGACTTTGGTAACTCATTCAGTGTTTATGAGTCTATAACAGGAGTGGATGGGAGAAGTTCTGTGGCCTGCAATGTGCGTGAGGTCAGACTAGATCCTCATGATGGTCCCAACTGGTCTTAAAGCCTATAAGTAGAAGTCTAAAAAACAGTAGTGCAAAGAGTTGTCTAATGGCTACTATTTACATTAAGAATTCATTATGGGTCCAAAGTGTAGGTGAAATTATTTGTGCCTGCAAAAAATGGAAGCCACGTGTGGAAAAAAAATAGGCCTGGCATATCAGAAATCACCAAAAGTCCCTTTTGGAATCAAAACCTATTGTCCCCTTGGTGTGGCTGGCAGGGTTTGATGAGTTTCACCCCATAGCAGAACACTGCTGGAAGGAACTCTTGCTATCACGGACTTTGACTTGACCAACCAAGAGGCGCAAGAATTCTCTATGATGTTTGAGTGCAGGAATCATTGGCAGCCGTCCCTAACAACAAGTGTCAAGAGCATCTCCTTTATCTAATACAGACATGGCCACAGTGAATGTTTTGAAACAGATTCATCCCCATCACAAACCCTGCAAACCATGCCTGCAGAAACCATTCCTACACATATTTTCCCAGCAAGGGCCAAATTTTCCCCAGTAGTGCAGGCTTTTGGATTCTTCCCCGTTTCTAGCTGAACACAAAACATGTAGACTTCAGGCTGTGCAGGCCCCAATCTCTGCTCCAGTTGACAGAATAGGAACTAAATCATCAGAGTTGGTGCAAAGAAACTGCTGAACTCTGTCCTCCCTGGCGAATCTCTGAGAAAGCCAGCAAGGTCTGAAGCACAAGATGTTTTTGCCAGTCTTCCCATTGTTGCCAGACAAAATACTTCAGCTAATAAAAGGAATAATAGGTTTCAAATACCTGATGTTTTATCCAAGACCTTCATCCAGGACCTGATGTTTCGTCCAGGACCTTTTTTTCCCCTCCTATGGCTGGAGAATAATTGTTTTCTTTCCCACATTTTTTCAGTGGCAAAAGAAAAGTCCCTTTCAATGTGCTTCATCTCTGTTCGGCAGGGACCAGCTCTAGGGATAAGGTAAGTTTCCATGTTCTTTCAGAGACTGATCCAAATGCAGTTGAAATCAATAGAAACCTTTCCATTGACTTCAAAGAGCTTTGGAGCAGACTCTTAATTTTTGGCTCCTCTTCTGGAACTGTATACTTGTAGTGGTGTATGGCTTTTTGGTTTGTTTTTTGCCACTTGGCAAGAGTGTAGCCACAGGTGGGGGTGGCTGGGCCAAGGGCCACCCACTTGGAGATGAAGTCTGCCACCGCAGCATCTGGCGGTGGTGCAAACTTCAAAGTGGGTAGGTGGGCCTCATTGTGCCACCTTTCCCCCTCCCTCCCGCAGTTCCACTTGGTAGCTAGAACTAGAGCATCTTGGGGCAGCTTTCGGTCACACAACCAGAAGCAACCCTTGGCCAGGCCCACCCTGCAGATTCAGGGGGCTGACCAGAAATCAGGGGCTGGCTACATCCCTGCCACTTACCCATTAAGGTTTGACCACCAAACTCATTCCACGTCAGCCACTGGATAACAGCTGGGATAGCTGATTATTGCTTAGCTTTGTTATTAGATAACTTGGTGCTGCCATCAGTTTTTGTGTCCCCTGAGTGTTTGACATGTCTTGTTCAAATCTGCCATTTCCCTTCCCGTTAAAACAGTGGTTTTTAAATTTTTTTTCTCAGGACCCCATTGACAAAAATCACTTACGCCCACGACACAACAACTACATCTTTGAGCAATGCACTCCAGTCTTGCTGCAGGGAGTGCCACAACCCCGTACCTGAGGGCCTGAGATCCAGCACTGGGTCCCAAACCATGGTTTGAAAACCACTATGTTCGAAGAGAAAAGAGAACACTTTTATTAATGCTTTAGCCTTTTAAAGTATCCGATGACTTCAATGTAGTCAATTGAAAAGATTTAGCAGTAAAATGACGACAAGAAAATTACATTTTCTTGCGTGCTTATCATATGTACGTTACTGGCTGGTTTTCCAAAGTAAGAATGCCACCAACTGGATTCTCAAAGTGGCCGTTGGTCGTGAGCCATTAAATGGCCCTCATCTGGAGATTCTAATTTTGGACTTGTGGTTTTTGACAACAGATTTCACAGCTTAACTCCAGATGGGACCATTGTGATCACCTAAAATGATCTTCTGCATAGCTCAAGACACAGGATTTCACCTAGTAATTCCTATATTGAGACCCCTAACTTCTAGCAGAATCCCAATGTGTCATTTAGCAAGTTGTCCAACCTTGACTTAAAGCCTTAGAATGATAAAGATTCCACGACAGCCCTTCATAGGTTGTTCCAATGGTCAGTTATCCTCATTGTTTTTAAGTGTGCCTTATTTCTACTCTTGTGGCGTTTAGTTTCAGCTTCCAGCCATTGCATCTCATCGTGCTCGACTAAAGAGAATCTCTCTGTGGAGATACACGGGCTGGATTCTGTATTCTAGGAACAATCTAGCTGTATACTTGTAACCCATATGCCTAAAGCAGGCTATGTCTTTGAGAAAAAAAAACCAAGGAGTTGTGTGGCACTTAAAGACTAACAGATTTATATTTCACATGAGCTTTCGTGGGAGAAAATCCCACCTATTCAGGGTGGGTTACTGTTGCTGGGCAAATTAGCTTCCCAGAAACCAGCACTTTCTGGGTAATGGGGAGTGGTAGCATTTTGAGCATGATCCACAAGGTTTGTTATTGTTGCTGTGCTCAGAAGCCTAAGAGCAGCAGCCCTGAGAAGAGCAACTAGAGAGAGCTCCAATTGAGAAAAGTCCATGTGCTGAGTGTATGAATGAAACAAAAGCTGAGCCAGGAGTGGACAGCAAAATGTTTTCTCCCTGCTGTGGAGCATTTTGCTGCAGAGTTTTCTCCTATGTGACTGAGGGCTGGTTAACCAGTAAACTGACAGCATGGTGCTGGGTGCAGAGGAGAAGGAACGGACTCCATGGATTCCTACCAAAGATTCCTGCAGACAAAGACAAGGATTGCTGCTTCTTTCCACTCAAGCCTCAAGGACTCGAACAGAGATTGCAACTGAGCTATGGGTGACTCCACCTGAACTTTGGGACTCGTGTTTCTTACTGTTCTGTTTGAGTTCATTTTTGTTCTCTTGTGATAAGATTTATTATTTTACTAGTTAATAAAGTTCACTGTTATGTTTATTCGGAGTAGTATTTTAATGTGGGATGGTAACTCTGAGCAGTCTTCACTGTCAGTCCTTTAGAGATTGGATCCTGGGTTTCCAGCTGCTTTCTTCAGGGGTTTATCTCTGTTAGGCAATGGAGAGGGGCAAGTGAATGAATTCTAGCCCACCCGAAGGTTACATACACACATATGAAACTGGCTTACAATGGAAAGTGTCCGACAGTCCTATTAAAGTCACTGCAGTGGCCACCTGTCCATTGAAAGAGTTATGATTTGGGGAACCTCTATGCTTTGTTGTAAATCTGGGCATGACTGTACTGTGATAAAAAAACTCACAGAACTGAGTCTCAGAACCCGAATCAGCTGACTCGATTTTGGGCTGTAATTTCATAGCCCCACAATCCAAGTCACCTGAGGCAGGCCAGTCATGCACACGCCATAGGTTTTATACTGCAATGCAGACAGACCCTGTGTCGCCATGCTGGTGTTTGAGCGTCCACACTATGGAGCCAGGTCTCGCAACCATGCTAGCGTGTCCATACTGTACTGTACAGAACTTCTGACTCAGATCTGCCACTTGAACTGCCCCCAACATGACAGGGCTTGGACCCACATCACAGCGGGACTTGGGCTATGACCCACCCCCAAGCGGAGGCCTAGGACTTGTATCCTTAATGCTTGCTGATCCAAGTCTGACTGATTTTTCTGTGGATGGAAGTGGGGTTTGAGGCTCAATTAGGACTCAACAGATTGAGGTTAAGTTTCCAGCACTGATGCAGACTTCTGTATGACCTCAGGCAAGTCACTTAATCGCCATGTTTCATTTTCTTATATGCAGAGCATGAACAATAATGCTCTTTTCCCCTCACTCTTTGTTTGTCTTGTCTGTTTTTTTGGGGCGCAGAGACTGCCTGTTACTGTAGTAACATCTGGTCCCCAACATGACAAGTTCTGTGCCTGGGGCCTCTAGGACAAACCCATCAAATCCAGTCATAGAGATGTTGTGCATGACCCAGGCGGCTCCTGTTCTGAATCTCAGCCATTGGGCAGCCGCAGGTTCCATAATGCAGGCCGTTCAATTTGAAAATGTCCCCAATGACACTGACCAGTTGTGCTTGTGGGGCTGTTCATATGTGGCAGGCATATCTCATTAAGTGATGCCTCTGAGATGGTTTTTTTGGGTTCTAGCTGATCACTTTGGGGTGTGCCTGACTCCTCTTTGCATCACGAAGAATCCTTCTGACTTAATAACAACTTCCAAAGATCTTAAAACTCTTTCAAAACGGAGTTTTATTACACCAGGGATAAACTGGGGGCAGCATTTTCAAGTCTGGATGTGTAACATGAGGGCCATTGTCCTCCTTTGCCCTTCTGACACTCTGCTCCTCAAAGGCATGTCTATATTGCAGTCACAGGGTGTGATTGCAGTGTGAGCTGACACATTCCCCACTAGCTTTAATCTAGCTAATTTAGGACCTAGAATATGACGTAGACCAAGGGTCTCAAACACGTGGCCCATGGGCTGTATGCAGCCCCTCAAGCTATTTCTTGCAGCCCTCAATGACACTACTGTGCCCAATATCATTGTATGAAAAGGTTTCAGTGGCGTGGCCCTTGGGCTGACGTACTAGTCCTCATGCAGCCCTTGTGGTGATTTGAGTTTGAGACCCCTGACGTAGACCAGTGCTCCCCAACCAGTAGCTCGTGGTCTACTTCTGAAAGGCAGTTTCCATTGAAACCTATGAGCACTGCACCATCTACTGGTGAAAGGTTGGAGACCACTGATAGACTATGGCCACAGGAGCTTCAGCACAAACTGTACCGATATGCTTGGAAGCCTGCGTAATTACTTGTGGCAGAGCTAAGCCATGCTAGAACTACACTGCTGGGTCTTTGCTTCTTCCCATGCCAGCTAGGTTAGCCACAATCACACCCTCAATTGCCTAGACGTTTCCTCAGAGGCACGAGCTGACCCCTTTCTGCTTTGCCTTTCGTAGACTCACCTTCAGGATTACACAGGTGTTCCCAAGCTAAAGCACTGGGCCAAAAAAAGAAGCCTAAAATTTTGCATGATCAAATTATAACTCTCAGCTTTTTTTGCTTGTTTGTTTTTGTTTCGATGGGGGTGTGGGGGAAGACAAAGGTCTCAGGTACATTGAAATATCATGTAAAGCTGATCAAGATTTCTTCATCTAAACTTTTGACTAGAATGAACATTTCTTTAAACTCAAAGCTTTCCAAGGTTTCTTGATAAAAATTAACTCTGCAGTTTCAGTGAAAAAAAGGAAGATTCTGAGAAATTTTGAATGAAACAATTTTTTCATTTATTGGAATTTTTTTGGGAAGAACACCAAGCCTTTTCTAGCTAACTATACTTGGCAACATATGCAGTGAAGCTTATTTTAGTCATAGAGCCAAATGGCTCCATTTTCCCGCCAATTAGGGAAACTCCAGTGAGTTTTTCTTCACTCAAGAGGGGCAGTATGGGCCATTGGTCTGGCATTTGGGGACCTCAGTTCTGTTCTTTGTTGTGCCACTGCCTTGCTATGTAACCTTGGGCAAGTAACCTACCTGATTCCCTTCCCACTCCCCAGGTATGTCTACACTGGAGGCTTAAGTCAACTTAACCAGGCCTAAGTTGACTTAAGCAACTCCAGGGCCACATTTGGAGTTCATTAAGTTGACTTAAGCACTTGCTTAAGTTGACTTAATAACTCTAACACTTAAAGTCAACTTTACGGGTTAAATTGACTTTATTCAGTTGCCTTAACAAAATGCGGCCATAAAGTTGACTTAATAACGTTGACTTTAAATGGATCCCCTGGCTTAAGTCGACTTTATAAAGTCAATTTAAACAAATGGGGACTCTCTAAGTCAACTTAATA
>ML682063.1:3000724-3114737 GCA_007922195.1 Podocnemis expansa
ATGGATCCCCTGGCTTAAGTCGACTTTATAAAGTCAAGTTAAACAAATGGGGACTCTCTAAGTCAACTTAATAAAGTCAACTTTAAGTTGACTTGACTGAGCCCTCTAGTGTAGCCATAGCCACTGTGTGTGGGCACCAGGTTTGTGTCATTTGCAGTGCTGCTGGGAGCAGCTCCCAGGTAGGGTGCTGGGCCTGGGGAGAAGGGACAGGGACATGAGGGGAGAGTGACTGTGCCATGCGGCTTAGGGGTGGGGCTGGAACCGAAGCAGCTCCTGACCAGTCATGGAAACCGCATCTTGGTTTTGGGAAGCAGAATGGTGGGGTTGCCCTGGGCGCTGGGAGCTGCTCCTGAATGGCCGACGAGCACCACTGGAGGATCTGTGACTCCCCCTGCCACAGCAGAATAGAAATAGTGGTGGAGCAGAGCCAACCATCCTCAATATTGCTGGAGGCTGGGCACCACGGGCCCATATAATTTGCCACCTATGATAGTGTGTCTTCCTATTTAGACTGGAAGCTCTTTGGGGCAAGGACTGTGTTATGTCTTTGTACCATGTGTAGCGCAATGGGACCCTCTAGCTGCGTTTGTAAGACAGCTAATAATTTGATGGGTTACTTTGCAGAGAGCGGCAGAGCCTCCTTCCTCAGATAAACCAGAACAGCTTCAAAAGATCCTGCAGGCCTCACTCCTGCCAAACTGAGGAGGCAGCTGGTGTCTTTTACACCGACCGACTCTGCCAAAAGTGGCCTTAAATAAAACCCAACTTTGTGTGACAGAGCAGTCTCAGTGAAGGGGTGAATAAGCTATCATCTGGCCAAAAGAAACAGGAAGCAATGGAGGACTGGCCCTGGCCCCATTTCTAGTCCCTCTCCGTCAGGTTATTGCCATGCATGGCAGGTGGTCTCCACTGTTCAGTGTTTACCAAGGGATTAGGGCGTGCGAATTGGACACAGCTTCTAAACAGGCATGACACTGCTGGCCCCGCTCTGGAATGGAGGCCAAGGAGACACCAGTTCCACAGCCTGCAGGCCTGCAGCTCTGAAAGATTCGCTGCTTTGCTGTCTCTCTCACGCACAAGCTTAAACCGTTGTTCTCTTGCTAAAGGCTGGTCAAGAACCTAGATCCCTGTAGGAGTTTTCCTTACTCACTCAAGAAATAAGGAAAAACTTCCTGATGGAACCAAAAGACCACCCTGGGAGGTTGTGGAAACTCCTTCATGGGGGATTTTCAAAAGGGAGGCTGGGTAGCCATCTGTCTTTGATGGTTTAGACACACTAAATCCTGCTTCTTGGCAGGGGTTAGACTAGATGACCCTTGCGGTCCCTCCCAACCCTATTGTCTCATTATTTTAATCCAGGGGTCAGCAACCTTTGCTGACCCCCATGCCAGTTCTTCCTTCCCGACCCTCAGCGGGTGCTGGCGATGGCCCCGTCTGCTGAAAAAATGTGGCAGCTGCCTGAAAATTCACCAGTGGTCATGACTGGAGGGGGAACACTTCCCAGGGATGCCACAGAAAGAAGTCAGCCACAGTGGCTCATCTTGGCGGCGTTGTCCGCAGGCATGCCACAAAAAGAAGTGGCTCCTTTCAGGGGTTCCCAGGCATGTTGCATAAAGAAGCTGCCTGGAGTGGCTCCTTTGGGGAGCATCACACTACAGAGAGGAGCCACTCCGAGCAGCTTTTTTTTGTGTCACGTGGAGGCATAGGCATAGCCATGTCCCAGCTGCACCCGAAGGAAGCTGCCCAGAGCGGCTTTCAGTGGCAGGAGTGGCAATTTCTGTGCTACTGCAGAGGCTGCCACAGGCCGCTCTGAATGGGCTCGGGTGCCACTGTCAGCACGTGCCAGGGGTTGCCTACCCCTGTTCTAATCCCTTTTGCTGTGGTGTGTGAGTTTGAGATACAAAGGCAGAGGCCTGGACAGCATTCCTCTGGGACAAGGTGCAGGTTGTGCTGAACTGGTGTGACTGGATTGAATTCACCGGGCTTTGGCTCAAACCCGCAGTTCTTTCCTCTGCCCCACACTTCCTGTGTGATCTTCTGTAAATCGGTTAGTCTCTCTGCGCCTGAATTCCACAGCAGTCAAACGGGACTGTAAACCCTACCTCACAAGGTTTTCTTTGAGGATGAGTACATTACAGCTTGGGAGATGATGCTGGGATCTGGAGTGATAGATTTCAGATTTACCCCAGACGAGGGAGGCCCCTTAGAGGGTCATCTACACCTGAATGCGCCTGTTATCTCCTCGTCAAGTGTGCATCTCAGGTATGAAAACAACCACACGTCTTGTTCACGACAAGTCCCTGGTTATGTACACCCCATCAAGCAAGGGTGCATAGCAACTGGACCAAACTGGAGCACATCAGTTTCAAAGGTGCTAAAAGCAATGACGGAACCAGCATGGCACCTTCTCTCCATGGACAAGTGCATGGGTCAGGCTGCTCATTTTCAGGACATTTCAAAAATCAGAGCGAACCTGAGGTTTGCAAATGGCTCCTTTTATCAGGAGATTGAGCAGAGATCATTGAACTTTGGTGGCTTTGAGAACTGCATCCAGACTTTCAGATTCAAGGAAGGGGTGAGGGGAGAAAGGGCAAGTAGCTTTGAGTTAGGCTACGTTTTGAGCAAAACTGGCATGGTTTATAGATGTAGGTGGAAATAACTGGCAATGTGGTGATTTAATTCTTGCAATCTGCAGTCATTGGACACTTGGCAGTTTAGGCTGAACATCACTTTGGATGTTCACTTGCAGAGCTCAAGGATGTGGCTGGTGTGGAGCCAAAGCCAATAATAAATAAAAAACTTTGCACGTACTACTGCAAACTGAAACTGATGGGTCACCTTCCAGCCTGCAAAGCCAATCTCATAGAAAGCTTAAACCCATGCCGAACTTTCAGCCCATGAGTCATCCCCAAGAGTGTCACTGCCCTGGGGAAAGACCCGGGGCACAGGCACGGACCCCACCCCCTGGCTGTGGGCCACACCCTTGGCCCCAATTTTGTGCACAGGCCTGATATGGCCTTGGGCTCCTGCCACCGCCAGCCTGGTCCCAGATCCCCAGCCAGGGCTGGGGCCCGGAAAGGCAAGTACTGCTGCAGGTGACCTGGCCTGGGATGGGGCCAAGAGTAGCTGGCACTGCTGTGGGCAGCCCTGCCCCTGATCTCCAGCTGGAGCCAGGACCAGGAGGTACAGGGGCCATGCCAGGCACTCGGGGCATATGCCCCATGTGCCAGGCGCCAACGATACCCCTGGTCATTCCATTGGCTATGTCTACACTAGAGGGCTCAGGTAAGTTGACTTAATAAGGTTGACTTAAAAATTGACTTTATTAAGTCTTCTTAGGCCCCATTTGTTTAAGTTGACTTTATAAAGTCATCTTAAGCTAGAGGACCCATCAAAAGTTGACTTTATAAAGTTGACTTAAATGACTTGCCTGCCTTAAGTCAAGTTTTTAAATCAACTTTAATGGCCACATTTTGTTAAGTTGACTTAATAAAGTCAACTTAACCCTTAAAGTTGACTTTAAAGAAGAGAATTATTAAGTCGATTTAAGCAAGCACTGAAGTTGACTTAATGAACTCCAAACATGGCACTGGAGTTGCTTATGTTGACTTAAGCCTGTGGTAAGTGGCTCGGAGCCAGAGCTGGCTCCTAGCTGCTTGCTGCCAGTGGCAGGAGCCAGATCGGGCCCTCAGGACTGGATTGGGGCCCTGGAGCTGGGTCACGCTGCGGGGCAGGGCAGGGGTGGGGCCAAGCCCAGGGTCTGTCTACTAGTGTAGACATACCCCTAAGTCAACTTATCTTAAAGTTGCCCTTGTTAAGTTGACTTAACTGGGTCCTGCAGTGTAGACATAGCTTCTGTGAGCTGGCCTCAATGAGATCAGTGGATGGACTGTATTAACTCACTAAAACCTCAGAAGGCTTAGAGGCTCATAAAATCTTTAAGAAGCAGAGATGATGATATCCATTGTTGATTTAGTGGCAACAAGGTCCAGTGGTTAAAGCACGAGCTTAGCTGTCCGGGTTATTTTTCATACAGTCAGGCAGAAGGTGGTGTATGTCTTCAGCACTGCCTGCCATTGGCTGGAACATGTCAGACCACCTCACGGGACACAGTTGTCTTCTAATGGGTAAGCTGGAAGGGACATGCTGAGATCTGGCCTTCCCAAGGCCATATCATGGAGACATTAACTGCTGCTAACTTGAATCCTGTTCACACACAGGCTCATAACTTGAGTGCAGAGATGCTTTTACTTCAAGTTGGCTGGCCCAATAGGCAGGTATGGGCTACAGCTCAAGTGGCCCTAACTCATCTAACATCACCACTCTGTAATGTGGACACTTGAGTTCAGCTAGGCCTCAAGAACCTACCCACAGTGCCCTACAGAAAGGACAGACAGTCTCCACAGTACACAGTGAAAGACCTCAAAGCAGCTCATTTGACTGTGTTGCTAGGAGCTATGGGATGTGCCTCCAGAATTCTTAGTGTAAGATATGAGCACGTGCAATGCCAACACGGCCATAGCAAGAGTAGAGCTTCAGTGTTTGCATATGGGGAAGAACCCTGGCCTGTTTGCAGTTGTGACCTGAATTTTTCTGCTCAAGCCCATCTCTTGTTCTGATTATTTGTCCTGTCAGTCAAACAAAGCTGTTTCCTAGTCCTGTGAATTTCACTTACAAACATGTGCTTGTTCCAAAACAAGGCTAGGTGAACCCAACAACTTTTCATTGCAACTCTACACATTGCCTATTGCAGTGGTTCTCAAGTACTGTGTCGGGACACATAACTGTGTCACCACACAGTGGTAAGTGTGTCATGGAGAACCAGGGAGATGACTGTATTTGGCCTGGGGAGGGTAAACTGGTGTGTCCAGTTGGGTTGTCATACACCAGCAAGCACGTCATGGCCCACAAAAGGTTAAGAACCACTGGCCTATAGAGTCACAAATTGTTCCAAACATTTCAATCAGTTTTAAACAATGAGTCACCCACAATCTTTGATAAACCCATGGGTCAGGGTTTAGTGTAACCACCAGGAGGAGAGAAAAGCAACAGAAAAAAATTTACTCCACTGTTTTCCTATTTAAAGCAAAATGCTTTCTGATAAAAAATAAGCAAGTAGGGAGGTAGCTTCAACTACCAAAGAAACAGACAGTTCTCTGAAAAAGTTCATGTCTTGCTCTGGAAAAGATATAGCATGTCCTGGTACTTATTTATAATTTGTATTGCACTTAGATGTCCCAATCAAGCATCAGATTCCCCTTTGAACTAGCTCTAGTAATGAAGAGAGTCTCCGCCCAAAGCGCTTACAGTCCAAGTATAAGATGAAGCAACAGATGGATATGACAAAAAAGATGGTGCACAAAGTGACAGAAAGAGTGTTATGATTCATCTGTCTACTGAGGCCTTGTTTATACTATACTTGCTTATGCAGGTAGGACTTTGGTCAGTTGAGGTGTGCTAAAACCACAGCCCTGAGCGACATAAATTTTACCAACATGAGCACTAGTGTGGACACGGTGTTGGCAGGAGACACACTCCCACTGACATTAGCTACTTGTTTAGGTGATGTTACGATGTCATGGTAGAGCTCTCACCCATTGACGTAACACAGCCTCACAAGTTCTCTTACAGCGACACAGCTGTACCAACACAGCTGTGTACATTACCACTAAGAAATGCTCACAGTGCATCAATTGCCTAATCACTGTCAGGTGAGGATAGAAATGCAACACTCGGCATACACAGAGTGCCTAGCATGAGGGGACCATGAGCGTGATTGGAATACCTAGGCGCTGAACTAAATGACCATAAAATTGATAAATAGCCTTATCTCTGAATTTCATCTTCAGAAGACATGGATATGCTTTTAGCCTACACAACACCAATCAAGAAAGTAGAGAAAAGTTCCCAAGACCAAAACATTTAGTTGGGGGTAGGCAGCAAAGTTGTGTCAACATACCTGCTTCCACCTCTCTGTGACCCATGTGGAGTTAGCAGGCTGGTCCCATCCTGGAGATGGCAGGGTGGTGGCAGGATAATTCATTCCCAGGGAGCACAGGGGGTATGTCTACACTGGAGAATCTATTAAGTCGACTCAACAAGGTCAACTTTAAGCTGACTTAAAGTTGACCTTGTTAAGTGGATTTGGAGCGTCCACATTCAAAACTTCTGTAGACTGCCCATGTCCATACTGGCAGATGCTAGGTCAACTTAATGCTTAAGTCAACTTTATTAAGTCGACTAAAGGGCTATGCCCCACCTACACTGGCTTAAGTCAATTTAAGCATTAAATTGACCTTAAGAGGAGGTGTTATTAAGTCGATTTAATAAATTCCCAATGTGGGCAGAGCTTTCCTTAGGTGGGCATAAGGAAGGTTAAGACAACCTAAGGCTTCAGTGCAGACACACCCAGAGGGCGTGGAGAGGGGTTTCTGTGTCACCAGTGGCCAGGCTGGAGCAGGGATTGGGGCCTGGGTGAATCCATGCTCAACTTCAGCCAAAGTTGCCACTCTGGCTTCCCGTCCAGTTGACAGAGAAGGGGACAGAGCTGACAACTTAGCAGTTGGAAGATCTGGCCCAACCCATCTCCCCCCAGGGATATGGCAAAGCCAATGCCTCAAGTTGCTCTGAAACGTCCAGGGGAGCTGCCCCCAAACAAATAGCAAATGACACCCCTACCTAGCACTTTAGATATTGGGTGGCCCTTTGTTCAAACAAATTCTCCCCAGAATCCAACACGGGTAACATACAACTTCTCAGATGGGGACAGGATGACGGTCCCTCTGGTCTGGTTTCTGATAGTAGCTTGTGATGGAGGCTTCTGTGGAAGAGAGGCAGTGCTAGTTCCCTTGGGAGGCGTTCCTCCAGGCCTCACTCGATGCCCCAGATAGCCTTTGTCAAACAACCTCAGCCTGTCCTGCTTATAAGAGTCATTCACAGAAAGAGAGTTTTATTGCAAGTCACTGAAGTCAGGCTGGATGGGCTGAGTCCTGCAAGGTTTTTCCCATTTTCAGGGTCTCTTGATTCCAAAGAGAATTCAGCAACTTAGTACTGTTTGCATCCTGCATCTGCGGCCAATGTGCCGTTTAGAATGACTCTGTTATCTGTGCAGCTGGGAGGTAGGAAGAGGCGTACAGGCCAAATAATCCCTATTGCCTCATTTTCAAATGTTTCAAAGCCACTGATCAGATGCCCCAGATGGTGTGAAATGGGCCATGAATGACTATTAAACAGTGGACTATTGTGCTCATTGAGTAAGATAATTGTGATGGTCCTGAACTAATTAATTTCTGCAAAAAGCACTGCATCATGGTCTTTTGGCAGGACTGGTGAGAAGGACTAACGTACAGCCTCTTTTGGATTTATCTAGCGGTTCACTCTCACATACACAGAATTCTCATTGCTGGGGCAGCATTATTTTGTACCAGCTCCCATGCCTACAAGGTGACCTATTCAGAAATCAGAATCAGGGAGAAAGCTCTTGTGTGCTGCTTCTAACACTTCATCAAGGTTTTGTCCTCCGATGACACCTCATCCTAAAATATCCCCAACCTTGTTCTAAAATCCTTCACTTGTTCGTAATACACATAACGCTGTGTCACATCAGCAGATGGTGCCGATCTCCATAGCTCCATTGATTCAGTCAATTTAAACCAAGTGAGGATCAGATTGTACAGATATAATATAATCCCGTGTGTATAAAACTATGCAGAGCAAATTCAAAGGAGGAGGCATCCATAGGGATAATGGCCAAGCTACATAATGCTTTACTAACTAATTTTGATATAATCTATTTATGGTATACACCGGGCACCAGGCTCCATTCGGTCCATCAGATCTCAGCTGGCCCCTAATTCACCCCACAGGAAGAATAACCCAGTTTCAAGCACATCAAAGAGGCCTCTGCATCTCCCATTTAACAATGGAAGGCCTCGTTTGCTTACATGGTGCAGCCTGCATTATGTTTTGATATTAGGGCTAGTGAAAAGTTTTCTGTCAAATCTTTTTCAAATAGAAGACTGGGGTTTTCAGATTAAATAATTTTGTCATGGAAAGATTTGTTATCTTTCCATTAATTTTTCTTTTAAGCCAAAACTCAAATTATTGTGGTTTTTGGCAGCTTTCCAGCTAAAACTATTTGTTTGGGGTTTTCAGCCTTTTTTTTGGAAAAAGTTGAATTTTTCTCCTATGAAAATAAGAAAAAAAATTCCAAACAGCTGTACTAGATAATAAGGTGAGGAGCACATTAAATTAGATACAAATCTTAACTCATCTAAAGATACAGCAGGAACACAAAAAGTCTAGAGAAAGGTAACAGAGATGGTACAAGATATAGAAAGATTTCCATATGAGATGAAACTGGAAAGAGTAGGACCATTGGGTACGTCCACACTATGGGTGTGTTCACACAGCACTCTTATTTCGAAACAACAGAGGTTGTTTCGAAATAAGAATTACCCCGTTCACACAACGCATGGTTGTGTCGAAACAACGTGTTCCGTTGTTTTGAAACAACAGTGTTGTTTTGAAATAACTTAAACCCCATGTGGGGATGAAACAATGTTGTTTCGAAACAATGCCGTCTGAACATGTTGTTTCAAAACAACGGTGACTTGTTTTGAAATAACTGTTGTCTGAACCTGCTATTTCACTTTGAGCTTCTTTCCTTAATTCGAATTAACTTATTTCGAAATAACCCCTTATTTCGATACAAGTTGTTTCGAAACAACTTGGATCGAAATAACCCCCTGTGTGTGAACGTAGCCATGTGTTTAAGTCACCTTAAGGGGCCTTAAGCTGACTTAAAGAGAGCCCTGTCTACACTGCAGGGCAATAAAGTCGACTTTAGGGTCCAGTAAAGTCAACTTTATAAGGTCTACTTATAAAGTCGACTTTACTGTGCAGTGGGGCTACTAAGTCAACTTTATTAAGTTGAATTAATATAGTGTGGACTCACTAAATCGACTTAATAAGGTCTACTTAAAGTCGACTTTAAGTAGACTTTATTAAGTTGACTTAATAAAGTTGACTTAGCTTTCACAATGTAGACATAGCCATTTAGTTTAAAGAGAAGGCAAACAACGGGAGACATGAAAGAGGTCTGTAAAATAACAAATGAACTATGGAAGATGCCATTTGTCACGATATAACAACAAGGGACCTATAATAAAAGTGGCAGGCAACATTTTAAATCAATAAAGGGAACTAAATATGGAACTCATGACCACAAGATACAACTGAAGCCAAAACAAACAAGGCGTTCTGTGGCACTTTTAAAAACTAACAAATTTATTTATCGCATGCACTTTTGTGGGTAATATCCCACTTCAGCAGACACATGATTTAAAGCATTCAGCATTTCTTTGGATAATGAGAACAAAAATACTTCAGTGCATCAGCAAATCAATAAATGAAGGGGGTTAAGAAGAAATTTTGCTGATGGGCAAATTACTCTGGCAATGGCTGCTAAAAGTTTATATGCACATTCATGTAAAGCATCTGGCACTGAAAAGATGCTACAGTAGATGGACCAGATCTAGTATCGCCCGGCTGTAGTGTCAGCTTCCCAACTCTCCAGATGGGAAATTAGAGGAAAATGAAATGATCTGAGAGGCAATGACTTTCTATGATTCCTGTATCTTGGGGGATGAGAATTTCATGTAGATTAAGGAGCACATACAGATTTTAAAGGAAAAGGCACACTTCACAGATTTCTTTTTTTTTTTTTTTTTTAAACTACTGTTTGGTAAGCTGGAATAACATAGATCTGATGTAAAATAAAAGACTTTCTGTAGCATGGCCAAAATTTCAGGATTGCATATTAGTGGCCATACACCAATCCTAGACCAATGTAGGTAACAGGAAAGGTTACACTGGCTACTCCAATCAATCAGTAAGCCAATCTACCCCTATTCTCTGCCTTCACTACTGAGTATCTCAATTTGGATCATACAGAATCCTGACTGCTCCTTGTTAGGTCTTTGTTTGCTATGATTTTGCTCAGTACAGCTTTAGTTAGTTTTAATTTCAGTTGGCCCTTCTAGATGACCAGCTTTTTGTTTCTGCCTTGCAGGGAAGCCAAAGCCTGGTCAAACAACTTTAAAACAAAACTGTGGGAGCAAGTGACCCAGGGGATGTTAAAAGTCTTTCAATCTTGGTTCTCATTCATGTCCCACCCAGACAGAAAGTCTCTATCTGCTGGATATTCGGTGGCCTGTGGGAAATGTGTGTGGTGAGTCGAAAGCCAGTTCCCACTAGATGGATGTCCACTCTTTGGGTCCTTTGACTGTCTCTTGGTACGTCTACACAAGCGGAGGTGTAATTTCACCTCCAGTTGCTAGAAAGCTATTATCATAGGGCTATGGGGACCATGAGGGAGATGGGGCTGGTGGGTGGAGTCAGGGGCCACAAGGGGAATCCTGAGGAGGTGGCAAACAATGGCACCAGAGCTGGGGGGTCAATAGGGAGCGGCCTGGGGGGATCCAAGATATACAATGAAGGGACCAAGAGTCAAAAACGCCCTGGTGAAGTGGAGTGAGTGGAGCAGCACGGAGGCTGAGCTGTGGGAACCCCATAACCTCTATGCTGCCGTGAGACCACCCATGCAGGGAGCCATGGCGAGCTCTGGCTAGGGAGTTCGTGGCAGTCCCAGGATCCAGGAAGAAGGCGGTGAGTCCTGTGGGGTAACCGCTGCTGGTTTTGTGGCAGTTTGTCCAGTCCAGTCCTTAGGCAAAGACCTACATGAGCCGTGCTCAACCCAGACAAATGCAGCCCTACCTAGCAAGAGATTGGTGAGTCTGGCACTCAGGGGAGGACAGCTTTTTCTGTGTTTCTTTTCTCTCCTTTTCAGTTGACCTTTGGCTACAGGGGCACTGGGGTGAGTGGATTGCTCCTCTGGAGCGCTTGGCTGGTTCGTTCACCTGAATTAACCATGAGTTAACTTCATTCACTGTAGCTCACTGGGGAACAATTTTGAACAAGGGGCTCTGCTGTAGGTGGAGATTTGGGGCTTTCACAAAAACTTAAAAGGGTGGATCTAGACACTGGTAGGATAATTTGTGTGTCCCTCCAAGGGAAGCCGTAGAGAGCTAGACAGGGTGTTATTCTCATCACACATCCCATCCAGAACCAGCAAACCCAAGTGCACAGCTCATGACCCCACAAAAGAGATCATTACCGTTTCAAGTGTATTTTGTATGTGTACACGTAAATAGTCTACTTTGTCTTTACATCTGTGTGTAGGAAGTAGTGCAAGGGTTGCTTTTAGCATAGTTTGCAACTTTTTAACTGCTTAGAGTATTTTGAAACTTGCTAACAAGCTTTTCCCCAATTTTAGGCTGGAAGAAAGATAAATCAGAATGATTTTATTGGGAGTTTTGTGTGTGTGCTTTTAAGGCTATGTCTACACACACATTGTTATTTTGAAATAAGTGTTTCGAAATGAGTTATTTTGAAATAAAGTCCTTATTTTGAAACAAGTTAATTCGAATTAAGAAAATGTTAATTCAAATGAAGGGAAAGCCTGCTATTGAAATGGCTGTTATTTGGAAATGGTTATCTCAAAATAAGGCTGTTTCGAAACAATATGTCCAAACGGCCTTATTTTGAAATAACCATTTTGAAATAACAGCCGTTTCGAAACAATCAGGGTTTAACCTGTTTCAAAACAACAGTTCTTATTTTGAAAGGACGGGATCCATCCTTTTGAAATAAGAAAACGTCATGTGGACCAAATATCTTTTATTTTGAAATAACCAATGTTATTTCAAAATAAAAGTGCTGCGTAGACATACCCTAAGAGTTTGATTCAAATACTAAAGCTACTACGCTGTTAGGGATACTTTACTTACTGGGAATCTAGCATGTACTCAACACTTCACCTCACAGGCTGAACTGACACAGATAAGGAAAGGAATGGGGCAGGAGGGAGAGGGTGAGGTAGTTTGGAAGCTCCATTCCCATAGTGTCCTATGTTCAGGCTCAACCCTGAGCTCTCACAAGTAATTGTGATGTCCCTCAAGAGGATGGGTAATTGGATTGCAGCCTGCCCAATTCCAAACTGGTCTAAGGACATAGTAGGCAAGACCCTACTGGTCTAATCTTGTTAGGTAGATCAGATGAATGGAAGTCCCCTGCAGTTGCTGATGTACCACCTTTTTCCGCAGGCAGGAAATCATGGCTAACCTATTCTTCTGGGTCACTGTGTAGTGGGGTGAGAGACGGGCTGCATTTCATCCCAATTAGCTAACTTAGGGTGACAAAGGATCCCATTTTACCACACCTCTACCCATAACCCAGTTACTCGTCCTTCCTTAGCTTGTTAAATGCTTTGGAACCTTTGGGAATGAAGGGTGAGAGAATAAGTTTCAAAAACAGTTGCAGAACCACTGGAAAAGCAGGGCTGGGTCTTCAAGAGCAAGAATTCACAGCCCTGACAGACAACACTCATCTCCAACTCTGATCAAATGCCTTCAGCCTAGCAGAAAACCTCAAGTTTTACAAATGCCACAGATATTTTTCACTCTGCTGAAATTTTCAAATAAAATATTCTAATTAGCTGGCTAGTGTGTACCCTCTTCTGGATGGAATTAGAATTGCACAGATGCATATGATGGGCCATACGTTAATGACAGAGATTGCCCTTTAGCTGAAGAGGCAGGGTGACATTCCCATAAATCAGATGGCCTAGATAATTATAGGCCATTCAGTCTGATGCTGATCCCAGGTGAGAGAATGGAGAAGCTGATGTGTGATTTGATTAATTAAAAAATTAAAGGTGAGTAATATAATGAAATACAACGAATGTCAATCAACATGGATTTATGGAAATACAGGCAACTCTGGACCCACTGGATCATGGTGTACGCAAAAAAAGTCTAGTCAGATGCCTGACAAATCCTCTTACAGCTGACAAACCCCATTCAGGGTTGACACAGTGTAACCTGCTAGGGTGGGCTCAAAGTCATTTATCTGCCCCTCTCCAGTGCCTCACAGAAAGCAGAGACCTGCAAAAAGCAGCTGGAGAGCCAGGATCTAGTCTGTAAAGGGGCTCACAGTGAAGACTGTTCAGAATTCATAAAAAAAAAAAAACCAAACAAAAGCAATATACTATATTAAACATTAACTTTATAAACCTTCTATGAAAGCAGAAGAAATTATTAGTATACAGATCTATAATACTTAGTGGTTATTTAGCAGTATCCACATGTCTGTTATAGTCTCAAATCACCAAGTCCAAAGGCTTGTGCTAGAAGCAGCAGCTCCCTCCTCTTTGGCAGCAGAAATCCTCTGTATGAGTCCTGGAAAACCTTTCTTCCTCTGCTGGGAGCACTGCTGTCCACACAGCTTACTCAGTCCACACTCATTTACGTACACACATATATAAAAAACCCTGAAGCAAAATGCCTCAGAGTGGGGAAAAACAGCCTGCTGTCTGTTCCTGGCTCAGCTTCTCCCCTTGCACAGAGCACCAGTGCTCTCCTCAATGCAACTGGCCTGGCTGCTTGATCTCAGACCCCTGACCACTGCACTGGCAGGGAACCTTGCTGAGCAGGCTCCAAACTACACAGAACATGCTGGAACTTCTGGGTCTAGGCAGCTAAATCTACCCAGCAACAGCGACACAGCAAGAGCAACTCAGACACCAGCAAAACTCTTAAAGAAACACTCCTCCTTTAAGCCAATGGGTTACAACAGCTCATTACAAATTTCACAGTTTCAAGTGTTGCCTGAGTTGGAGTACAAGACTACAGCATGTTGCTTTCTTTTTTCCCAGTTTGCTTCCATCCTCTGAACTTCATGCTGAATGATACTCAGTTCCAGATATTCCCTTCAGCTTGGATGGGATTCTGAGCATTCCTCCATGTTTTCTACACTGATGTTGAACGATCTCATATAATTTTTGCACATGATATCACCATAAAGGCTTACCCCACATCTCAAATCTCCTTGGACAAAATATTCTTTGGGATACAGTCTCCAATTCCCCTGATGTAAGCAAGTCATTGCAACCTCCTCTTCTGGATAGCAGTTTCTCAATTGTGCATGCTCCAACACCTCTGTGTTTAGTACTTTGTCTTTCCTCTTTATTTTCAGGATCTTATGCCGGCACGTCATACGGAAGCTGTTCACTCTCCTGACACGCCTAGCCCAGATAGTCCATGTTTCTGAGCCACAAAGCAAAAATGAGAGACCAGAAGTTCTGCCCCTTGGTACTTGGTCACAGTCTTCTTGAAACTAATTGTCATCTTAAAGCCCTTGCATAACAGACAAAATCTACCCAATGGATTTTGCAGGGAAGATTCCTTGTTAACAACCAAGGCCACATCATCTGCAAACAGAAAACATCTCAGAACCAACTCTTTCACCTTGGTTTTCACTCTAAATCTTGCAATGTGGAACAAGCCTCTACCTAGGCTATTGAAGAAAAAGCAGGAAAGAAAAGGAGCTGTTAAAGAACATGGGACTAAGACACGCTGTTGTTGATGTCAGAGGTATTTGCTTCCATGTTTCCTGCACTACAGTTGACATTGTACCTTGGTGTTATGCATGCGTGATGTTCAACAATTTGGGCAGACAACACAGTTCTTCAGAGCAGTAAAAAGGCCCGGGCTGTTGACCAAATCAAAGGCTGTCTTCAGATCAATAAAAGCTATGAACAGGTTTCCTCTATGGAAAATAGAACCTATCAAATTAACTTGATATCTTTATGGATGAGATTACAAGTTTCATTAATAATGGTATTCGAATCAATGTAATATGATTAGATTTCTGTAAGACATTTGACTTGGCTCTGCATAATGTATTGATAAAAAAGCTAGAATACAAAATTAACTTTGAACACATTAAATGGATTAAAAAGTGGTTAAGTGATGGTTCTCAAAATGAAATTACAAATGGGGAACCATTGGACATGTATGTTTTTAGGGGGTACCTCAAGGGATTGGTTCTTCGATTGATGCTATTTAATATTTTTAATCAATGACCTGAAAGAAAACATAAAATCATCACTGGTAAAGTTTGCAGATGACACAAACAGTGCAGGAATGGTTAATAAGGAAGAGGACAGCTCATTGATGCAGAATGATCTGGATCACCCTGGGTGCAAACAGTATGGCTAATGGTAAATAAAAGAACAAAGAATGCAGGCTGTACTTCCTGGATGGGGGACACTATCCAGGGAAACAACGATTCTGAAAACAATTTGGGGACCTTGGTGGATCATCAACTGAATGTGATTTGGGATCCCAAAGGCTAAAGTGATTCTTAGGTGTGTAAATAGGAATCCCAGATAGGAAGAGAGGTTATTTTAACTCTGTTTTTGGTGCTTTTGCATCTGCTGTCACAAGTCAAGAAAAATGATGATGAATTGGAGACGGGTCAGAGAAGAGCCGTGAGAATGATCAAAGGACTGGAAAAACCTGCCTTTACAGAGCCTATTCTGTAAGTTCCTCCAACTTCAAAGCATCTGACAAAGAGGGATTTTCTCCGATAAAAGCACACGTAATAAATAAATTTGTTAGTCTTTAAGTGCCACAGGACTCCTTGGCTATGTCTGCATCTAAAGTTTTAGTTTAGACTTGCAATTTCTTAGTTCGAACTAGGCAAAGCCTAGTGTAACTATGGGCTAAATTAGTCCAAACTAAGCTTCCTGAGTCTTGACTAATTTGGCAGTGTAGACATAGCCCTTGTTTGTGTTGCTGAACTAGACTAACATGGTTACCCCTTTGGAACTTATAGAGAATGAGCTCCTTGAGTCTATCCATTTAGTTCAAAAAAGAGAAAGTTATGGAGTGACTTTAGCACCATCTGTAAGTGTCTACATGGGGAACAAGTATTTGATAATGAGCTCTTCAGTCTAGAACAAGATCCAGGCTGGAAGGTGAAGCTAGGTAAATTCAGACTGGAAATAAGGTGTAAATTTTTAACAGTGAGATGAATTCATTACCCTTGAAACAACTTACCAAGCAGTGTGATGAATTCTCTATTTCTACCAAATTTTAAATCAAGGTCAGAATTTTTTTTCAAAGATATGCTGCAGTTCAGTGTTCCCAACCTGTGGGCTGTGGACCCCTGGGGGGCTGCAGACATATTGCAGCGGTCTGCAGAAATGCATGCCAGCTGGGGCTGGAACCCAGTGGGGGTGTCACTGCTCCGCAGTGGCCAGATCCTGACCATGCCACCACTCTGCACTGGGGACTGGCTCCTAGTGGGGGCACCACCACTCAGCTGCAGGGGTGGGACCCCAGTAGTGGGGACCCCATTTCCCTTCTTGTGGCTGGATCCCAGAAGCGGGCACACCTCTCCCTGCCTGGGGGTGTGGGGTGCATAATTTTTTTTTATTTTGAAAGTGGTCCACTCACTTGAAAAGATTGTGAACCCCTATTCTAGTTCAAACAGGAATCATTATGGGAAATTTCCATGGTCTGTATTTTACAGGGTGTCAAATTAGATGATCGCAATGGTCTGTTCTGCCCTTAAAATCTACGAAACCAACGTAAGATAAATTCTACCTTTGCTGAAAGTTTTGACTGGCAGTGACGTGCAGCAAAACATGCCTTCAGAGCACCTATAGGCCAATGGATTTATTACAATATTTTATACTATTTACTCATGAAATATTAGTATTATGGTAATATTTGTAAGTACGTAATATTTGTATTATGGGAGTGTAAGCCTGCTGTTAAGAGAAGAGACAAACAATAACCACAAGAGGGCATTATGGCTTTACTCACTACAACCTTTGAAGCATATGATCATTCGGCAGCTTCGTGGCAGACATATACAGCCCGATTTCAAAATTTTGTAATAGGAAACAACATAACTGATGAGAAGAAGGGACCAGTTTTCCTAACGGTCATTGGAGTTAAGACTTATAATTTGCTATGTGATTTGCTTTATTCGGAGAAGCCAGAGCAGAAACCTTATGGGGACCTAGTGGAAGTTCTGGGAGCACATTTTTCCCCAAAGCCACTAGTAACTGCCGAGAGGTATAGGTTCTACCAAAGGAACCAAGAGGAAGGTGAATCAGTTGTACAATTTGTAGCAGCTCTGCGGAAGCTGGCAGCACACTGTGACTTCAAGAACATGAATATGCTGTCCTCCTTATTGGATTATAATTCCCCTTAAAACTCTACAAGAGTGTCCTGTGCCAATGTGCAGCATGTATGAGTTATCACAGTTCTTTGCTACAAAGCTAGAGTAGCTCATGGCTTTCGTTCTAAAGGTATCCAGGGTTCAATCCCTGCCAAGAGGGCAACTCTCACAGTACAGTAGACCTTATTGGCAGGGCTGGATTATTGCAGGGGCTGTAGGAGCTGAAGCCCAGGGCCCCAGCCTAAAGAGGGACCCCAGGCTCTAGTCCCTAAAACCCCTCATTTGCCCCATCCTGCTCAGTGTTGGCAGCACATGCTCCTGCCCAACTGGCATAGAGGGAGGGGTGCGGGGCAGGGCTCTGTGCTCCTGCGCTGCCCCTGGGCTAGTTGCTCCACCCCCAGGGGTGGAACAGGCCAGCCTCTGTTTGTTCATTTGGGGCGGGGGAAAGCCAGCACACCACATGGCCTCTGCTTCAGTTCGGCCTTCCTGGTCCTGCGGGAGCTTCACTGGTGGCTGAACGCCAACTGGCCTGGCCCTGTCCCCAGGGCAGATTGGCTGGAGCAGGATGGGGGGAGCACCCTCTGGTCCCAGGGCCACCATCAGTGACAGAGGGATAGGTAGGGAAAGGAGTTAAGCTTTGATGTGGACACAAGAGCAAATGGCGTGGCCATCAGGAAGTTTAGACTTGAGATTAGATGAAAGTTTCTAACTGTCAGAGGAGTGACGTTCTGGAGCAGCCTTCCAGTGGGAGTAGAGGGGCAAGAAACCTTGCTGGCTTCAAGACTGAGCAAAATTTATGGGGATGTTATGACGGGAGAGGATAATTTAGTAATTAACGTATCTTTGACTACTGGCAGTAAATATGCCCAGTGGTCTAAGATGGGATGTGAGCTGGGGTGGGTTTTGAATTTTATGGAAAATTCTGGCTGGCTGGTGAATCTTTTCCATATGCTGAGGGTTTAGTTGACCATGACATTTAGGGTCAGGAAGGAATTTTGCCCCACACAGATTGGCAGATGTCCTGGGAGCTTTTTTCCTTCCTCAGCGCCATGCGGCATGAGTCACTTGCTGGTGGATTCTTTGTACCTTGAAGTCTTTAAATCAGTATTTGAGGACTTCAGTAAGATAGCCACAGGTTAAGAGCCTATTACAGGAGTGGGTGGGTGACATTCCATGGCCTGCACTGTGCAGGAGGTCAGACAAGCTGCTCATATTGGTCTCTTCTGACCATAGGGTCTATGGCTATGTCTACATTGTGAAAGCTGTCAACTTAATAAAGTCTACTTAAAGTCGACTTTAAGTAGACCTTATTAAGTCGACTTAGTGAGTCCACACTACATTAAGTCGACTTAATAAAGTCAACGTTAAATGGGTGTCCTGGCTTAATTCGACTTAATAAAGTTGACTTAGTGGCCCCACTGCACTAAGTCGACTGGGTGAGTCCACATGCCTTAAGTCGACTTAATAAAATCGACTTAACAGTAAAGCCAACTTTATAAGTGGACCTTATAAAGTCGACTTTACTGGACCCTAAAGTCGACTTTATTGCCCTGCAGTGTAGACAGGGCTCTGTTTAAGTCGCCTTAAGGACCCTATGAGTCAATAATATAGTACTAATTAACAGTAAATCACTCTAACTGTTTCTATGACATATACCATGCAGGAGAATTGTATTTCTGTGGGGTGTACCATATACTGGTTGCCATGCATTATATTTCCATGGAATGTACCATGGAGTGTTACTGAATTTCTCTGCGACATTCCTTGCAGGTGTATGGTATATGAACAATGACGCAAAAGGCTGAGATTTGTGACAAGCAGCTTGGAAGATTTGGCAACTCAGTGGCTAAAGTGCTTGGCTTTCATCCCCTTACTTGGTCAAGAAGCCTCATTCATTACGGCTCATGAGAGTAGAGGAACCTGGGCCCTCCCTCCTAGCAGGGAGTCTAAATCCTCTCCCCCCAGCTACTTCCTACCAGTGTCTGTCCAGTTTGCAGTGTGGCACTTCTAGTACTATTCCTTGGGTGGCTTGCCTCCCACAGTACCCTCTCATGGATCTTGGGCCATGCCCTGCCATGGTCTCAGGCTCTTTTGGGTGGAACAGCTGCAAGTTGTTGAGCTGAACCCCACATCCTCAAGCACTTCAGGCTTCTATGTCTCCTCCACACTAGCCCTCATTTCGCTCCTTCATTGATGTATGGAGGCAGCTAGCTCCTGCCTCTTCACCAGTCAGCCCTGAATTGAGCCTGGCTCACTCCTTTACTCCCCTTCCAGACCTCAAATTGGCTGCAAGTATAACAGAGTGAGGCTAGCTGGGCCCAAAGACTCTCTTCAACCCCTTCTGTGCTGGCAGGCAGTTTCTCTGCTTCATCTCAGGAAAGGATAGCTAAGAGAGGAGATAGATAAGAAGAGAAAAAAATGAATTGGCTAGAGAGAGTAAATCAATGCTTCTATATATCCTGGCTTCTAATACAAGATTAAATGGTTACCAAGTGAAACTGAAAAGCAGGAAATTTAAAACAGATAAAAGGCAATATTGTGCTGTACAACATGTAACTAACCTGGGGAGCTCAGCATCACATGCTATTGATGAGCACAAAAGCCTAGCAGGCGTCTGAGAAGGGTTTGGCATTTATACAGATAATAAGAATCCACAGTATTAGATGAGACACAATGCTTTTGTTTAGAACGGCTATAAATCCCCAATGCTTGGTGGGATAAACTAGCCACTAACTGATGGAGGGTAGAAAGAAATGTCCTCTAAGGACACATTAGCCTATAATTTTTCACTATAGGGTTTCCTACAGATTTCCTATGGTGTGTCAGTCACTGTCAGAGCTACAAGACCAGATGGACCATTGTTTTGGGCCGGTCTGGCAGTTCCTTTGTTCCTATTGTATCTCCATGGGATCGATACACCAGATGGTGGCATTGTAGTTCCATGGATGTGTTTAGACATTAAATAGAAATATCTGAAAATCCTGGCTTCTGGAGCAGAGGGTGGTTAGTTTTGGATCGACTGAGTGCGTTAGCAGATGTTCTGACCTGGGGCTTGCAAGGCACTTTCAGCATGTTTTGCTCTATACCCTGCAAGGCTACCTCAGCAGCCATGAATAAACTGGGCTGAGCTAATGAAGGCTACAGCAATAAAGGAGGCCTAGCATTCTGCTTCTTAGATACAGAACAGAGATGTAGCCAGCCCCAGGCCAGGCCCCTGACTCTCCAAGGTGGGCATGGCCAGTCCTGCTTCTGGCACGTGACCAGGAGTTGCCTTCTGATGCTCCAGTTGTGGGAAGAAGGAGGGGGAGAGGCAATCGGCCCTTTGCTACACAAGGGCTGCAGCGGTTGACAGAGCCAGAGCTGCACAGGTGGAGAGCAGCCCACCCCTACCTGTCTGTCCACCATAGCTCTCCCACTTGCAACTACTTGCTGCTAGCCAGTCTGCAGTCACTGCTGGGCACTAATGATGGGTGGAGGCGGGCAGGCTTCAATTTGGTACTGTGTGGCAATCCTGGAAATGAAATGACAAGATTTGTACCAACTTTTCACTAGCAACAAGGTTGCAGCTGAGAATTGAACGGGGAACCCAATTTTGAGATATTGGCTCCTATGGAAAATGCATCTAAACTGGCATTTACCTAGATGTCAATCACTTAAATGTCAAATCTGAGAGATTAGATTTATTAGTGAGGCTCCATCCTCGCACACAGAGTCAATGGACTTCCTGTCCCAGGGCCTCAGCCTCACACGTGGCCTATGGTAAACATCGTTGTTACTTAGTCCTAGTCTACACTACAAACTTATGTCGATATAACTACTTCACTCGGGGTGTGTGGAAAATCTGAACTCCCAGTGTAGACAGCACTAGGGTTGACCAGGAAGGCTTCTACTGTTGACACAGCTCTCAGAGAGGTGAGGTACCTAAACCAATGGGAGAAGCGCTCCCATCAGCACGGGTAGCATCTTCACTAAGCACTACCGTGATGCAGATGCACTGGTGCAGCAGTGTAATCATTAACAAGTCCTTAGCCTTCTTGGTGCATCCCCAAATTTCAGTTTTAGCACACAGGGTAATTAACCATTGGGCCAAGTTGCCTAGGAATGGGGTGAATTCTTTGTCACGCTGAATCCTTTACGTCAAGCTTAGATGTCTTTTCTAAAAGGTACGTTCTAGCTTAACACAAGTTAATGGGCTTGAGACAGCGTCACTGGGTGAAATAGCTTAGATCATGTAAGAGTTTAGTCTAAACTGCCGGAAGCCATGAATCTCACCTGCCCTCCCTGAGGGTCTGTCTTCTCTGCAGAGTCAGCCTGGGCGCTGATCCATAATCCCCTTCCTGTCCACGCATAAAACCCTCTCATCTGAGACTGGAGCTTTCAACCTATACTAACTGGCTGGGCTGAAGGATTGGTTATAGCTCAGGTGCTGCTTTCACTCAGACTGACAAACCACCCTCTTTGGAGTGAGGACACAGGCCAAATCTCTAGTGAGCTGGCGGTCCTCCTATTCCTTCCCACAATGCCCCTCCAGCTGCCCTGAAAGACCAGAAAGTTCTCCCACCACTCACTAGAAAAAACTCAAGAGAGGAGCTCAGTGTACTGCAGCGTAAGGACCCCTAGCATGAGCCCCCCCCCCCGGAAATCCTGAGTGCACTCATGGCCCAGTACAGAACCAGTGAGGCCGCAGTAACTTAGGTGCGGCTTTGCATGGCTGCTTATGCCAGACCAGGCTGACCCGGCAACTCAAACCCACATGCTGCTCACTGATGCTAACTTTGCATGGAAGGCATACGCCAACTCAGGGCATAGCCAGAAGTAACTCTCTGGCAGGGCTTATGACCAACTTGGATGGCCTGGGCCACTTCCTGCTTCTGGTCAGGTTCAGACAAGCAACATGATAAGCTGAAAGCTGCTGACACTCCAGTAGTCATGTAGAAAATTAAGCATAACTTTTTGTACCTGGCAACTAGAGCATTATTCAGTCCATTGTGTTGCGTGCCTGAATTCCTGCTTCAGGCAAGTGATATGATACGCTGAATGCTGCTTGCTGACACTCCAGTCACCACGTAAAAAGTTAAGTTGAGTATCGGTATTGTAGCTCTTCTGCTTTACTTGATATGCAGAAGCAAGCAGTCAATTGGGAGGGCAGGCCCTGGCCCACCTGGGCCCACCCATAGCTACGCTTCACTTCAGATCTCTAGTTCCCAAAATGACTGAAAGGCTAATAAACCTGTGATGCTTGGTATCCTCACAAGGGATCTCCAAACCCTTGTAATTTGGGGCACATTCAGATCTTGATCTCTGTTCAGATCCCAAGCACATAGACACATCATAGAATTACAGAAATATAGAGCCAGAAGGGATCCTAAGTAGTCAATGTGCACTGGCAGAAGCAAGCATTGAGCAAGTGACAGAAATCTGGGACTCCTAGGAGACAGGAGAAGGAATTGATTTGATTAATGATTATTCTAGAGAACTCACACACATACTAGACTCCACCTGACTAAACATCACTTCACTTGATGCATCTTTCAGACATATTTTCCAGCATAGCAGAACCTTGATTTTCCTGGACTGGGATTGCCAAGGCAATCCTGTGACCTCCCCATGCCAGGTCCCAGCATTGTGTTCTGTTCCACAGAGATAAATCTAGATTAATCTACAGGATAAATTGTTTCTACTGATGCTTGCCTGTCACATAACTGGCCAGATGTAGTCAGTAACCTCCCATTCTAAACACAATCCAATCACTGGGTGGAGACGGTGTGCACAAAAACCACTGAATAAAGAGCACTGGGAGTGAATGTGGCCATGTATTCCAGGGTTGGCTTTCCATGGTTTAATGCTGGTGCATTAACAACATAGCCCCAGGTCGTGCATCCTAAAGGGTGCTCAGTCCAACTAACTTTATTTGCCATGCAGCGTAGTGATAGTTCCATGTAGCCACTAGAGATCTCCTGCTGTTACAAGGGACATGCCATGTCTTGAACGCTGAGCAGCTGTCACCTGTCTTGACTGTTGCATAGCTGATCCATTGTCACTGTCCCAGACCGCTAGGAGCAGGCATGGCCCAGGGCTGTGCCCTGGGCTCAGGCCATGTGGTTGATGGGCATGCTCAGTGCACGTGGCCAGGGAGCATCTGGATCTCATCAAGTGCTCAGTCAGATATTGTCTGAAAGGCAAACTGGGTTGCATAGCCCAGGGTGCAGACAGGTTCAGCAGCCAAGTGTCAGGCCAGGGGAGAAAGGCAGCTGGTAAGCAGGCAAGGCACAGGTAAGGCTCTCATTGGACAAATCCCCCAAGGCTGGGGTTTAGATCCATGGCACGGTGGCACAATTGTTAATGCAGCAGATGCTGGGCCAATTTTCCCTTCAAAGCATCCCGTCTTTTGTTGTTGTTACTATTACTAGTAAGCTTTGATTTTTATCTAGCTACTTAACCCCAACAAACTAGATACAAAGGTGATGGGAGCTACAGACGCCCCTAACACAGACAGACAGTGCACGCTGTTTGTTGTACACAAAATCCTGGTCTATACTGCAGTGGGATTCAGCAGCAATCCAAGTGAGATATGCAAACTACCTAAAATCCCTTGTGCATCTCCCTTTCTTTGCCTGCCCCCTACTTACTGCTCTGTCTTCAATGCGTGGAGTCAGAGGGAAACCCCTTCCCTCCAACTCAGCACTACACCTTCTGTGGGGGTTGTCTTACAGCATCAGCTTCCTGATTAGCTGATCAGGTCTTTGCAGGCTGGATCAGTCCATTCAGAAGATCAATTTGACAGTGGGGAACTTGCTGCCCTCAGTGAAGACCTGCCCAAAGAGAGCCCCACTTGGGGACAAATGCTGACCAGCCCTGCAGTGCAGATAACCTGCTTCGAGCGCAATAGAGCCATGGGGCACAAGTCATTTTTGCTGCTACAGGGAGGTGGTTCAGACCATGATAGGGGCTAAAATTCCCCAAGGGGATTAGTAAATCATCACTAAGGGACATTTCGTATGCCATTTGCACTGCAGCTTGCTATGGCCATCCAATGATAGCAGGCACCTCACTAGCTTTGAGGAACTGGATCTTCAACTCTCTGTGCCTCAGTTCCTCATCTGTATAATGGGGGCTAGTTACTCATAAGTATCAGATACTACTGTAATTGTGACATATTGCTGCTCAGGTACAATAGGTAACGGGAGCCTGACCTAACTATAAACAGTGATGCATAGCTATGAAAAATACTTTAACGCCCCAAGAAAATAAAAGAAGGCCCCAGGAATGGGAAGGTGGATTCAAAAACATTTTAATCAGGTTTATCAGACAGATATGGATCTCCAAATAAATAGATTCGACAAAACAAAACCAAAGCCTGGGATAAATACCTATACCAAACAATCTGAAAATCCCCCAAAGCTGTTTCCGGTCAGTGTACATGTCAGTGCTGTCATGCACCATCCTTGTATGGACATAGAAGAAATGGCTCTGTTTTCTCTTTGGGAGATGCTCCCTCCTGTGAATATAGTCAGTAGATATGATGTAAGATAGATATGTGGAGATTATATATGCCAGCATAATAATGTGCTAAAGAGCTACCTTAGTGCATTGTTTAGCTCTCAGTCCCAAAGAGCTGAGGACTCCAGAGAGAACTGAGGAACTACATTTTTGAAGGCTGTTAGCACGGAAATGTTTCTTTCCAAACTGAGGTCATTGACCTGTACATATAAGCCAAGGGAGGATGTCCAATCTGTGTAGTGCCAAGGCTGTGGTATCTCACCAGGCACCACACCTAAGGCTCAGTCCTTCTGCCACTGAACTCAATGGGAGCTTTCCCATTGATTTCGATGGGAGCAGGATTGGCCCCTAATTTGCATATAAATTAACAAAATTTGAATAGAAAATAAGTACAACCATAGCATTTGCCCCGATCAGCCTGGATCAAGGACCAGAAATTGTTTGTTGCTTGGAGTTGTCAGCAGTGCAAACCTGCTGTGGATCCTTAGTCCTCACCCAGCTGCATGGAAAATACAGCTGGGTACCATGTTATATGACACCATGGGCTGCATCAACCTCTGCATGGACCTGGGATACCCCTGGTGTAAAGGATTTCCCTGTGCCTCAAGTGATCCTGCGTAAAGATTACTGGCAGTTCCTAAGAAATAATACAGAGCAGCAGAGACTTCCAGGCCACGTTGTCTGAGACAGGCGATGGGGTGGGAAGCAAGGGAGCAGCATCTCAAATCTCACTGCCTCGCTGCTGTTTTTCATTGAGCTAGATCCCTCCAGAAGCACTAAGCACCCTCAGCTCTAAGTAACTGGGTGGACTGTGCTGTTTGTGACAGAAGTCCTCTGTACTGGGCCAAAGCCATCCTCCTGAGAGTGTGCTCAAGTCAAAGGTGCTACATGCTCAACATGCTCTGTTTAACTGAAGCTACTTTCCATAAGGCTGAACAATGTCAAACCTAGCAAGGAGTCCTGTGGCACTTAAAGACTAACAAATTTATTTTTACATGAACTTTCATGGGAGAAAATCCCATTTCGTCAGATGCTTTGAAGATGGGGGAACTTAAGTGCCACAGGACACCTTGCTTGTTTTGCTGAACTAGACTAACACGGCTGCCCCTTTGAAAATGTCAAACCTGAGTACCTTAAGCTGAGCACCCAAGTCCATGTTTAAATAAATAAGTGATTTGGTTTTCAGGAGTGTGTAGCACCTGCATTTGCTGTTGCACCCACTGACAGGCCAAAGGACTTCCCTCTTCAGTACATGGGCTCCCTTCTGATCTGCCTAGTGGAACTGCATCCCTAATTATGTCCACACATCTCTTTTATTTCAAAACAACACTAGTTATTTTGAAATAAAAGAGATTAGGTCCACACGATGTATTCCTATTTCAAAATGATGGGCTCCGTCATTTCGAAATAAGATCCATCATTTTGAAATAGCTTAAACCTTCTTTAAATCGAAACAGCTGTTGTATTGAAATGGTTATTTCAAAATAACGCCGTTCGGACATGTTATTTCAAAATAACCATTATTTCGAAATAACACTTTTGCCCTTCTCCTTCCCAGGGTGCCTTCCTTTTAGCCTATATTGGGTTGGGGTATGGCCCAGGGAGGGGGCCATGTTGCCACACCTCCCATGGTGCCCCTTTCCGAAAGCAAAATAGCAAGTCCTGTGTTTGGACATGCTATTTCACTTTGAGCTTTTCCCTTAATTCAAATTAACTTATTTCAAAATAAGGACTTTATTTTGAAATAACTCATTTCGAAATAATGATGTATGTGTGGACATAGCCTAAGATCCCACAGGACTCCACATTGGCTTTGGTAAGGTACTAGCTACAGTCAATAGGCCAGATTCAGGTCTCATTTACGTTGTTCCAGATTTACACTGGCACTGTTTCTATCAATGCCTGGCTATCGTGTGGAAGACTGTGCTGACTTGATCAAGTCCCATTCTACTGACCGATCAATACAAGGAATTGTTTCCGCTGCCCTCGCACGTTCTAGACGCAGCATCCTCAGAGGAATCTCAGTGATGTTCTTTGTTAAGTCCTTCACATACTACAATATGAGGCTTATAGGCACACAGACTATGGTCCTCCTTCTCCTTTCCGTCACTGATTGATTCCAATAGGTTCTTGTCTCCGCTCCATTGATGACAGTAGATTTGTTCTGGATTAACACAGTTCTAACTGAGAGCTGTGTATGGTCCTCTTGCTTTGCATTGTATCCCGTCTGTTCTTAGAGGAGTAGGGAGGTGAAAAAGGTGCATAAAGGAACCTACTAACAATAAACAAGTGACAATGACTATGTCTACACTGCCAATTTAGTTCAAATTAAGGAGGCTTAATTCAAACTAAATTTGTCCCTGCCTACATGAGGCTTTCTTTCGTTCAAACTAAGAAATCCCTTAGTTCAAACTAAGGAACACTTAGTTTGAACTAGTAGGTACTGGCGCTTAGTTCGAACTAAGCACTTAGGTCGAGCGTTAGTTTGAACTGAGCGCAATGTAGACTCAAACTAATCCTTAGTTCGAACTTAAAAAGTTCGAACTAAGGGCAGTTAGTCTGAACTAACAAAGTGGACTAGTTTGAACTAACATTAGTTCGAATTAGTTCACATTGTTAGTTCAAACTCATAAGTTTGAGGTTAGTTTGAACTAACAAGTTCAAACTAAGTTTCTGTAGTGTAGACATAGCAATGGTGCCTGATTACTATGCCTGGCCAACATTCTTGTGTGGTTACAGGAGCAAAAGATGTGTGAAGGAACAAGTGCTCTTCCTTGTTTTAGCCACTGCCTTGCCAAGATAATTCAGGGAATTTCCTACATTGCATAAAACCAGGCCAAAGTGCCAGACCAGTTGCAACTGTCAATGGGGAGAATAAAAATAAAATAAAATTTAAAAAAGCATAGAAAATATAAAGGGGATTGGAAATTTACACATTGGATCAAATTCAACCCTAGGGTAACTCTGCTGAACTCTGTTGTAGTTCCTTTAGAGATGAATTGGCCCTTTCCATATCACTGGATTTTCTAAGCACTGTAATGAATGGTTTTTAGTTTCTAGAGAATGAAACTCTACAGTTTCAGTATATGGCCTCAGAAATCTGATCTGCAAGGAGAAAAAAATTCTGTTGGTTTTGCTATTTATTTTTATAATGCCTAAAGAAGGCCTAACAATCCCTCCCTTTGTCGCCCCCCCCCCCCTTTGTTTTGTTTTGTGCCCTTTCTACCTTAGAAAGATCAAGAATATCAAAATCTTGTCAGTTCTTGTTGTTGGAGGTCTCCTTTGAGGACTAAAGAACTGGAGTGAGAGCTTATTTGTCTATCAGTTGAAGCTGGAGGGTGAGAATTGTTCTCCTTATTCTTTGGCAGGTGTTTGAGTTAAACAGGCAGTAAGTAAAACAAAGGAAATGTAAAGCTTTGTAAACAGCTGAAAACCATCTCATTCTGAAGTGCAGACCAGGCCTTAGGACCACTGATTCAGCCACAAATCAAAGTATGTAAGCTAATTTTAAGATCTCAAATAGTTCCTCCGAAGGAGGCAGGGATTCTGATGGGATTCAGTTTTGTCCTTTTCTTAAAACACTGGCTGAATTAGGGCCTAGCTCAATCTGCAAAGGGGCTGCATCCTGCTGAGACTTGCAAGATGATGCTTTGTGGGATAACATCACTAATTCTTCAGCCTGCCAAAGAACCTTCCAACCAAAACAGAGATTTAACAGCTGATTTTTCTAAAGGAATCTACTTTGTTGGCATTTTAGACAAACCAAGTGCTTTGTACAGCATCATGACGCTTAGAGAGGAAACCATGGGATTTTTCTCTCTTTGCAGGTCTCCTTTAAGATGATCACAGTAGAAGGTACAAGTCTCCTGTACTGTTTCACAGTTAGTCTATGATACTGGCTTTAGATACCAAACAGCTGAGAACCAGCGTCCCCACTTTCTCTCTTCACAGTGCCTGAAGCATCCTTCCCGTCTTCGCCTCCTTTTTATGCACACCTGAAATCTTTGATGAGCAGGAGACAAGGGGTTGACTCCCACAATCCACCTCTTGAAGCATTCCAAAGAGTGTCATATCCATGGTTGTAGTTGTGTTTGGGACTCAGATCTGTTGTTGCTGCTGGTTTGATTGCTTGAGTTTTTAGTTTATATCCATCTTTTATTGCTGTGCGAGTTTATTTAATAATGCAATTTCTTCATATATATATATTTGCCTTTTGTTTTTTTACAAGTTCTTTGTTTCTTTCTCTGGACTTTCTGTCATTTTAAGCCCTGATGTTTGAGCTCTGAAGATGTTCCAGTGACCTGTATGAGAACAGAAGACAGATGGATATTCACTACAGATGACTCTCAAACTTGGCCTACTGGAAATGTAATAATAATAATCATTATCTGTAGTGCCATGACACCAGAATCCCTAGTTGTGGACCAGGACACCATTGTGCTAGGTGCGATGCAAACCCAGAACAAAAAGAGAGCACTGTCTTGTACTTACAAACTAATTATAAGACAAAAGACAGCTAGGGGAGTTCAATGAAACATGAGACCATTAATATCATGTCTCCCTTCCTGAAAGATCCTAACTGAGAAGGCTTTGCAAATGACAGACAATAGAAGAATAAGTCCTTCTACTGCAGCCTGAAATTCTGTAGCTTGTTTTATTTCAAACCATGATGATCATCCTTCTAGCCTTAAAATCTATGAAGGTATGAACTTGATCCTGCAGTCTGTGCTCAAGCAAAAACCCCAAACGTCAATGGGCGTGTTGTCTGAGTACAGACCAATATCCCCATGGATCACATCATCTCTGAAATTCAGCCGTCCATAGGGCAGAAGGGTGGCATTCAGCCAAGTGTGGGGAAAAGGTGGCTAAGGAAAACCCCTCGTCTGTGCCATGGGATCCTCACAATCCATGCGGAACAGAGGAAGTTTACATCAGTAGGGAGACCTACAGATAGGGAACTTTTATTATTATTATTATCATCTGTTTATCTGCATTACCATGCTGTTCCATCAACCCTGATTCCACAGAGCACAGGTATTTCAAACCTGAAGGTAAGATGCCGAAACTATCCCTGCTGGAGTAATTCTAGGGATTTTCTGAGTCGGTTTTCTATTATAATTTTGAGTTGGAACCACAAACCAAAATAGAAAAAGACCTTAATCCCCTGCCCAAAAGCTTCAGAGCCCAAAATAAGACAAAGGCATAAGGTTAGATAAGGGATGCGATGCAGTGGCATAGCCACTGATGGGCTTGGATGGACCAGGGCCCACCCACTTGGAGCAATCAGTGCCTCTGTTTTGCTCTTGACTGCCAGCTGCTGGCTGGTTCCGTAGTCACAGCAGAAAAATTCGTGCCCCTGCTGGGAGCTGTGGTGGGCAAAGCTCATCTTGCCACCTCTCCCCCTTCCTTATTGTCCCACAATTCCACTTGCTAAGTAATAAGTGGAGCTGCAGTGCTGGCACTCTGGCTCCACCTGCTACCTATCAACTGGAGCATCTCAGATAGCTTCCAGTCATGTTGGCTGGGCTCACCCTGAAGACTCAGGGACACAGCCAGAAAAAAGGGGATAGATACTCCCCCTATGGCATGGAGAGAAAGCCAGCACCCCAGGCATCCTTATGGTGCTCCCTTTTTCTTTCTGTTTTTAACCTATATAGCAACAGAGGTTATGTGTGGTTGTAATGGAAATAAGACTGCAGTGCACAGACTTTTCCCACTCATGGCTCCCTACACCCCAGACTCCAGCATAGATAGAAAGCTGCTGCCCACAAATACATTCACAATAAGAAACAATCATATCACCCAAAATGGAAAATATTTTGCAGTATTTGCCTAGCTCTTGTTGTCATTAAACTCCTACAGAATATCAGCTGAGTCAGAGAGGAAGGATGGTATGGTAGGTAGGGCAGTAGCCTGGCATACTAGAGCACTGGGTTTAACTTCTTGTACTACCCCAGACTTGTGATATACTCTTGGGTAAGTCGCTTAGTCTCTGTGTGCCTCCTTTCTCATTTGTAGAATGGGGATAATAAAACATTCCTACCTCACAAGTGTGCCGAGGGGATAAATATATCAAAAATTGTGAAGTGCTCAAATACTATGGTAATGGTGCCCTATCTGTTTATTTCAGATGGATAGTTCTGACACCAAAACAAATAAGTGCTACTGAATATGGCTTCCAATTTATTTTACTGTGAAATAGCACAATAATCGTGGTACACCCATCTACAAATTAACCATAAAAGATATCGGGGAAGCTGCTTATAAGTTTCTGATTCCAATGTTCTATAGTGATGGCTCCCAACCTGGGGTACGGGACCCACTTTGGGGGACACCAAAGATTACAGAGCATCCATGCAGCTTCAGTGGTATTAAGATCATTTAGTGTCCCTGGGTGCGCTGTCCCAAACTCCACTCCAGCCAGAGCAGAGGAGCAGTCCACCCCCACCCCTCAAACAGTTGGGTGCCCAGCATGAGAGGAAGCCTGGAGCCCATGGCCTAGCTCCATTACCTGCAGTCCACAAAAGATGGGAGGAGGCAAGCCCAAATGGGGCTTGGTGGTGGTGACTGCCCCAGGGAAAGCTTAGCTTTTTACACAGGTAAAAGTAATTTATTGTGGTTATTTATATAATTTAAGGTTATTGCTATAATCTGATACATGTTTATAAAGCTTATATGCGTTTATGGCTGATGAGGAGACGGGTTGGTGGACGCAAATGTTTTATCTACTGTTAACTGGTAGGGTTTTCACTCAAAAACAGTTGGGAAGCATTGTTCTATACAAACAAGGAGTCCTGTGGCACTTAAAGACTAACAAATTTATTTATTACATGAGCTTTCATGGGAGAAAATCCCATTTTGTCAGATGCCTTGACCTTCAAAGCATCTGATAAAGTTGGGTTTTCTTCCACAAAAGCTCATGCAATAAATAAATTTGTTAGTCTTTAAAAGTTCCAGACTCCTTGTTTGTTTTGCTGAACTAAATTAACACAGCTGCCCCTTTGGAACTGTTCTATATAGTACTTTGACACCTTCCTTATTCTCACAGTAGCTGATTTCAGTCCTTTAAATACGAGGCAGGAATGTGCATCCCTAATGCCGTCATATCTGGAAAGAATATTTTCTAGCTGACATAGCCTCTTGTCACTGGTCAATCGCTGGCCAAGGCTTTCCTAGAAATCTCAGTAACATAAGTGATGATTTCACAACATTGCTATTTTTTCACACCACAATCCCTTTCAAAATGGCACACTTGTGAAATCACAGAAGGCAAGGTGCTTAGGTCATCGGAAGTTTCATCAGGAAAAACAGGATCACAATAACATGGTGTTAATCCTCGTGTGGGTGAAATATGCATAAACAAAAGGAATTTTAAACAGTTATTTTAGGCATTGCAGCCTCGAATTTTTGCAGCCCAATTAACTTTTGTCCTTGAAATCTGCACTGTATGTGACTGTAAACAAAGTTGCAATGTGGATGATTCGGGAATGTGAGTGCTCACAAAAAGTACTGGCCTATTTAAATCTAGGTAATGTAAGCAAAGTTTACCGGAACAACAAATATCCCTGTCTCCTTAGGTGAAGGAGCAGTCACATAACTCAGAACTTAACTCCATACAGGAAACAAAGAATGGATATCAGAGATGGGAGCAAGGGTCAAAGATTAAAATGAACTTCCTAGACAACACCCACTGCTCTGTGATGGAGTCCATGGTGTCAGTGGACCCTATGTAGAAGAATTCTGCTTGTATGCATGACATGACTCTAAAGGGAAACATGGTGTGATGGCCTCAAAGACTAACATCCTCTATTGATCCATCAAACAAGTGGCAAGTAATTCCAAACAAGTAACCCTGATTCAAAGTCCTCTGAAATCAATGTGAGCTGTTTCACTTACTTAGTGGCCTTTGGATAAGACCTGATGTACACTTCATCATTCTCATAGATGGACCTTCTCAAGATGAAATGGGAAATTTCCACCTTTGTTAACCATTCGATCCCAGCCAATCAATGCAAATTGTAACAGAAGTATTTGTGATGTGGAAATTAGGATATTGAGAAGATCTTTCTAACGTGAAAGGTAGTTGGGCTTCTATGGGAGGCTGTGGAATCCCCATCATTAGAGGTTTTTAAGAACACAGACAAACAGCTCACAAGGATGGTCTGGGTTGACTGGGGCCCACATCACACCGAGGTCCTGCACTGGATGACTACTTGCATCTTACATTTCTATGATTCTATAACACTTCCTCACCAAACTGAGTCCTTCACTCATGTTATATAGGCTGCTGAGTAGCTATCAGATGGTCAGTGTTGGCACAGACTCAATTAGAACAGGCAATCTAGAGGTAAATGATTAAGCACCTTGAGGGCTTCTTTATACTGAAATCCCTGCATCGGTCTCTACAGATAGACATGGTTCGTGCTTAATCGACCCCAGGAGTTCACTCCATTCAATGCAGTAACTCCACCCCTCCAAAACAGTAACACTGCCTTAGACAGAGAGCTTTTCACACCAGTGCAACTCAGTGAACACTCAATGGCAAGGGAAGATAAGTAAATCAATGGGAGATCCACGTTCTACAGTATGTAGTCTGCATATCTCCCATTGACCTAACACAGTAATGTAAACTAGGCCCATCCCTAAATTTTCCATAACCACTTTCTGTCAGCATGTGCCCTGCTGATGCCAGGTTACAACAATTTACATACTTCCAGTAACACTGAGGATTTTAATATGCCGGTGAGTATTTTTTCAAATCCAGTGCATCACTTTTTCCAGTAATACCAGATGGATTCGGTATAAAAATCAAACAGTTTTACAGACTTTAGAGAGATGTAACCTTTGGGTTGCATAATCATTTGTCACTTTAAGGAAGTTGGCTGCCCTTTCAAATATTATAAATTGAAAATATGACTGGTAACAAAGCTGATTGCATACATATTAAAGACACTTAGTCTGCGCTCTTTGTTAAACTTAGACAGGTCAGTGTGCTCACTCTCTATTTCATTTCTTCACATTTGCTCAGTGGGGTAAAAGAATGGAATGACTAATGAGTACAGAACACATATTGAGAGAATCCAACCTGCTAATGCCAGGAGAATAGAGTAGTAAGGGTTTGGGTTTTTTTATTTATACCTTCATTTGTTCTGGTGACCAGCCTAAAGTTCTGTGCTTCTGGGTTGAACTCCTGTTTCCTGACCTTCTTGATCTGTATCAAATGAAATATTCCTGGGGATAGAGACAATTGACATGAAGATCTTACAGCCAAATAGTTACATCTTACAGATCAGCCATGTTTTAAAACACAGCACGAACACCACCACCAACAAAAAAAATTCCCCAGACACCCCTCCCCTCTTTTTAGTTAGCTAATTAGAATTGTAAAAACCTTAGGAACAGAGGAACTACCAGACTTGATCAGACCTGCGGTCAATTTAATAAGAACAATGAAAGGTACCGTACATGGTCCATGTTTCCATTATTCTGTCTCCCAAAATGGCCTGTACCAGAGCTTCCAGAATGGAGCAATTATGGAGAGATCCACCCCATCTTCCCATCCTGACTTGGGGTAGTCAGAGATTTAAGGTTAGGATTGCATATATGCCCATCTTGACTAGTAGGCCATGATGGACTTTTCCTCTACAAACTTATTCTGTTCTTTTTTAAACCTACATATACTTTTGACCTTCACAACATCCCATGGCAATGGGTTCCATGGATTAGTCATGTGTTGTGTAAAAATGTACTTCCTTTTTTTTTATATTAAACTTGCTGCTTACTACATCAGGTGATCTCTGGTTTGTGTGTTACCGGAAAAAGTAAATACAATTCCCTAGTCATTGTTTCCACAGCACTCATGATTTTGTAGACCCCTGTCATAACCTCCCCTTAGTCACCTTTAATCTAAGCTGAACAGCCCTAATCTTTCCTCACATGGAAGCCATTCCATACCCTTGATCATCTTTCTTGCCCTTCTCCGAATCTTTTCCATTTCCACCACATCTTTTTTTTTTTTGTGATGGGGTGACCAAAATTGCATGCAGCGAGGGTGCACCATGGATTTATATAGTGGCATCATCTTTTCAGTTTTATTTCCTAGCCCTTTCCCAGGAGTTTCTGACATGCTGTTAGCCTTTTTGACTGCTGCTATGGCACTGAGCAGGATTCTTCAAAGAGCTCTCTATGGTGATGCCAAAATCTCTTCCTGGGGTGGTGACAGCTGGTTTAGAACCCATTATTGTGTATGGCTAGTTGGCATTTTTTTTCCAATACCAACACTGTATTTCATCCACCGTCTGTTGGCCAATCACCCAGCTTTGAGAGATCCCTCTGTAACTCCTCACAGTCCATTATCCTGTCTCCAAGATTCAAAACCAGATACTTCAAAGGAAGGTGTGAAAAACATTGTCTTGAGTAATCATTATTTCAAAATATCACTGTAATAATAGTAATAAATAATAAGTGGCACCTGGAGACCACAGCCAAGGCAGAGAGTCCACTGGGCTGTACAGCAATGAGCACAGTGGGTCCCTGTCCCCTGTTAGGGCCTCTAGCTGCTACCATGACAGGGACTATGACAATAACAACAGGACCTCCGTCTCTCTGTACCCCACTGCTCTCCTGATGAACACCTCCAGCCTCGTCTGCGTGCCCCTTCCTTTTGGAACCCCTCTTTCCTCTGTCCATGGAGCTGGCTGATGCTGATCCGTATTTCATTTTTTTTAGACAATAAGCAGCCAACATTTTTTTAATCCCACAGTTTAGAAATTTATCTTAAATAGGAAATATAAAAATGTTTTTGCATAAATTTATGCTTCTTTTGTACCAACATCAGAATGCAAAAGCGGGGGCGTTTGAGTCACTTGTTTAATATAAGAAAACCCAGAACAAGCATTTAGCAATGGAGATGACCTTTAAAATACATTAGGTATTATAACATTCATATTAAACAGTGAAGTGCTGACAAACATGCCAGGTATGCCTCGGACACTCTTTCCGCCTCTTCTCATTTAGCCTCTCCTCTGCCAAAGGTGACATCTATGTTTGGGATGTGATAAGAAGTGTCATCTAGTGGTTAAATTTGGGGACTCAAAGGCATGAGGAGAACTGAGTGAATCACTACTTTTTTTAATTTGGCGGTCAAATCGAAAAATCTGAAAAAAAATTCAGTTAATTTCCAACCAAAGTTGAGTTTTTTTCAGTCCTTCTCAAAGAAACCAAAAAAACCACCCTTCTTTTGAGTTGAACAACGCATCTAAACAATGTCATTTCAGATCAACATTTCAAACTGGCTGGACATTCTCAAGATGTTTGTCTTCAGATTTTTTTCAGTCAAAGTTATTTACTGAATTTTAAGTTTATTACTTGCCAAAAAAATGTCACCCAGCCTTAGTCATGACTCTTGGTCTCCATTTCTGGCTTCATCTCCGGCTCTGGGTTGATCTGCAGCTTTGGGCAATGTCAGTGTGCCCTCTATATAAAATGGACATAATACCATATACCCTTTACAAGCATGCTTAGAGGCTGAATTAATGACTTAATGAGGAAGGATGAAGCACATTCCAGTAAACAGGGCACTCGCCTAGCTATATAATACTTGTGTTTGATTCTTCTTCTGACACAAACATCCCAAATGACCCTGGGCAAGTCATCTAGACACTTTGGGCCTCTGTTCTCCATCTAAACAGGGATAATAGCCATGCCTTGCTTCACAGAGGTACTGTTAGGAGAAACACGTAGGATAGTGTCAGGGGGCCATGTAAGTACCTTCATAATGCCTAGACCATTTAACTTCTTTAGCTATAAAAGATCAAAGTAGATTATGGATAACTCTGGAACATCAACTTAAAGAGGGCGCAGTGAGGCATCACAGAGCAAGAGTTTTCTGTTTGAGGGGCTAAGAGGATCCAGTAGGCTTGGTGGAGAGGGACAAATGATTTGTCCTCTTAAGAAGCACAGTTCTTGAGGTGGTTCTTGGACGCTGCTGTTTTTCTCTTTCATTAGCCTTTCCTAATGGGCAAAAGACAGTCATAGCCATGTAAGAACCCTCCTCCCAGAAAACATGACAGACAATGCATATGTCTATGTGTGAACTGACACCACGCCAAGAATGTGTAGATAGAGAGTTCAACTGTGCATGTGTGTGTGTGCGTGTGTGAGCGTGCGCGCGCGTGTGTGTGTGAGAGCGAGAGAGAGAAAGTTCCTTAATGGCATCTGTTTCCTTTCTGTTTAATAATGGCCTTTACTGTCAGTATTAAAAATGTTGCTTTTTAAAGCCCAAAGAAAAATTGCTCCATAAAATTGTCTTATCAACTGCCTGAATAAAAAGTGACAGGAACAACAAAATAAAGTATGTGTGTCCCACCCTGAGAAGTGAGGACAGGAGTCAGCTCATCCATCTGCGACTCAGGAGCAGAAGCACTGCTGGCCCAGGAAAAGACCTGAGGCCAGGGCCCTGCCCCTAGTCCTGATTCGGGGCCTGGGCCCAATCTGGTCCCTGGACCTCTGAGCAGGGCCTAGATCAGGTTCCTGCTGCCATCAGCCCAGCCCCGGACCCTAGCCAGGGATGGGGCTGGGGAAGACAGGAACCACCATGGGCAGCCCAGCCCTAGACTGCTGGCACTCGGGGCACTGGCACTGGGATTTGGGGCACAAGACCCCTGTGCCCAGCACCAGGAAGACCACTGCTCAGGAGTCCTCTAAGGGAGTGACTGCAATTGGGACAGGGGGTAAGGGAAGGATGACTTGTCTAAATAATGCAAGCTCTGTTCCACTACTTCTACAATTGTTTCTTCAATGCTCACTTCTTTCTGCTGTCCCCAGCACTGAGCCCCACACCACTGCCCAGTGCAGAGAAACAGATGTTAAAAATCATTGTCAGTCCTTTATAATGCTTTAGGGAAAAAAAGAGTACTTGCCTACTTCACAGAGGTGTTGCTGTGCTTACTAAATTAACATGTTAGGGCTAGGTGTACTTAACTGTGCCTCAACACAGTGGGCTAGACTAGATGATCTCTGGAGGTCCCCTCCAGCCCTAAATGCCTATGATTTTGTATGCATAAAGTAGTTTGAGATCCTCAGGTGAAATACATTAGGAGTGTCACATAGGGTTAGAAGGGACCACAAGGGTCGAACTAGGCTGGCCCTCTTCCAAGATGCACGATTTGTTGCGTCTAAACCATCCAAGAGAGGTGACTTTCCAGCCTCCTCTTGGAAACCTCCAGTGTAGAAGCTTCCACAACTTCCTGAGGTAATTAATCTCATTATCCTACTCTTCTTACAGCTAGGAAGTGTTTCCTGAGGTTTAGTCTAGATCTGCTATGCTGTAGTTTGAACCCATCACCTTTTGTCCTGCCCTCTGGGGCAAAAGAGAACAACTTCATCTTTTTAATAGCAGCATTTCAAGTATTGAAGACCACTATCAAATTCCCCCTTAATCTCCTCTTTTCCACACTAAACACAACCAGTTCCTCCAGCCTTTGCTCACAGGGCTTGTGTTTCAACCCTGTGATCATCCATGTTGCTCGCCTTTGGATCCTTTCCAGATTCTCTATATCCTGTCTATGCACTGGCGACCAAAACTGGACACAGTACTCCAACTGCGTTGACACAGACTGATCCAAAGAAGGAACAGATAACACCACTTTGAGTTGGAAACACTATTGTTCATACACAATAGGAAGCTGGATAAACTACAAGGGGCTGCTCCAAGCCTCTCTCTACCACCAAAGCTTCTGTTACACAAGTGAAATATGGAATAATGGTGGAACCTGTATGTGACTGACATCCGTCTTGACTGGCAGGGCTGGAAGCATTTGGCTTTGGTAGATGGGAAGAATGCAACGGGCACTGCTTTGGTAATGACTCCAACCAACCAATGACTGCAATTGGTGGCCTCCAAATGAAGCATCATAGCACCAGCTACGGGGGGGTGTTGTGTTACAGACCTGTTCCAGCGGGAAAGGAAGGGCACCATTGATGTGTGCTGTAAGGTGAAGAAAACCCCAGAGAATGCAGCGAGTGGAAAAAATGAGGATGTGATGAACAGCCAATGTCTGCTTTTAAGTTTGGCCGAGTCAATGTCTCGGACCATGACAATCCTGTTCTTCAAGGCCTATGAAGCCCATCATCCCTGGCTGAAGACAGAACCAGGCCTAGAAGGGAAGCAGCTCAGATACCATGGTGACACGTGCCTTTATGAAAACCTAGATAATACTGCCTTCATATTACACTATATGTTATAGAAGTCACCTGAGAATGAAAGAAAGGAGGAGTTTATGGGTATGACTAGTGTATGAGGTCAGTGAACCATAAGGTAGCAAGTAATGGAGATCTTCTGATCTACTCATAACCTCCATTTTCAGGCACCCAGAGCCTTCTTGACCATTTCCTTTTTCTTAAGGTGATCCACAGAGCCTCTACCAAATCAAGAGTCTGAATTACAATGGGCAGTAGATAGTGGCTAACTGATCCAATGTCCAAGAGCCTCAGCCAGTGTAAATAGGAACATAGGATGTTGGACTGAAAACGACTTCCTGGGTAACTGAGTCCAGCCCCCTTCTCTTGTAAATTGGTGCAAAACATTTGACATCAATGGAAGGATGCCATGCAGTTGAGGAAACTGTACCATACCATACTGTACAGTGTTAATTTGTGGTCTCCTCTCACCTTACTGCTTATTAGCTGTACTTCAGCTTAAACAAATGGAGAGGTTTGAGTCAGATGAGCGTTCAAAATTTTAGATCAAGTCTGGAGAACTAGACATGTATGATTTGATTTCTGATGTTTGCCACTTTGTGTTGGGTCAATATACCATTAGCAAAGCTTTCTTGCAGTATTGCAACCTCCATGCATTCAGGTCTGTGTGGAAGATGGAGAGGTCAAGTCACAGGCAGAAATGAAAAGGAATAAACAGAACTCTAGTGAATGCCAGGAAGAGTTCAGTTTGGATTTGGTGTGAATTCAGAGCAAGAACTGAAGTTTTACTCAGACTAGTTTACTCAGCTGCATCAGATTTGTGTTATAATGGGGTAACTGGACACATTTAGCTACAAACCAATGCTAAGCACAGAGTTGTGGCCTAGGGCATCCCCTCAGCTCTCCAAATCAGCAGATTAACATTCCTCAGTAGGAGCCTTGGAGAAAGAAGCCAAACATTATTCTCCTGCCAAAGCTGGAGAGGAGACTAAACAGGTATGGCACAGCAAATAAACCTTTAAAATCCTGTGCTGGTTTTGTTTACCAGACTCACCTTTTACCATTTTCCAGCTGTAAATTTCAACCTCGTCAGATGAGTCTTTCTCTATTGCGATTTTTCTCAGGTTTTCCTTCAGACTGTCAGCATCAGGTGGCACAAACATGTAGACCAATACCCTGTTCAGGTTCTTGGCACATCGGAGGGGATTTATTTCATCGGTGGGCTTGTCTTTCGCATCTAGGCACAAACAAAGTCTGTCTTAGTTGTTTTGCAGATAGACACACAATAAGAGTGGCACAATGAATTTTGTTCATGACTCAGGGTAGGTTTACACTGCAATCAGACAAGTTCCAAAAGGGCAACCACGTCAGTCTAGTTCAGCAAAACAAACAGGGAGTCCTGTAGCACTTTTAAAGACTAACAAATTTATTTATCTCATGAGCTTTTGTGGGAGAAAAATCCCACTTCGTCAGATGCTTTGAAGACGGGGAAGTTACAGAATGGGAAAGTTGTGCTTTCAGGTTGGGTACACATTGCTGAGCTAACCTGGCTCCAGTTAGCGTCATTACCACCAGAAATGAAGATGTGACATCAAAGATTCAGCTCGGGCTGTCCAAGCCCACCCAGAACCCTGAACATGTCCAGGCTTTTCCAGCCCATGCCAGCATCCAAGCCACTGTGTCCTCTTCATTAGTCAGGCTAGATAGAGTAAAGTTAGCATGTGTATGCCTACCTACACTACAATCATATCTCCCACTGTAGTGTGGACATGTCCTTGGAGTGTTTTCCTCTCATGGCTTCCACTGAACAATAGCAGGGTGACAGATGACTACAGATCTTGTGGGAAGTGACCTCTGTACCCTGCTCATAACAGGGCTCAGAGGGCCCTAAGGAAGAAAGTCTGGAAACATTTAGTTCCAGACTTGAGTCTGAAAGCATTGAGGAGCACTGACTATTATGATACGCTTTAAAAGGAGGCCATTTAATTTTCTATAAGTGGATGTAGTGCACGACTATCCGGGTGTTGAATGCTGAGGGCATGACAAACCCTAGTATTAGCATTGGAGGTAGATTTTTTTAAAGTTCTCTGTTATTTGCCATATGGATAATTAAACAATATTATCTTTCCAATTCATGGCCTGTGTGCTGTACACAGAAACTTGTAGGGTTCAGATAGCAGCAAACTGAAATCCTTCCTGAACCAAAATGGCACAGTTCTCATCTCAGATCTTGTTGCTAAATCTCAGCTTGATTTATTCTCCCTACCTAAGGGTCTCTTAGGGTAAATTTAGAGATGGGGTGGACTTCAGAGTCTGAGATTCATCTTGCAAGTGCTGTCTGCACAGCTATTTTTAGTAGGCTAACATAAGCTCTGTTAGTCAAAATCTGTCAGTCCAGGCTGGAGCTGGGAGTCTTTCTCCAAAATGCTGTCTGGACATGTCGTCATGGCCTTCAGTGGGGATAAAGTAGGGCTTAAACCAAACAGTCCCTGGAGCTGAACACTCTTGAATTTCAAGGGATGATTTACCAATCTTTGGATCAGAGCCTCAGCTGCTGTGAATCTGCCCAGTTCATTGAAGTCAGCAAAGCTATGTCGGTCTACATCAGGGTTCAACAAATGTAGTGGCCCCCCTAAGCGCCAGCCTGAAAAAAAGGACAGTTACTTACCTGTAACTTCTGTTCTTCGAGATGTGCTGCTCACATGCATTCCCCTTAGGTGCGCATGCACCAATGTGGACAGCTGCTGGAAAGCTTTTTGCCTTTAGCCTGATCCATAGGTGCAGCGGCGCCACCCCCTGGAGCGGTGCATGACCACTGACCTCTAATAGCCGCCACTGCTCTGCCCTCCCCTCAGTCCCTTCTTTCCGCTAACACCGAAAAGTGGGGATGGAGGGTGGGTGTGGAATGGATGTGAGCGGCACATCTCGAAGAACAGAAGTTATAGGTAAGTAACTGACCTCTTTCTTCTTCGAGCAACTGCTCACATTCATTCCCCTTAGGTGAATAGCGAATCTTACCTTGGATGGCAGGTGGAGTTATCGCACGGGGGCATGCAAGATGGCCTCGCCGAACGCTGCGTCCTCCCTTGACTGCTGAACCAAGGCATAATGAGAGGTGAACATATGGACAGATGACCAGGTGGCCGCCCTGTAAATGTCTTGAATTGGAACCTGGGCCAGGAACACTGCCGACGAAGCCTGCGCTCTGGTAGAGTGCGCTCTCACCAACCCAGGCATCGGGGCCTTTGCCACACGGTAGCATGATCTTATGCAGGACACAATCCAAGATGAAATTGTCTGTGATGTCACAGGATTGCCCCTAACCTGTTCCGCGATTGCGATGAAGAGTTGCGTCGATTTACAGAAAGATTTTGTTCTGTTAATGTAGAAAGCTAAGGCCCTCCGAATGTCCAAGATGCGCCATTGCCTGTGTTCAGATGAGGCGTGTGGCTTGGGAAAAAATACTGGCAGGAAAATGTCCTGATTCATATGGAAATCTGAGACCACTTTCGGAAGGAAGGCCGGGTGGAGTCTTAGCCAAACCTTGTCCTTGAAGAAGATGGTGTAAGGAGGTTTGGATGAGAGGGCCCTGAGTTTCGAGATGCTCTGTGCTGAAGTGATGGCAACTAGACATGCCACCTTTTGAGAGAGAACTAGTAGAGGACAGGTGGCTAAGGGCTCAAAGGGTGGTCTGGAGAGCACCCGAAGGACTAAATTTAAGTCCCACTGAGGGGTTGGACCTTTCACCCGAGGGAATATTCTGTCCAGGCCTCGTAGAAAACAGGTGGCTACCGGGTGAGAAAAAACGGGGTGCCTCGCCAGAGGAATGTGGAAAGCAGAAATGGCTGCCAAATGAACTTTCAACAAAGCGGAGGAGAGGCCTTGTCAGTTCCAGCTCCAGAGGTAATCCAGAATATCCTGAATAGGCGCTATCATAGGGTCCACACCCCGAACCCGGGCCCAACAGGAGAAGCATCTCCACTTTGCTTCATAAGTCGAGCAAGTAGACTCCTTCCTGCTGCCTATCAGGTTACGCTGTACCTCCTCCGAGCAAGCGAGTTCCTCCAGATTTAGCCACAGAGCCTCCACGCAGTCAGGTGAAGTGACCTCAGGTTCGGGTGGAGAAGGTGGCCACTGTCCCGTGACAGCCAGTCACACCTGAGCAGAAGTTCTCGGGGTGGAGCTATGGACAGTTCGAACAGGAGATGAAACCAGTACTGGTGAGGCCAGGCAGGGGCGATGAGGATGATGTTGGCTTTGTCTGTCTTGATTTTCAGCAGAACCCTGTGCAGGAGTGGAAAGGGGGGAAAGGTGTAAAGGAGAGCCCCCAACCAGTTCAGCAGACAAGCATCTGGAAGGGAGTCCTGCTCTAGCCCCCTCCAGGAGCAGGACTACCTGCACTTCCTGTTCTCCCTGGTCACGAAGAGGTCCACTTGGGGATGACCCCAGCTGCAGAAGATGGAGTGCAGCACCTCCGAGTGGAGAGACCACTCGTGCTGCGAACAGAAGTGCCTGCTGAGTCGATCTTCTTCACTGTTCCTCACTTCCAGAAGGTGAGAGGCAGTCATGTGGAAATCATATGCTACCACCAACTCCCAGAGGCGCAGAGCTTCAAGGCACAGGGCTGAGGAGTGGGCACCCCTCAGTCGGTTCCCATAATGCATGGCAGTGGAATTGTCCGTTAGACCATGCACAAAATGGCCCCTCAGTCTTTCTCAAAAGACACCGCAGGCCAACCTGATGGCCCTCAGCTCCTTCTCATTGATATGCAGGGAGACTTCTCTCGCTGACCACACTCCTTGGGTGCTGAGGTCGGAGCTCAGGAGTGGCCCCCAGCCGAGATCGGAGGCTTCCGAGATCTGAGTCACTGATGGCACTACCGACCCAAAGGGGATGCCCCCATGGTCTAATGAGGGTCTTTCCACCAAGCCAGCTCTAGCAGGACTTGGTGCGGAACCGACACCACTTTGTCCAGGTGATGCGTGCTGAGGCGGAAGACTGTTCTCAACCACATCTGTAACGGCCTGATGCATAGACAGGTGAGATGGACCACAGATATAGCCGCCGCCATGTGGCCTAACAGTCTCAGGCACTCTCTGGTTGTAGTAATTGGAGATTTTTTCAGGGCTGAGATGGTAACGGCCATGGTGGTGAACCTGCAGGGCGGGAGAGAGGCCGTGGCTTTGGTGGAGTCCCAATGAATTCTATCCTTTGGACTGGAGATAACACGGACGTTTGCTCGTTGATCATTAGTCTGAGTCGATGGCAGCGGTTCCACATAGTGTGGACCGCCGACAGAAACTGGTCCCTTGACCGGCCCCTGAGGAGCCAATCATCCAGATACAGGAATACGTGAATCCCTTTCTTCCGCAGGGTGGCTGCTACCACTGCCATACATCTTGTAAACACCCTCAGGGCCAACGCCAGACCGAATGGGATGACAGTGAACTGAAAATGAAAGGAACCCCTTGTGAAGCATAGAAACTTTCTGTGACGGGACGCGATTGATATGTGAAAATAAGCACCCTGTAAATTGAGGGTGGCGAACCAATCCCCGGGATCCAAGGAGGGAGTGATATGGCTGAGAGTGACCATGCAGAACTTCAGTTTCCTGAGGAATTTGTTTAGGCCTGAGGCCCCCCTTTGACTTGGGGATCAAAAAATAACAGGAGTAAAACCTCCTCCCCTCCTGACCTTTTGGGACCAGGTCTAAGGCACTTAGTGCAAGCAGTCTTTCCACCTCCTGTTCCAGAAGTTGTTCATGAGAGGTGATCCTGAAGAGGGAGTGGGGGGAGGGGGGTGCCTGAAGGGCTTCATGAGGAACTGAAGGGCATAGCCCTGAAGAACTGTTCTTAAGACCCATTGGTCCATCGTGATTGAAGCCCACTCACAGTAAAAGAAGGAGAGCTGGTTGCAGAAAGGTGGATTGAGGGGATCCTGGTTCCCGGGGCTTAGGCCGCCGTCCTCGAGCATCTCGTCAACCTGCCTTCTATTGTTGCTGGGGCGGCATCAGCTAGAACAGGAGGGCCTAGCCGGGGAGCTGGTACACCCAGCTTGTGGGGCCCTAACCCTCTCTCTCTCTCTCTGTCTGGTACGGGAGCCAAAGGTCTGTTTGGGTTGGAAAGACTGAGCCCAGAGTTGTTTAAACTGACAGTGAGGTTCCTGAGTTGAGCAGAGACCCAAGGACGGAAGTGTTACTCGAGAGTCCTTTAAGTCATGCATTTTGCCACTGGTCTGCTCAGAGAACAAGGAAGTGCCTTCGAAAGGGAGGTCCTGGATGGATTGCTTGACTAGTGGCGCGAGTCCCGAGACCTGTAGCCAGGCCGTCCTGCTCAGGCAAATGGCCCAGATGATAGTCTGTCCTGAGGAATTGGCTGAGTCCCACGAGGCCTGGAGAATGGTTCTCGCAAGCTGGGAGCCTTCTTCCAAAATGATGTTAAAATCCAGGCGTCAATCTGGAGGGAGCAGCTCCAAAAAACGCGCTAAGGAGAATCACAGATTAAAGTTGTACCTCCCCAACAGGGCTTGATGGTTCGCAATTCGAAACTGCATGGTGGCCATTGAATAGATCTTCCTGCTGAATGCGTCAAGAGCCTTGGCATCTTTATTCTTTGGGGTTGAAGCCAGCTGGCCTTGGCGTTCCCTTTGATTAGCTGTCTCCACGAAGAGAGATGACGGAGCGGGGTGTGTATACAAATACTGAAAAGGGACGGCTGGGATGTAGTATTTCTTCTCTGCCCCTTTACAGGTCGGAGCCACTGATGCAGGCATCTACCAAATAGAGCTCACAATTTTCAAGACTCCCTCATGTACTGGTAGACCAAGCCTGGGAGCCACCGAGGATGACAGGACATTGAACAACGAGTCCGAGTTGTCCTTCATCTTCTCCACCTCAAAGCCAAGGTTAGATGCTGGCCTGCACAGGAGGTCTTGGTGCATTTTAAAATTCTCAAGGGGGGCAGAATCCTGTACCACGGCTTCCTCAGGTGAGAGGGATCGACGACTCTGTGACTTAAATGGGACAGAAGGAGCCTCGTGCCAACTCAGCCTCAGCAGACTCATTGCATCCCTTTCTTGACCCCTGTACGACACAGCAGACAGGGAAGTTGTCACACCCTGGGAGTACACCCAAGGTTCACCCGAAGGCCAGCTGAAATGTCCCGATCACAAGGGCTGAGCAGAGGGAAGTGACTCACATTCTGGGTAACAGACCTCAGTGGATATTGAGCCACGCCGAAGGCGATCCCCTCCAGCAGGAAAGAGAGAGAGAGCGAGAAGATGATGAGGTGTTACTGGCTTGGTACTAGAGTCTCCTATGCCTCAGTATCTTCCTCGCACAGTGCAGAGGGGGCGATGAAGATGACCAGGAGGAAGGCTGCCGCATCCTTTTCCTCAGGGTCTGGGATCCGTGGTACCACCTGCTCAACCTGCTCTGCCGCAGGGAGCATGCCAGCGAGGGAGACAAGCCCAGCTCCGACGCTGGGGGGGCCACCACGGGCTGCACACTTGGGCTGCCACCTCCGTCGAGCCCGTGCCGATGACCCCACTGGGGGGGCAGCAGGCAGTACCAGTGGGGCGCAGCCTGCTCAGCACCACTCTGGGGAGTGGAGCAGAGCTTTCCCCTAGATGGCGGGTGGGAGCGCGCGTCTGCTGGGGGTGGAGGCAGAAGCAAGACTGCCAGAGCCCTTGCTGCCTCATACGCCTCTGGTGTGGATGGAGCAGGCACCGGCTCTGCTTGTAAGCAGCCCGGGGTCAAGGGAGACTTGGCCCAATCTGGGCTGAGGTCTTGACCCACATGGGCTTCTCCACACGGCGTCGATGCCACTGGTGCCACCTGGTCTGAGTGGGCCTGCGAGTCCCAAGGTGCCGAAACAGCACGCTGCTGGCACACGTGTCCTGGGAGTCCCCGACTGGGTGGGTGCCATGCTGACCGGCCCCTGCGCCGGAGCTAACGCCACTTCCATCAGGAGAGCCTTGAGCCTGAAATCTCTGCCTTTTTTAGTGCAGGGTTTGAAGGCTCTGCAGAGCTTACACTTGTCTACACAGTGCGATTCCCCCAGCCACTTTAAGCACGGGTCATGGGGGTTGCTTGCAGAGAAGGCTTTGCTGCAAGTGGCACAAGGTTTAACGCCGGTGAAAGGAGCATGACGAAAATGTGGACAAACAGCAACAACTGCGGCTAAACTAACAACTGCACTAACAAACTCAGCTTACTAAACTAAACTAGCAAACACAGTTCCTAGCTGAGGCACGTGGAAGAGCAGAAGGCGTTCCAGCAACTGTCACCAGCGGCAGAAAGAAGGAACTGAGGGGAGTGCGGAGCAGCGGTGGCTATTGGGGTCAGTGGTCACGCGCCACTCCAGGGATGACGACGTTGCCCCTACGGGTCAGGCTAAAGGCAAAAAGCTTTCTAGGAGCTGGGCACGTTGGCGTATGTACACCTAAGAGGAATGCATGCAGCAGCTGCTCGAAGAAGAACTAAGGTGCTCCCTGCCCCCCCAAAAACCTGCCACTCCTGTACCAAAACTGTTGGCACTAGCGGCTTTTTTTTTAGGCACATGGGGACATTCCACACTTGAAGTATTGCACCACAGCTAGGTGCCATGGTACAATTCATAGACTCATAGAAACTGGAAGCGACCATGAAAGGTCATCGAGTCCAGTCTCCTGCACTCATGGCAGGACCAAGGACCCTCTTAAACTGTCCCTGAAGGTGCTTGTCTAACCTGCTCTTAAAAACTTCCAGTGATGGAGATTCCTGATCACCATGGTGACAGGGCACCTGTCGTTTGTCAAGCCTGGGCCTGCACTAGTTGAGGATCTGGCCCTTTAATTTGCAAGTTTGTGTAACTCACTGGCCTGCCCTGTGGGACTGAACAGTCCCCATTTGTGGATTGCCTGTTGTATCACCCGGAGAGGGTAGGGAGAGAGGTGTCGGACTATAGAAGACAAGTGCTCTGTACAGTGTGACAACAGGGCAACTCAAGTGCCTCAGGCATGGGCTCCAGGACAACAAAGCAAAACTTCCTATCCTGAGCAATGAATGAAAAGAAGCTGTCAGAAGATGTTTATTAAAATATATGTGGGCTTGATCCTCCCCTGGGTGTCTTACACTGGCAACTCCATGGACATCAGGGGGATGATCCAGATTTAAATTGATGGATCTGACAAAAGAATCCCATGTGGGCATAACTACTTTGAACTGGCTCTTCCCTTTACTTGCTTGTTGGCAGCCTTTCCTGCTGCCTCCCTCTCGCCCACTGGTCTGTCATTTACAGTCATTTACACTCACTGGGTCTGCTTCTGATCCCATGTTCCCTGGCCAATCAGGAATAGTTTCAATCGAATCAATGGAATGGCACCAAAGTAAAAGAGAAGGCTAGATTTTTTGCTGTTTAGATGTTTCCTCTGTTATATTCACTCACACCCACTTATTGAGGCATCACCTCTACATTTCTTCACACGTCACCTCTGAATTTGGCCTGCCCTGTCAGTTGGGGCCGTGATGCTGGAGGGATATTTACAACCCTGGGCAATTTTTAACTCTCCCAGCAAATGTGTGTTGTCAATTTTTGGCTTGTGGACTAATTAAGAATTAGCTTTTGGATTTGGAAGCTGTTTTATTGCATTTGGTTGAGGTTCCTGGAACTCAGAAGAGCTCCCTCCCACCACTGAATTTAGCCTTGTTCCCTCACCCTTTTGGCTGATACACTTTTCATACTACTCCAGAGAAAGTTTGGTTATAAATAAACAAAGGGAGTTTATTTTAGATGGGAGACTCCTGGGTCTGATTTGGCCTTTACACCCGTGCTACATCAGCCTATCTTGATTGACCCTAATGTAAATGACTTTAGAGAGAGGGAGAAAAGCAGAGTGGTATTTTTCAGTGACCATCTCATAAGCACTCAGCTAGCAGTCTGGACTTAAAGATTTAGCACACCGTTAATAGGGAAGAATCCAGCCTGCCTTCCTCCACCATTCCTAACATTGTCTTTACGCCCCCAAAACAGGCAAAACCCACATTAAAGTCAATGCAAGTCTGACCTGTTTGAGAAGTCTAATATCATCACTGGATGATCAGTGGCAATCTGAAAAGCACACGTGTATCGCAGCAGTCCCCTTGTGGCCAGGATCCCCATCCCTCCCTATGTCTATGCATAAGCTGATTAAAACCAGCCAGCTCTACCACATAGGCTACTGGGTCCAAAGAGACCATACATGAAAGGCAAGAGGACAGTAGTCTGGGAAATTGCATGGAAAAGAATTTGGGCCAAATGTTTATTCCACAGAAATCAATAACAAAATCACGTAGCATGGCTAAACAATGACTAAGTGGAGGGTTGTGATAACCCCCTACACGTAACGGGAGGGCCCAAGAGCAATCATGTAGGCTGTATCAAAAGTGTGTAAATTGCAGTCAATGTAGGTTGACTATCAGGAAGAAGCTCCTAGCAGGGAGATTCATAGATTTCAGGGTCAGAAGAGATCACTGTGGTCATCCAACCCAGGGAGTCTCAAACTTTTAAAATGGAGCCCCTTCCCTATGAACTTTTGTGCAACAATTGTGCCCTCCTTCCCCTCAAATCTACCCACTCCGCTTCAGGGGAAAAAAAATCCATGGATTACGTGCTTAATTTGCAGTTCTCCTTGCAGCTCTGGAGCCCGATGTGATACACCAGAGAAAATGGCAGGAGGGAATGGCACCTTTTCACCAGGATTATCCTGGGGCAGCTGCACAGATGCAGCCTCTGCCTCCAGGAGCATCCTGAGCAGCAGTGGCAGAGGGATGCTGCTGTTGCAGGATGTGGGCAGTGGGTGTTGGGAGCAAGGCTCCAGCCGGAAACACAAGCAACTGCGCAAAGTGTGGAGTGTGCTGTGTCCCCTGCTCTACCAGCGATGACAGCAGAAGCCTCCTCCCACCTCCATTCCCCTCCTAAGAGAATCCCAACCCCAACACCTGCCCCCTGGGATACCCACTGCCGCCCAGCCTCACTCTCAGCCTGGCTACCCTCAAACACAAGGGGAAGACAGCTCCATCTTTGTAAGTTTGGGGGGGCATTGCCCCCAGGCTCCCCACCCCACTCTGCTCATGGCACTCCCCACAATTCATTTCATGCCTTCCAGTCTGAGAATTTCTGTTTTAATCTGACTTCATGCATAATGCACCCAATATAACTTCACTCATCAATTCCTGCCCCTTGATTCTAACAATACGCTAGACTTTTTTTGGCTCCTAAGGAAGTGGCATTCCATAGCCTAAACATCTAAAGTTCAATGAAACAGAGAGGGACACAATTTAGGAAGCACTCCTCCACTGGAAGGTGGGGAAACAGCAGCAAGTGAGGTGGCATCACGAGTCTTTTCCATCTCTAATCCCTACGTCTGGAGCCAGTAGGCTTTCGCAAAAAGACCAGAATCAAATAAAGAGACACAGAATTCCATGTGTTAATGTACACAGGCCCTAATTTTGCTAATTGCTACACATTACTTACTTCAGTGAGTAACTTATCTCACTGAAGTTACATGACAACTTGTTTGAAGTTCTGACCGTGCATATGTATGTGTAGAATCAGGCTGTTAAAACAAGGCTAAGAAAAGAGAAGCTAGCAATAAATGAAGACAAAACACAGGAGAAAGCAATGAATGCTGGGGAGCGTATTCTATCTGTTCTCCTACGTACCTGGACATACTTTACAACACTTCCCTTCTACTTTCTCAGGATATTCACAAGGATATTCCTTGGGACACGTAATCTTCTGGCAGTCCTGGACCCCATCCTTGCAGGTACACAGGATGCATGGCAGGACACCATACAGTCGGAAAACAGGATGCCACACTTCTCCATGGGAATAGGTCTTCCCATTGTAAACACAAGCTGAAGAGAAAGAGAGAAAGGTAATACATCATCATCATGATTACATCAATGTGGTGCCTTTTGTTCTGATGGATCTCAAGCACTTTGCAAAACTACCAAAGAGGCAAACCATGTCAAAGGGATTGCAACATCCACCAGCCCCTCTAGGACACAACACAACAGCAATGATACTATGAAATACTTCGGGATGGAAGATGAGTATGAAAGTTACAACCAGCTGAAACTATACGCGGGATATAAGCATCAGAATGTAGTTATGAGAGCTAGAATTTGGACAGGACAGTGGGGTTAACAGACCTGCTCCTGTGTAAATTACACTGAGATCTTTAAAACACATGAGTTATCAGAACTGTAGCCGAAAAAAGGCATTTCCAAGAACACTGGGCTCTTTAATGAGATGCATCTCTTCAGCACTGACTCAGATTGAAGAGCGCCACCTACTGAACTGAAACTCAAGCTGCTATGGACTTTTCCTTGGAGGTCTCCCATCCAAGGGTCAGGGTGTCCCCTCTTGGATAAATCTCCAGGAGGGAGCTGAGAGGGGAAAGCACCACCAAGTTATCTGCATTTTCCCACAGGCCTGTCAGGATGCAAGGGTTGTCTCGCCCTCTGCCCACATTTGCTATCACCAAAGATTGTCCTGGAGTGCTCCTAGGCAGGGCTGTGCTTACAGGGAGAAGCCCGCTCTGTCTCTAACGCAAGGGCAGCTCCGCAGAAAAGTTAATGCAGTCCCAGCACAGGCTGTAAACATTTTTCTGCAGATTTTCCAGGGAGTTTGGGGAGGGACCACCCCCCCAACACACTCCTTTTGCCTGGGAAGTGAAGTTCCTTGAATGAAAGAGGGCCTCTGCTCATGCACCTGGGATGAACAATCCAGTCACCAGCATTCAGTTTGACTTATTACAGGCAGGTGTTTTATTGAGCCTTTCCAATGAGCTTGCTAAGTGGCACACCCCACGCAGCCCAGTCTCTTGTTTATATGGCTGCTGATTAAATGGATTCGGCCACTTCAGGAGCCCAGCTGTGGTCAGATGCCCTGTTCCCCGGGAACATGCAGAAACCTCATGCCCCCCTTCCCTGAATGAAAAGCCTGTTACCTTTTTTGTGCTTTTCTTTCAAGACGATTTTGACGGTGGTGCCACCTCCCCCTCCTTTTGGCTTGAAGCTCCTGGGAATGAACCCCAGTGAGGGAGTGATCATAGTAGAAGCGGTCACACCAAGTGATCTCTTGCTCAGCTCCCCCGAGCACTGGTCTTGAGAGTGTCTCTGTGAAAGGACAGAAGCAAGGATACTATGGAGTATCCAGGCTGTTCGGCTGCTCTGTCTGGGGCATTTGATGGGAAAAGCCACTTTAAAGTCACATGCACACCTTTACTGTAAGGAGAAAAGGTTTAGCTGGCATCTAGTGTAGTGGCTAGCACCTCTGCTTAACAGGCAGAAGACCCTGGGTTCAATTCCCAGGGGGTTGGACTCAATGATCTCACAAGGTCCCTTCCAGCCTTATGATTTGATTTGATTTGATAATAAGACCACATTGTCTAGTGGATAGACATCAGCGGACCTGGGTGCTATTATTGGCTTTGCCACTGGGTGACCCTGAATAAGCCATTTCATTTCTCTGCGCCTTTGTTTGCCCTTCTGTCTTGTCTGTTTCAATTGCCAGCTGTCTGGCACAGGGAGTCTCTTACTCCATGTCTATGTGCAGCATCCAACTTGATGAGACCTTAATCTCAGCTAGGGCCTCAAGGTGTTAATGTAACTCTAGTTGTAGAGTTGAAAGTTTCTCCTCTTCCTTCATTCCTGCCACTCAATCCACCTCCAAAGAACATGTGTGACATCAAATACCTTGCCTGACATTAGCAGAGCACTACTCTTGGCTTCTAAACAATGGGCCATATTCTGCCTTTACAGCAGGACAACCCTACCGAGGTCAATGTAGGCCAGCAGAAAAGTTGATGTTCTCATGAGACTGGTATTTCTGCCCTTCATGGGGACACCTGGATCCTGGCTATGGCATTCCAGAGCAAAATGGGAGAAGACACACAGAACAAAGGGTCTCCTTGTGGCTATTTCAGGAGCTTTATAGATTGGAGACATGTGATGCTGGCATTTTGTCTGCAGGGCTAAGGAAAGAGTAAGGACCAGAAGCTGCAAGTGACCTAATCCCGCAAACCTGGCATTGGTCATCCAACTCTAAACATAGCCATGAATCAACCTAAAAGAGCAAAGAGGTCATTTTTTCCTCCCTAGTAGGAAAACATATTCCCATCCAGCTCAGGCTCTGGCTGGAGTTGTGCTCTGGGAAGAATGGGCTACATTTGTGTGAGGCAAAGAGAAGAAACTTGGATTCTGAGTTCCCACTTGCACGGGAACTAGTTTGTGTTTGCCCCTGGCTGTGTAGTTAACCCTGGTGCCACTCCACCCACAGCAACAGTAATGAGAGGCTCTAATGTAGACAAGGCTCCGCCTACCTCTAGCATTTAAACCACCACATCATTTGAACCTCCTCAGAGCAATGGTGTCTATGCCAGTGGCCTGCAGCCCTTTTTTTTTTTTTAACATCAGCAGTGGGGTCTAATTAATGGCTAAGGTGCTGAACTAAGAGTCAGGGATTGGCTTCCATTCCCAGCCTTTCCAGCTACCAACTGCACAACCACAGACACCTCTCTGCTCCCACTTTACATTGAAAATATAACTGGGTTGGAAAAAGAATTAGATAAGTCCTTAGAAGACAGGTCCTTCAATGACTTTTAGTCAAGAATCAATGATCGGGGATGCAACCTCATACTCTGGGTGTCCCTAAACCTGTGACAGCCAGAACCTGGGAGTGCCTGATGGGGAATGGATCACTCAATAATTGCCCTGTTGTGTTTATTCCCTCTAATGCATTTGGCACTGGCCACTGTCAAAGAACAGGATACCAGACTAGACGGAGCTTTCTTCTGACCCAGTACAGCTGTTCTTATTTTCATCCATTCCTGGTAGTCTGCACGCAGTGGGAAGCAGAGCAGAAACCAGCCCATCATCCTTTGTGTTTAAAAAGGGCTTCCAGACATTTCTGAAGAGGCCACTGTTTTTTTCCCAGGATTGTATCCTGCCACCCAGCTCCACAATATCTGAGCAACCTCCACGTAAAATAGATAGCATAATGGAGTCTCTAGTGGATTTCACCGATGACATAGGAGGAGTATATTGCTTGAGCAAGTAGGAGTGAAATCAGGAAGACTACATCACACTTGGAGTTACAGCTAGCAAGGGACATGAAAGGTAAAAAGAAGGGTTTCAACATAGACCCACAGACTCTAAACTCAGAAGGGACCAGTACGATCATCTAGTCAGACTCCTGCTACAAAACCTCACCCACTCACTCCTGCAATAAACCTCTGACCTATGACTGACTTATTAAAGTCCTCAGATCATGATTTAAAGAGTTTAAAGTACAGAGAATCCATTAGTAAGTCAGCCATGTCCCACACTACAGAGCATATATTAGCAAAAAGAAAAAGTGTCAGCCCCTTACTGAACGGGAGAGACAACCTAATGACAGAAGATGTGGAAAAAGCTGAAGTGCTCAATACTTTTTTTGCCTCTGTCTTCAAAGACAAAGTCAGGTCCCAGACTACAGCACTGGACAGCACAGCATGGGGAGGAGGTGAGCAGCCCTCAGTGGTGAAAGAACAAGTTCAGGACTATTTAGAAAAGCTGGACATGAGGCTGGATGTGAGGGACCCAATGGTGCTGATGGAGTTGGTTAATGTGATGGCAGAGCCATTGGCCATTACCTTTGAAAAGTCATGGTAACCAGGAGAAGCCTCAGATGACTGAAAAAAGGCAAATATAATGCCCATCTTCAAAAAGGGAAGAAAGAAGACCTGGGGAACTACAGACCAGTCAACCTCACCTCAGCCCCCAGAAAAATCATGGAGCACGTCCTCAAAGAATCCAGTTTGAAGCACCTGGAGGAAAGGAAGGTGATCAGGAACAGTTAGCATGGATTCCCTAAGCGCAAGTCATACTTGACCAACCTGATTGCCTTCTATGATGAGAAGACTGGCTCTGTGGATAGGTGGAAAGTGGTGGACATGATACACCTTGACTTTGGCAAAGCTTTTGTTACAATCTCTCCCAGTCATTCTTCCCAGCAAGTTCAAGATGTATGAGTTGGATGAATGGGAAATAAGTTGGACAGAAAGCTGACTAGATTGTCAAGCTCAATGGTAGTGATCAGTGACTCAATGTCTACTTGGCAGCTGATAGCAAATTGACCCCTTGGCAGGGGTCAGGCCTGTGGCCATTTTTTCTCCAATATATTTATTAATGATCTGGGTAATGGAGTGGATTGCATACTTAGCAAATTTGCAGATCACACTAAGTTGGATCATAGGATACAGAACGACCTAGACATATTGGAGGATTGGACCAAAAGAAATCTGATGAGGTTCAACAAGGACGAGTGCAGAGTCATGCGCTCAAGGTAAAAGAATCCCAAGTATGGCTACAGACTGGGGACCTTCTGGCTAGGCAGCAGTTCTGCAGAAAAGGATCTGTGGGTTTCAGTGGATGAGAAGCTGGACAGGTGTCAACAGTGTAACCTTATTGCCAAGAAGGCCAATGGTACATTGGTCTGCATTACTATGAACATTGCCATCAATAGGAGTGTTGCTAGGAGACTTAGGGAAATGATTATTCCCTTTTATTCAGCGCTGGTGAGGCCACACTTGGAGAACTGTATTTCCCAGTTTTGGGCCCGCACTGCAAGAAGGATATGGAACAATTGAAGGAAGTCCAGCAGAGGGCAATTAAAATGATTAGGGGACCGGAGCACATGACTTATGAAGAGAGGCTGAGGGAACTGGGCTTGTTTAGTCTGCAGAAAAGAAAAGTGAAGAGGCAGGTAGATCTAGGCCTTTTCCAGTGATGGCAGATAGCAAAACAAGGAACAATGGTCTTAAGTAGCAGTGTGGAAAGTCTAGGTTGGATATTAGGAAAACCTCTCTTACTAGGAGGGTGGTGAAGCACTGGAGTGGGTTACCTAGGGAGGTGATGGAAATTCCATCCCTAAATGTTAAAGTGAATCTTGAGAAAGCCCTTGCTGGGATGATCTAGTTGGGAATGGTCCTGTATTGAGCAAAGAGTTGGACTAGATGAGCTCATGAAGTCCCTTCCTTCCCTAATCTCCTATGATTCATTGAGTCTCTGACATATCTAAATTTTTAGGATAAAGTCTTAGCCCGGGATGAATTTTTTGTTGTTATTGCTGAGGGTTTAGTTTGGGTTTTGGTAGAAGAATGGTTGACAGGCAACTGTTGCAGACACACAGATTTCCATGAACTGGTGATGTGGTTTATTTTAGAGGATATGATGTGATTGTTAAAATGTAAACATTACGTACAACACCTCTGTTTAACTGCAGGGGCTCCTCTTCTGTTGACTTCTCATAGGAACCATCTGTAAAACACAAAGGAGGTTTAGATGGGAATTACTCTCAGCAAGTACCTATCCTCTGGTGTCGGATGCACTCAAAAAGAGAACCATGTTCTAGCCTTTAAAGGAGGCTGCAGGGCACAGATACAATGTGAGCATCAGTGAAACAGCCAATTAGTTTCAACTTAAGTCTCCAAATATCCAGGTTTTATGGTGATAGGCCTTGTGTCACCACATTCCCGTAGTTCCTGAAATGTCCTGTCTTTTCATTTCATCAGTCAAATCTGTTTGTTGGTTTTTTTGTTTATGGGTACAAAAGATGATTCAAAACATACTGCTGGAAATTTTGCTGGATGTTACCAGGAACCAACAGTTCAGGGGAACAAATTTGCAATATAATAAAAAGAATTTGAAGGAAAAAAAATAAAAATTAAGTTTAATTCATTTCTTATAGAAGACTGAACATGGCTCAACAGCACTTTGAGCAAAAGAATAGTTTGGACAGCATCTACTACTAGACATTATCAAATTATTATTCTTTATTATTTGTATTATCATAAGTCCTTAGAGTCCTCAGCATGGAACAGGACCCCATAGTGTCAGGCTCTTTACAAACACAGAACAAAGGAAGTTCCTGTCCCAAAGGCTATGTCTACATTACAGGGCTCAGTTAAGTCAACTTAATATGGTCTGCTTAAAGCTGACTTTATTAAGTCGACTTAGTGATGCTCTATTTGTGTAAGTTGACTTTATAAAGTTGACTTAAGCCAGGGGACCCATTTAAAGTTGACTTAATAAAGTCGACTTTAAATGGGTCCCCTGGCTTAAGTCGACTTTATAAAGTTGACTCAAATGGCCCCACCGCAGTACGCTGACTTTATTAAGTTGACTTTAATGGGCACATTGCATTAATTCAACTTAACCAAGTCAGCTTAACCCTTAAAGCAGGCTTTAAGGGCAGGAATTATTAAGTCGACTTAAGCCCCTAGTGTAGACATAGCCTGTGGTAGGCTCAAGTCTTGGCTCACCAAGAGCCTTGCTGTTGTCAAGGTTTTTATAGGCCTCATGGTAAACTAGGGTTTTTAGAAGACTATCTTGAAGTGATGCTCATGACCTTGGTCCGTGAGAAATTCAGAAAAGAGAGGGCCAGATCTTTCAAAGAGCTCAGCAAGTTGAAGGCACATTGAGTGCTGAACTCTTTCACACATCTGGCCCTAAACTAATGAAAATATCCCCGCTCTGCAATGTCAGTATGGGCTCCTGCTAGCTAGCAACAGAAGGTGTGTCTACACAGCAAAGAAAACCTGCGCTGGAGCCTGAGCTCTGAGACTCTCCTGCCTTGCAGGATGCTAGAGCCTGTGCACTAGCCCAGCCAAGATGTCTACACAGCAGTGAAACAACCTCCCAGTCCAAGCCCCTTGAGCCTGAGATGGTGGTAAACACAGATCAGTCATGGTTTTTTTTCTCCTGATTTGATACATCCAGAGACCCTAGCATGGATTTATTGAAAAGTTTAATTTGTCACCTGCAGATTATTCCGTCACCCTGCAGAGTACGCAACTCCTAAAAAAACAGGGAGTCTGGTGGCATTTTTAAAGACTAACAAATTAAAAGACCAAAAGTGCCACTGGACTCTTTGTTTCTTTTGCTGAACTAGACTAATACGGCTACCCCTTTGGAACTTGTTGCTCAAAAAATATCCCAGAAGTTTCTTATTTTGCAGATATGGTCCCCTTAGTTTAAACACCACTGGAGTACAGTAAAGCACGTGTGATGGATCCGCAAAGGATGGGACTGAAGCTCCCATCACCCTCCTTTCCATTGTACAGCCCCTTCCTCCTGGCTCAGAAGGGACGATGTTTCCCATTAGCTCACTCCCCACAGCACTGGCTTTTTTTCCTGTGCAAAACATCCTGAAGTAGGTAGTGGCCAGGCTCCCATCTAATTGGGAGCGGCAGCTTTTCCCTTCCCTGCCAGCTCTATCAGAAACTTTCCTCTTAGCCATGTATGTGTCTTGGCTGGCACAGCTGCTGAAGCATCTATAGTGCCTGCCATCAGGACATGGCTCACTGGGGAACTACTGGCAGCTTAAGAGTTTGGGGTACAGAGTAACCTCAGTAATTACACATAAAACCATGGGTAGACAAAACTAGGTCACAGCTAGACATCAGCAATTTTACTTTTGGTCACCAGAGAGTGCTCCTCCATTACAGTACTGCAGTGGAGCTAGGCAACAGGCTACTAAAACCGGATGCCATGGTGACCAGAAACATTGATTTGTCAAGGCCTGCATAAAAAGGGCAAGGTGGCACTCTCTTTAAAACCCTGCTTGTCTCGCACATTTGAGAGACTGCTAGCAACAATTCTTCCAATTTCAGCTTTCATTTAACCTGCTCTAAATAGGGAGTGACTTCACTGACTTCAGTAGAGTTACTCCAGATTTACCCTGGTGTAACAGAGCAAAAATTGGGCCTCTAACACTTTATTATTTTAGTTTAAGGCACCAGCATGATGTGAAACTGCTGACCTGATTGCCTATTCTGAATTTTACATATAAATTCAGGGCTTGATTGTCTTCCTGCTCACCCTGCTGTAAATCTAGATGAATAACACTATAGCCAATAGAGCCCTAATCTTCATGGATGGTGGCACATTCGGTTAGATCGATCTTCCCAATCAACTGATCCGGTCTGTGAAGACCCACTCAGCTGACCTGCAAGTCAATCGCTGAATACAACCCAAGTAAGTAGAGTGGTGCCAAGTCACCAGGAGGGTATTTCCCATCCACTCAGCACACTGAAGTCACTGTGTTAAACAGGCAGCAGGAAGTTGAAGGAAGACACAAAAGGTACTTTGCATATCTCCCTTCGACTGCTGCTGAAATCCTGCCGTGGCACAGTCCTGCCCCAAGTTATACAGGGGAGAATCAAACATAAAATGTCACTGAGGTTCTTAATTACCTCTTAATGTCTTTATCCCTGAGAATGATTATGCCATTAAACATTTAAACCAGTTTACCTAAGCAGGGACAGTAAGAGTCATAGTCAGTCATGCACTATCAAAGCTGCCTCTCCCAAGCCTCATTAATAAACTTCAGATCAACTGTCCTTGACAATTTCATGGCACTAACACAATACAACAGAGCCTGTAAATCGAGGAGTACATCTCAGGCAAGAGCATTGATCACACTTACGCTGCGCACAACCACACAGTGACAGGGCACTGTTGGCACAGGGAAAATTGTTTTTTTATGCTTCAGACTCTCTGTGGTGACACAGAGGTGGGGATCTGTGCAGTTTACGGCACGGATTTTCACATTCGTATTTGATAAGCTTGACATTTCCCCACCTGGCTAACAGCCAGGGCTGTGATTCCCATCCACTGACCTGACAGCAGACCTTACTTAGCAGCAGGAACTGATTCCCATGTTACCTTGGCAGACGGGGCAGCAGGAGTCTGGCACAGGGAGAGGAGAGGAGCACAGCAGAGAAGGGCAGGTCACCAAGCCGCAGTAAATCTGGCCTTCCTAGGAAGCACAAAAATACCTGATGCATCACCAGCATTAGCATTGGCCTGAGAAATACAATGGTCCTTAGTTTTTAATAGCCAGGGCCAGACTGTGCCATTGATTTTTAAGCAGATTTCAGTATTTGATTTCAGTGGGGTGGTTTTAAAAATGGATGGATTGCTAGGGCCCTCTGTTTGCGACAGCAGCTGCACAATTTTAAATTATAAAATTTCCGCTTCAGTTTTTGGGGTCTAGTAGTTGAAATACTGGACTGGGACTCAGAAAACCAGCATGCCGTTCTCAGCTCTGCCACCAGCCTTCTGAGTGATCCTGGACAAGTTGTTAACATCTTTGTGCCTCAGTTTTCCCATCTTTAAAATGGGCAATATACTCAGTTGGTGTAAATTGATAGCACACCATTGACTTCAATTTGAGCTCCACCGATCAACACCACTTAAGGATCAGGCTCTTCAATCTTTGTCCACCAGGGAAAGAAATTAAGACCAGTCCCTAGCCATCAGACAGGACCAGACTCAAGCAGTGTTGTGTTGTGTTGAATAGCATGGGCTTAAATGAGTGTGACTGATAAAAGGCTGCCCACAATGAGACTGGAAATTTGTGGAACAGGGACTGTGTTGATTTTCTGCATTGTTCATGTTACCATCAAATAAACAAGTGCCATAGTTCTGACTGTAAACAAGACTCATTATCAGGGTCCTAGTGTGTTTATCTGAGGAGCATGATAGATCTTGGGTTTGAAACTTTTGCTATGGAGTTGATTATAGCCAGTTTTGATTAGCATTATTCTAAGGGGAAAACAATCGCTGCCCAGTAGACTAAGGGAAACAGGCTAGAACCCTGCAAGACACAATCATGTTTAATCAATATCACAGCCAACCAAGTTCTCATTCCAGCTGCATTTACCCCCAAAACTGTGAGGAAGCCAGATGGGCAAAGGGATTAGGAATCAGAATCTAGATTTGGAACTGCATTTCACAGCTCTGCTCTCTCTCTATATACATTTGGCTAATCCAAACTTCCTGAACCATGCACTTCCAACAATTTGTGATCCAGATCCAGAGAATACTGTGGTTTATGCCCACCAATGCTTGTTCTTGGTAGGATAACAGCCTGGAAAATGTCAGTGCTCTGTATATAAATCTGAACAATGAGCTAAATTCAGCTTTGGTGGAAGCAAACACAATTCCATCTTACCCAATGGAGTTGCATCAAATACCCAAGGTTTGAATTTGGCCTATTATGCAAGTTAGAAAGCAAAGAGAGATGTCAGGAGGTTTTTACACCATCCAGGCTCCCTATATATCAGTGTTGCAAGGGACCTCTCCCTCTTACATTGTAACAGGGATATATTTCATTGTACCTACAGGATCCCAATAAAGGATAGTTAACTAAACTGTGAATGTCTCTAGATAATTCCGCAAGATCTTTTGACAGTTTCTTTCACTGTCAGCTGAGAAAAGGTAAGGGTTTTGTACATAAGTGAGTGAGGATAAGAAGGAAGCATGTCTTGTGAATCCACGGATCTTAACTGAACCACTTGGGGAATGTCTACACTACAAACATAAATTGACATGTTACATTGATGTGCAGCCACTGCAGTAATGAATTTCCAAAGGGGCAGCCATGTTAGTCTAGTAAAGCAAAAAAAGCAAGGAGTCTTGTGGCACTTAAAGACTAACAGATTTATTTATCACATGAGCTTTTGTGGGAGAAAATCCCACTTCATCAGATGCTTTGAAGAGGAGGAACTTACAGAATGGGATGAAAATAAATGCAGGAGAGTGTAAGACATGGGATCAGGTCATAATGCAACAGCAAATCGGAGCATTTGGGAGGATTCAAACTCAAGGAAACAGCACATAGAGGGAGGGTGAAGTTAAATTACTTGTTATAATGTGAAAAGAATCCATAGTCATGATTAAGTCCTGCTGTCACGCAATCTAATTTGCATATTAGTTCAATTTCAGCTGTTTCTCTGTGAAGTTCTCTTTGAAGTTCCCCCTCTTCAAAGCATCTGACGAAGTGGGATTTTCTCTCACGAAAGCTCATGCAATAAATAAATTTGTTAGTCTTTAAGTGCTACAAGACACCTTGCTTTTTTTTTGCAGTAATTAAATTAGTTTCGTATGTCCACACTAGCTCCTTCCCTCCAGGAGCACATGCACTGCCTGTCATTATGGGGTACCGACAGCCAAAGCAGCACTGGGATGACAGCCAGAGCCCCACCAGAAACCCAGAGCTGGATCCTCACTGCTTGTTTCCAGCACCAGGAGGTGGGACTCTCTGGCTGAAAGCGGGAACAGTCAAGCCAATGTCTACACTGACCCTGCACGTGAACCTAACTATGCTGACCTAAGTGCTATGCCTAAGTTACTAAGTTCGTGTACCGGGTGACTTACATCCACCTAACACTATATTGTAGACCAGGTCTCAGCAAAGACAAGGAAGATGAGATAACATCTTTTTTGGACTAACTTCTGTTGGTGGGAAAGACAAGCTTTTGAGACACATGTCTGGTCTACATTACAGACCTATGTCAGTATAAATACTAGGCTCAGGGGTGTGAAAAATCCACACCCCCTCCTACCAACCTAATCCTCTGTGTAGACAGCTCAATGTCAGTGGGACCTACTGCCTTTAGGGAAGGTGGATTAACACTGGAACAGATTGTTTAACATAAGTAGTAAGCACAGATTCTAAGGGACAATTCAAGGTAGAGTGATCCATTAACATCTCTGCAGTCATAAAGCAAAAAGAGGCAGTTAGTGGTTTAACGATTGCTTTAATTAGCCATAAATCCAGTGTCTCTGTTCAGTCCATATTTATTTGTGTCTAGCAGGGTTATGAATTTAACAGAGGTACTGATCTGTAACTCACTAACCCCGTCTTTCTGTCCTATGAATGCTGAGTTGTTAATAGGCCACTTCACCTCAAACAGTCCCTTAGATTGGAATACACACTATTTATGCTAAACAAACAAGGAGTCCTGTGGCACTTTTCAAAGACTAACAAATTTATCACATGAAGATGGGCAATGTAAGAATGGGAGGAAAACAAATGCAAGGAAGTGTAAGTCATAGGATCAGGTCAGACTGTTACAGCAGATCAAGCAGTTGTTAAGATTCAGATACTGAAGAACAGCATGTAGAGGAAGATGAGGTCGAATCACCTGTTGTATTGTGAAAAAAATCTGTAGTCCCTATTTAGTCCTGAGGCAACAATGTTCAATTTGCATATGCTAAGCAATCTGTTCCTTCTGGCATTTAGCTGTGAGGCTCAGACCAGTACCTTTCCCAGACTGGAAGAAGAGCTCTGGGCATCTTGAAAACCTGTCTTTCTCACTCACAGACGTTGGTCCAATAAAAAATATTACCTCACCCACCTTATCTCTCTAATATCCTGGGGCTGACACAACTACAACTCCATTCAGCAAAGACAGCCTTGAGCCAAATGCTGCTCTCAGACCAGCTGTCCATGCAGCTGTTTCAGCAACTGGCAACATTAGATACGACCAATCACAAGTCTACTGATGTCTGGCTTTATTACGGTCTTTTTATTTTCCCCTCAGTGTCCAAGACATTCTCCCACTGAATAAACACAGATCCAGCAAAAAGCAATCCAACACATCCAGCAAGTACATACAAACCAGGGAGTTCTTGATCTGCTGTGCCACATAAAGGAGATGAGACAGTAAAACTAAGCACTGGTCATATATTAGTGTTGACAAGCACATGTATATATTTCTCACACATAAATATAGATGCAATCTTTGGGTCTGGTTCTTCTCTCATCAGTCAAGAGTTTCTGTTGGTATAAAATGGTGTAAATATAAGAAGAACTAACCCCACCATTTTCTAGCTATCTAAGCTATGTTTCATGTCTTGTCTATCTGTCTCTCTGTCAGATTCTGCCATACTTCCTTCTATGAAGTAAGCCAGTGTAAGTGTAAGGTACCTTAGTGAAGACAGCTCCCTTGGGGCAGGGGTAAATGACTTCATGGTGCAAGATGACAACACAGCAGACCCTCATGTTTTTTTCAAGTTCATTTTGAGTGACTTCAGAGCAGTTGATCAATGTGAAATTGACAGTTCAGAAGAGCAAGGCACCTCTCATTTGTCTATAGAGCAGTAACACTACAGGCAGTGTTAGCTAGAGCTAGTTTGCTGCCACCACTAATATCATTCACCTTGGTATGGTCACCTCTAGGAGTGAAAGCAGAGTTCCTCATCCAAGTTTCACTCAGCCCTTGCCTTCTCCACAAAGGGAATGTATTCATTGATGGAGGGTAAATTCAGTTTGAACTTCCTGGCAGTCAATCCTCAACCACCACCCTGGCAACTGGGTCAGCACTGAGGCAAAGGAATGTCCTTGCCTTTGACACAGGACAGTGGATGTTCCAGATGTAGGGAAGTCAAACGCAGATATGCAAGCTATTTTAAATAAGTTGTGTATCTCGTTTTGACTGCCATTGAAAAGGGCAGGCAGTGTAGACCTACCGAGAGACTGCCAACAAAAGTGCTACTGGGATTGGTCTGAGACCAATAACTCATTCCACATAGTCTTTCCAAGAGCCTTCAAGTAGTAATGACTTCTGGACGCGCTCTGGATCTGGAGTTGAAAGGCTCCACGTCCCATTACAACCCCATGAGCTGTCTGGCCCCCGTTAGTATCTTTATATAATAAATGGAATGAAAGCAATCTCTGTACAAAACTCTCCTTTTTATGGCTTTGGGACATGCAGAGAGAGGTTATTGATGCTTGGAATGTTACCATGCACTTTCCAAGTTCAGAGGGATCATTGCGTTGCAGTTTTATGTTCTACTCGCAGAGAAATGGGAAAGATGAGAGGAAGCCACTCAATCTATCTTCAGACACTCAGCTTACTGGCATCTCAAGCCCTGGAGTCATCACACATTAGACATCCATCTTTGGCCCTTACAATGGGCAATCTGTGCGCTCTCCAGTCTAGCGGAGAGACTGAAAAGCAAACAGGAGTCAGGACACAGTTTTCAACAGGTCATTAACATTATCCGTTGCAATGGCAGGGCAAGATGCTGTGACAGAAGGCTGGCAGAGTTGCGCCAAGTCCCTGTCTCAGTCTGCTGCTGTGCGTTAAGGCTTTCTGGGAAGAGAAACATACATCAAATGCCCGTTGGCAATGCTGGTAAACTGATGAAAGACAAGATGGCCCACTACCAATGATTTGCTCTTCAGAAAGCTAAACAGAGATCACGTAAAGTACCGAAGAGTGTCTCTGATGACAGAGATGATCACAGTCAATGCCTCATAATGATAGAGGGTCATAAAACCCACAATATGGAGCTTACCAATTAAGAAGAATTACTGCAGTTCACTACAAAATCTGCCTTTGAAGTGCAAGATGCTGCCTCTTGCCGAATTCTCTGCCACCAGAGGTCTTGCGCTCACAACTCTAAGAGATGTCCTGGCCTGGGAAGCAATCTAACTTACTAATGTACTCAGGGCTACTCTGGGCATCAGAACTCACCTCTGCCTGAAATCTGCACCATAGTGTAATAACAGAATGGCTTGAATGGATTTCTCAGCACACAGGAACCGTGTTGCAAAATAATGGAGGGTCATGACTGTTGCAAAATGGTTTGAGGAGGCATGAAAGTTTGGTGTTGGTGTATGGTCAATCCTCTATTTCCAGATGCTTTTATCTATGCTTCTGATGGCTTCTTCCCCAGCCAGTATTTGGGGTTAACTCCAATGGGGATTTCCAAGCCATCTCAACAGCTAGTCTTAATTTTGGATGTTTGCAACTTGGTTTGAGCAAGGCACTAGAAAATGGACAGTAGGGAGCAATCTTGTACTGGTAGCAAGGTGGATCTTTCGCACCTTTTAGGAAGCAATTATTTATCCAGGGTTTGGTCAGAAGCCCCCAAGTTGGCTCTAGGATTCAGTTTTGAAGGTCCTTTCAATCTTCCCAGGTTCAATGTCCTGCCATCCTAGAGTCTATCATCCTTACTCACTCTGAGCAGCACCTTACTTCATGAGTTAATCCCACTGAAATCAATGGCGACTGCTTGCAGAAGGAAATACTTGGCATAAGCAAGGGGGTTAAAATCGGGTCCTCACACAGTCTTCATATCTTCATACTCAGTGGGTAAATTCTAATCTTAGCTATTATTCGATTTCTATTCTGTTCTGTCTAGCTTCTTCTGTCTCTCTGTAATAGCTGAGTGCCTTCCAGTCATGCATTAAGTGATATGACCAACACATGTCATGTGTGACTTGCTCTCTCTCTCTCAACCTCTCCCCATCTGGAGACTCATGGGTGCAGTGCAATGCTTTGTTTAGGAGGAATTTTTTGAAAGTCCGTGCTGCTCCATGTTTATGTTTAAGAAGGCATGTGGAAGAATTGCATCTTGATTGTGGAGTGAAAGGTAGTGAGGTCTGCAAGTACTCTTAGATCCCGGGGGAGTTCATCCCACAGTCCCAGACCAATGCCTGACAAAGTTCTGTCTCCCGAAAAGATGAGCCTTACTCTCACTCTAGTAAATTCAACTGAGACAGACTGAAGTTGTCACCCCCGGTCTTTATCTTGAAGCTTTAGATTCTTTGAGATATCCTGGGTCCAAGCCATTGAGCATCTTGAAGACGAGGACCAAAACCTTGAACTTGACTCAGTGCAGTGCTGTAAACCCAGAGAGACTCAGCTGGAGGCCTTGGGATTACTCTGTATGGACACCAGCGTAAGAGATCAGAATCGAGTCCTAAGCATCATCCAGCCAGAGGATTCCCGTCTCTCACCAAGTCTGGTCATTCTCATACAACGGAGAAGGATCTGATTCTCCTCTCACTTAGGCAGGTTATATTCTACCATGACGCCATTCACTGCAATGCAATGACTTCCCATTTACACCAGTGTGAGAGCAGAACACTATCCAAAGAGAGAGATTCTGATACCACTTCCTTACACCACTGAGTGGGCCTAATGAAGACAATGGCTGTGTTCACACAGCCTCCTTATTTCGAAACAACAGAGGTTGTTTCGAAATAAGGTTTCGGCTGTTCACACAACACACGGTTGTTTCAGAACAATGGGAACCGTTGTTCCGAAACAACCGCGTTGTTTCGAAACAAGTTAAACCTAGCCTGTGGGCGAAACAACATTGTTTCGCAATGGTTGGTTTGAAACAACGCCGTGCGAACATGTTGTTTTGAAACAACAGTGAGTCGTTTCGAAATAACTGTTGTCCGGAATTGCTATTTAGATTCCGGCTTTTCTCCTTATTTCGAAGTGACTTTTTCACTAATTTCGAAATAAGGCGTTATTTCGATACAAGTTGTTTCGAAACAACCATATTGAAATAACCCCCTGTGTGTGAACACAGCCAATGGGACCACTCAGGGAGCGAGGCCCTTTCCAACATAAGGATGGTTATCAGGAGAATAGTATTGTCTTCATACCTATGCTCTGTTGAGTTTTGCAGAACTGAGCTGGAACAGCTGGTCAAATTATTTGCACTGTTCAGGCATGGGTAACATGGTTGTAGTATTGTGAAGACCGGCAAAGACTGGCACTCCCTGACCACATCCTCCCCCTTAAAACCCATTCACACCTGATGGATAAAGCACTCAAACTCCCTTTGATTCAAAAATAGCTTACGGAGCAGCTGCACTGTACACACTGATTTGGCTGCCGGGAAGGGAAGAGTTCACTTGTGGTAAACATCTCCCCGGGTTGGTAGGTTGTCCCGTTGTACTGGCAAGACTTCACAGGTGCCCGGAGGCCAGAAGGCGTGTGTGGCTCTGCATGGGGAGAGAAAGAACAGCAACAGCTCCAGTGAGTCTCTGTCGTCGCTTACCAGGCCCAACATGCAGGACCTGAAACACTGACACTAAACAGGTTCACTTCACCAATGCTGCTCTGAATGGTGGGAAGCTGGGAACATCTTCCAGGGGAAATATAAACACAGAACACTTTTATCAGATACCAAGCACCAGATTCAGCCTGACCTGGGCCATCTCTGGCTGGAATGGAGCTCACCGGCACAGTTGGTGATGGTCGGCCTCTCTGTGAAATTATTCTTAGACTGCCCAAAACTCACTCACAGTAAAAGCATCCAAGGGAGGAAATGACATTTCTTTCCTGTCTACCCTTTTGTTCCAGAGGATAGTGAGTGGCTGGTGACCTGTCCCAGCAGCACATTTCTTCGCACAATGCAAAGAAGGGGCAGGGAACTGGGGGAACTTCATTGCACCCTTTCTCCCGCCTTTGCGCCAAACATGGCCCACCTGCCCTGGATAGCCTGCACAGGAGTGAAAGGGAGAATTCTTAATACCCTATATCCATCTCTATGTGACCTTGCCATGTAAGCCACCATGCAGTGCTCTAAGTCTGTAGCTGGCGGGGAGGGTGACAAAAACCAACAGAATCTGAGAGGTTTGACTCAGATTTTCTTGCTTTCCTGTCCTTTTACACAACGGCCTGGACAGTGTGTCTGTGTCAAATACTTAGTAGCAAAAATGAGACTTCGTACATCTACGGTGATGTTCCTCCAAAGAAAAGAAAGCTCTTTACACACAGCAATCGTAGCACCCCTGTGAGGAGGGCAGGTGTTAGGAACTCCATTTTGCAGAGGGATTAAATTGAACAGAGAGGCTAAGGGAATGTCTTCGCCTCAGAGCTAATGTGGCTGACTGGCACCCGGGTCTGCACACTCAGTTCAGCCTGGCTTGGCTAGGAGGGTCCCCACTGCCTCCATGCACAAAATCATGTGCTCCAACCCTGCTCCACCTCACTGTGAGGCACTAAGCAAGTAACAACTCCAGTCTGTGCTGTACTTTCCCCATCTGTAAAATGGGGATAACAATCTTTGCTCACCTTCACCAAGTGCTTTGACATCGCTGAGTGCAAAGGGGGCTTGTGGGCCAGACCCTCCCTTGGTGTAACTGGCACAGCTCCATTAAAGTCCTGTGCTCTTTGACAGCATTGATGGTCTGGCTCTATTGAGCATTGCCACTTTTGCAGTGTACAGCTCCTGGCACGGGGGCTCTTGCTCCATTGGGCTTTTGGACCCTGTCCTAATACAGATGTTTGGGGCTAGTAACCAGGTTAAAACTGTGTGCAGCACATTGTTATAAATCTTATTTTCCTCATGCCATACCCAAAAGCAGAATCAGCTACAAAATCTAAGCTCCCAGAGAGAGAAATGTTGCACAAAAAATTCTGCTCCAGAAATCCACTTACCTGCACACCGAGGACAGCACTGCTGAGGGTCGGTGACAAGGTTTACACAATGCAGAGCCGGGCACTGGATCTGGTAACAGCTCACGTTTACATTCTGTTTTTCAGGGAGAGAAAATAGGGTCCTTCAGTGACAAAAACTCTCCCCCAGCCGCAGGCCTTTATGAAGACAATGCCTTATTTGGCCTTTTGTATTGAGCCAGAAATGAAAGATACTAGGCTGAGTTACCTCAGCTTAGGATGTGGTATTTAATTGTTGAGTTGTACTACGAACTGCTAACCGGGGTCAGATCTGTGCCAAGTACAATGATCTTGGGGCTGTCTAACAGTTTACTAGACAGACCAGCTGGTCTAAACAAGCATTCTGCCATGTGTGTCCATCCTGCCAGATCTCCTGGTTCAGCAAAACAGTGCAGAGCCTCAGGGTTGCTTGACTTTTCTGATCTGATCTGATTCAATAGACTCAGTGGCTTCATGCCTCTGGAGCTTCTCTGGGATTCTGGAAACCTAATATCTATTCCTACACCCTCTGCCAGTGACCATGGGCCAGGCACTTCTCACTTCTGCAACGCTGCTTCCTCTCCCATGGTTTGTCTATTTGGATCATCAGGTTTACGGGACACTCTCTAACATGTGTCTGTGGAGTGCCCAACAGAAGTCTTCCTTGGGGAACGTCGTCTTTTGCACCTGGCCCCAGCCCCAAAGGCCCAAGTGTTTGTTACTTTATAGTGGATTAATGGCTCTCCCTGTATCTGTGAGAGGCTGCTGCAAAGCCATCGCCCCCTGTGCTCCAGTCCCTCCATTAGCTCCCAGTCCACTTCCATTGTTAGTCTAGGACCCCTTCCCTCAACATCGAAGCCATCGGCTGTGTTCACACACAGGCATTATTTCAATACAAGTTGTGGCGAAACAACTTGTATCGAAATAATGCTTTATTTCGAAATAACTTAATTTGAATTAACAGTTTGTTAATTCGAATTAAGAAAAAAAGCTCAAAGCGAAATAGCCATTTCAGGCAACAGTTATTTCAAAACAAGTCACTGTTGTTTCAAAACAACATGTTCAGACGGCATTGTTTCGTCCCCACATGGCGTTTAAGTTGTTTTGAAACAACGCTGTTGTTTCGAAACAACGGGTGCCGTTGTTTCAAAACAACCATGCGTCGTGTAAACAGGGTATTTCTTATTTCGAAATAACCTCTGTTGTTTCGAAATAAGAGTGCTGTGTGAACACAGCCATCAATAGTTTAGGACCTCATGATGACTTCAGTGTCCTTAATTCCAACATGCTTTCTTGCCTCTGGGACAATGGTTTACAAAGCAGGTGAGAGCCAGAGATAAAATATCTGTATCAAGGGGATGCATTTGTGGAATCAGTTTCCAAAACAGTTAAACTGACCCAGTATCTGTTCCCTCTTAAGGCCCCTGCAAGAGCCTTCTCAATGATAAATTTCTGCTTCCACAACTGGGTGATTAAAGACCACCAAAGCAGTGCTAAAGTGCAGCAATAGGCTATAGAGAAGTCTGAGAACAGCTGCATTGGCACCTGTTCTCACATGACAGATTAGACCAGGGGTCTGCAACCTGCAGCTCTAGAGCCACATGCAGCTCTTTGGCTGCCCCGTTCTTGCTCCAGGGTCCAAGCCCAGCCCCTGCCGCTGGGGGACCCTGTGGGTGGCTGACTCCTGGCTCCAGGCTTCCCCTCCCCACCAGGAGACCCTGTGGTAGGCACCACCGGGAAGCTACATTGATTGTGGCTTTCAAAACATTTGGTTTTAGAAGGCATTTTTAAAAAATGGTTCTTCTTATCTTTTGCCAACCCCTGGATTAGATAGTGAAAGTGTACCTCCAAACAGGTGCATCGGATGCAGTACATCAGCCCCTGAGGTTCCAAGTAGGGATGCCAACTCTCTCCTGGACCATACTTCTTTCCATTAAAATCACAGAACATATCTGGACCTGAAAAAAATCAAACAGATGGAAGTCATGCAAGAGAAGGGGGCACTCTTGAAAACATAGTCTCCTTCCCAGGCAATAGGCAGGACTGTGACAATATTTCCTAGTGTCCATGTTAAGATCAAAACCTGACCTTTCTGATTCCAGGGATGGGAAACTGTTTAGATCTCCCACATCCCCAGTCAGGTGCTTAGCTGCCCAGCGAGGCCACATCAGTCTTTTTTAGCAGAAATTTTGTTGAAACTGATATGTCTCTGGACATATGTAGTAGAGTTAGAGCCGTGTCAGTCCAAGGATACTGGAAAGACAAGATGGGTGAGGAAATATCTTTCATCGCACCAACAGAAGTTGGTTCAATAGAAGGTATTGCCTCACCTGCCTTGTCTAACATCTCTGCAGGGCTGGGTTATCAAAGGGGCTTTAGGGACTTAAGCCCAGGGCCCCGACCAAAAGGGGGCCCCGGGCTCTGCTGCCTAAAACCTCTGCAATCATCTGTCCCCTCCGCCCTGCTGGTGCTATAGCTAGGAAGGAGCAGGAGTGGGGCCATGGGCCAGAGGCCAGGCTCTGCGCTCCACCTCGCTCCTGGGCCAGCGCTTGCTTGCTCCACCTGCGGGAATGGGGCCAGCTGGCTTGCAGTGAGGCCTGTGCTGTGTCCTTTCAGGGCCCACTGTGCACCAACCAGTTCCTCCACACATCCCCGAGGCAGACTGGCCAGAGCGGGGCCAGGGCAGAAGCACCCTCCGGCCCCAGGCCCCTCCCTCGTGACAGGAATAGAGTCAACTGGTGCAGCCCAAACAGAGGCGAGGTGCAGTCAGGGTGCCCCACAATGGGGGACAGCCCAGGGCCCCTGGGCTGATTAATCCAGCCGTGCATCTCTGAACAACCTTTAGGCTTCAAAACAACCTCTTGTGGTGAAAAGTCATTTCACTGGCAATGTTCCAACCAGCTGTTTCCCATGCTGTCTCATCCCAGGTACCTCGGGCAGTGTCACCAGTAGCACCAGCTGGATAAGGTCTCGGGCAGAGATCTGACACTACAGCACAGATGGGTCATCAGTATTACAGGCTGGCACACATGTGGCCACAGCAGTCAACTTCACTTTTTTCAAAAAAGTCACTTTTCAAAAGAAAGCTTCAAATGACGCAGCCTCTATTAAGAACTAGTGTTAGTCAAGTACCAAGGTCTTGACAAGCAATTAAGGTCTCCAAACCCCAGGCATTTGGTGACATGCTGGGGACAAAATAGTCCTGATTCATAACTTCCCTGCCTTAAATTCAGCATAATTCTCCCCTCCTCTTTTCACTAACAGTTGCAAACCATTGGGACCTTCTCAGAGTTGTGTAAAATGCAGACCTTTGCCATAGGGTATGGCTAGAGGGGGTCAGGGCTGGCTCAACCCATAAGCAAAAGAGGCCCTGGCTCGGGGCACCCTTTGCTTATGGGCACCGTGTCTGGGGGTGGAGTGAGCCAGCCCATGGGCCAGACTCTGCTCTCTCGCCCTGCCTCTGGGCCGGACCGCTCCTCACCTAGGGAGGAAGATCCGGTGCAAGGGAGGGGCAGGAGAGTGAACCCCAGTCTCTGGGCTGGCCCACTCCACCCCAGGCCAGCTGTTCCCTGCCCTGGGGACAGGGCGAGGTGCCCCAGACAGGAGGCTTGGTTCCACCACCCACCACCCCACCCCAGTGCAGGGGATGCTACACAAAAGCAAAAGCCAGCTCGGGGTGGCACAGCCCCTTGAGCCGGCCCTGCCAGGGGTCTCAAACTCAAATCACCACGAGGGCCACATGAGGACTAGTACCTTAGCCCAAGGGCTGCACGACACATGTGGACTAGTATGGTAGCCCAAGGGCCGCATCACTGAAACCTTTTCATACAATGATATTGCAAATGTTGATAGCGATAGTGTCATCGCGGGCAGCAAGAAATAACTTTAAGGGCTGCAAGTTTGAGACCCCTGGCCTAGACCGACGGTGGCAAAATTGCCGCCATCAGCACGATCTTCCAGGCGCAATTTACAGCGAGTATGAACTTGCTGCTGCGCTCCAGAAGTCATCATAGCAACTCCTCTGCCTAACGGGAGCTGCTGAAAGCCGACTGCAAGCCATTTGCAGTCGGCTTCCCCCAGCGCGTTCCAGAGGCTTACAAAGTCGCTGGCAGATACGCAAGGTATCTTACGTGCCTTGTGTATCTACTGTCAACTGCCGCCAAAAATCCTGGTAAGTGCAAACTAAGACATATGCAGACTAAGACATATGCAAAAAATAAATCTGTTAGTCTTAAAGTGCCACACAACTGCTTGTTGTTTTTTTTACTAAGACATAGAGTCATAGAAGAATAGGATTGGAAGGGAGCACAAACAGCTGAGATCCTTTCAGGCCATATGTGCCCCCAGCAGAGACAGGCCTTACCAGGGATCAGACTGGTTCTTCAGTCAAGAGAGATTTATTCCATCCCTGTAAACATCTCCCAACAGAGCCAGTCAGCCTCTGCTATGCGTACTCTGGGTGTGTGTGGGAGTGTAAGCCACTGAGGTGGGAAACTGCTGCTTCTTCACATGCTGTAAAGTCACTAGAGATTTAACTGCAGTGGGCCAGATTCATCCCTGGTGTCACTCCACTGGAGTTGGACCAAATTCATCCCTCATATCATTTCACTGACGTCACTCAAATGATGGCACCAGAGGTGAATTTGACCCACCATTTCTGAGTTCTGAGATGGTAAAAGTAGCCTTGTAACTTGTGGGACCTTCAGTCAATGGAGCCCTCTGGTTCATGACTGTTTCATATCAGTAAACCTGTCTGAAAACAGTTTTAGCAGAAGCGTTTTACACTTTTGCCCTTTCGAAGACAACACTGACGAAGGAAAATTCTTCCCTGAAAATGTCAGGGGATGGTAAATCAACTATCACTGCTTGTGGTATCCTAGAGCACTAAAACCATTAGTTCTTGCACATTATTCTATTAATAGTCTCCCAGCAGCAGCCAGATGCCCTTGCTGAGATCAGGGTCCCATCATGTTAGCTATGAGCTCTTGTCAGGGCTAGTCTAAGGAGACAAGACACAGGGATCCACCAGACCAACACATGCATGGGGACTGAGTCAGTGAGAACGTAAGGGCAAGATTCTGACCCTTTTGCTCATGTGGATTTCCTTGAGGTTATCAAGGTGTAAGTATAATTTAATGAGAGCAAAGGTATCACAACCAAGTGGTTTTAGTACCTCAGTCTGCGCCTCTGCAAATTGAGACACTCCTCAGTGGCAGCTCCTTTCTGAACAAATGGGCCTGAGTCTCTAGGAGCCTCAGTTTCCATGGGCCTGATTTTCAGAGACACTGAGCCATGCAGCTGCCACTGAGTGTAAGCAGCCTCCTGCATGCCCAGTCTCAGGGGAAATCAGGGACGACTGGCCTAAGAGACAGTGACTTAGTGTCAGAGCAAATAACCCAGGACAGGCTGTACAATGGCCATGTCATCATTGCCATAAGAGCCTTGCCTTTTTCACAGGCTACGGGCTCTCTCCTGAGGCTTTTCCTGCCTAACCATGTCCCAAGGGGCACTGGGGCTCTGGGACTGCTCTCAGAGCCACAGCACTCTTTGTAGATTCAGCAAGTGCTTCCTTCTTCCCAGCCCTGACTCAACAGCCTGGTTGGAAAAAGTTCAGCATCACCCGTCATTTGGCTGGACAGTCCCACATGAAGTGCTAACCCTCGCTGGGCATGCTCAGGACACTGTCTCTTCTCTTCAGGTGCACAGAAAGAGGAAGATGGCTCCAAAGGCTCCCTTCACCTCTGAACCCTGAATATTCGGAATCTGAATTTAAGCCCTGGTCTACACTGACAGTGAAGTTCAGTGTGATGCTGCTTCCCTCGACCTTGTCCCGCCTGTGTTTTCACTGTCAGAGCATTAAGTTCGAACTAAAACGATGCTGTAATTCAGTCTCATGAAACCCACTCTCTGCAAGTGAAAGAAATCTACAATTTGAATTTAGGTCCATGTAGCCAGAGAGCAGCTTTCTGGTTTTCCCAATCTGTTGCACCATGGCAATGCAACTCCTCCCTTGCTTGCAGCTCTGGAAAATTTTCAAATAATTCCTCTCTCTGCATTCAGCTCTGTGCCTCTCTGTTGTACCTGCAGCAGAGAAATAGCAAGCAAAGATTTTCCTGCTTTTTTTTCCTTTAAAGAAAAGGGGAGGGAAAGTGAGCAGAGGACAACTGCCTCCCCATAAGCTCCTGTGCCTACTATCACCAGCACAATGTATTTCAAGAAGTAATTGAGCTGTGAGGACAAGAGACCCCAGCAGCAAATTTTGCTGTATGATCACTTGCATTCACCTCCTGTAATTTGACAGCCTAAAACTGAATTACAATCCCACCCTCAGTGTAGACAAGCCCTAACTGAACAGCTGCCACTGGGAAACAGCCAATGGAGAAGGATCTGCATTCAGCATTTGCACAGTCAGCCCTTTGGACTGAGGAGTCCTCCAGTATTTTCCTCTGGGTTCACTTCAAACTTTAAATCTCCCTGACTGCAGATTAAGCCCATTACTTCTTGTCCTACCTTCTGTGGACTTGGAAAACAACTGATCAGTGTTTTCTTTCCAACAGCCTTTAACAGATTTGAAGACTGTTTTCAGGTCTTCTCTCAGTCTTTTCTCAAGGGTAAACATGCCCAAGTTTTTCAACCTTCCTCATAGGTCAGATTTCTAAACCTTTTATTATTTGTTTTGCTCTCTTCTGGACCCTTTCCCAGTTTATCCACATCTTTCCTAAAGTCTGGCACCTAAAACAGGACACAGTACTCCAGCTAAGGCTTCTGCAGTGGATTCCCTCCTGCGTCTTACACCAAACAGGGTTAAGGATGCCCTTGGGCACATGAGTAGGATGCAGGTGAGCCCACTTGCAAAAGGGCCCAGCTCTGCCAAAGACTTCCTGAGTCACTTTGGCTGAGTCACATATGTGTCTGTGCCTGCCTGTAGGGCCAACAATTCTATTTTGTTTTCTTAGATTGTAAAATGAGTGTGCAACAAGCAGGGATTCTCAAATAGTAGGGGGAAATCATCAGCAGTTCTCTCACACCAGCTTTGCACCCCATTTGAACTGAGATGGCATGCGTTAGAATCTAGCTCCTATCTACTCTTTTCCACCCCGTGTTTCATCTTTGATTTCTAGGCAGGAAACAGAGCACAGGAACATCACATTTTTGTGCCAGTGTCTGAAACGCCCACTTTCATACACCCTGGCATATTAATATGCACAGCAGGCCTGGCCAAAAATGTGCTGACAGAAAATTGGGGTTTTGTGTGGAAAGTCTCTGCTTTCTTGGAAACTTTTACTTATTTTTTTTCTTAAACTGAAAATACAAAACGTTCCAGTTTTCAACCAATCACTTCTTAGCTTTTGGAAAATTCTGGCTGTAAAATTTCAGCCATAAATTGCTGAAAATCTAAACTTTTTCACTGAAACTTGCTGAAAATGAAAAACATTTTCAGGTTTTTGACCAACAATTGAATTTTTCCACAGAAAAAAGCCCTATTGTCCAGCCAGCACTAAGTCACAAGTCTATATATTGCAGAAGCCAAAAAGATAGGGAATTGATCCTGTTTCCATTGAAGAGTATGGCAAAGCTCTTATTGACGTGGCCGTGAATTTTGCCCAAAGGCAGACATGTCAGATGGATAACAATAGTAATGAATGACTGAAAATTGACTGTTGACCATGCCCAACAGAAAATGTGATTCAGTTTCTGTTGCCATGTAGTATAGCAAAAGATACAGCATAAGTCTGTGCTAATGCTGTTTTAGATGATCAGTTAATCCAAGCCAGACTGATCTCAGTTACACCTGTGTAAACCTGAAGTACCTTCACCAGATCCAGTGCAAGTACTTTGGATTTTCCTTGGCGTAACTGAGATCAGAATCTGGCTTGATGCACACCCCTTTCAGTGCATGGCAACAGGCAACTTTAGAGTCGGACTCATTTATGCTCTGACATCAAGAAATACACAATTGTCAACAGGGCTTAAATTCTCCTGACGTATTTGGATTGGGGTCTTCAGCCCCATAGGGTGTGCCAAGGCTTGAGGCCTCAATCCCATGGGGCACACAGAGGCTTGGAGCTTCTGCCCACCAAGAGGCACCAAGACTCCCACACATCTGAAAATATTTACCAGAGGGCTCCTGCTGAATTTGAGCCCAGCTTGTTGATTCTGGTACTAGGTGTTCAAAAGTGCTTAAGCCACTGTGATAGGTTGCTCCCCAAATCTGGTCCAGAGTGCCAGTATGAGCCCCCAATCTCCACTCCTGAACCCCAGTTTACCCCGCTTTGCCAGGTGACCACTCACTCTTGAGTCAGTCCACACTAGCCTCCCACATGTAGTCAGTCCCAGGCAGTGAAGGTGCAGCCACTAGGCACCTGTGAGGCAGTTCTCAAGTGAGTACTTTCAGTCCCCAAACACCACAGTGGGAACGTCTGTCTTACAAGGATTGGGACCCACTCCCAATCACCCTAATCTCATGTCCCTCTATTTAACACTGAAATGGATCATGCCCAGTCTCCCTCACTCACATTCTCTAACGGTCACACAGCTTTAGATAAAACAAACACTAGTTTATTGATTAGGATATAATTTTAAGTGAGTATATAGCCAATCAATGCACAATCATTTTAATAAAGCAGTCAGAAATAACCACATCCAAATAAAAGATTATAGATGCATTCTATTCTGCTAACGCTATTCCAAGGTCATTCTTTAATCTATGCTCTTCATTCTTACCCCCAAAACTGGCTCCTGGTGGTGTTTAACCTATTTGGACCCTCCTGGCTAGAGGTAGGCTCTATATCTTGAAGTTGCTTTTAAGATGGTGTTTCCCTGGCCCAAGCCAGCAGTTTCTCACTTCAAAGTGTCTGCATTCCTCCTTTTCATCTCCCCTCAACCTCTCCGTCTTTATACTGCTGTGTTTCTCTTTACTTCTATCTGAGCTAAAATTGCATTTCATTTGTCATGCTTCCCACCTGCACACATACATGATGCTGCAGGGAACATGATACCATAAAACCCCCGTAGGATATGTTATGAGCACTCATAAAGGAACCTTGCAGGGCATAACTGGCATCAAACCACACAATTACATTGCAAAAATGAACAGGAAAGTTACATAGACCATAACCTACGGGTGCACAGATGTGAATCCTATGACAGCTGCTGTGAATATTTAAAGTGGTTTAAACGGTTATAAGATTTAAGGTGAGTCGGGTGATGATGTTGCCATAAGGCTGCTGAAATTCTTATGCCACTTTAAGGATTTACAGTGCTTTAAAACCTTACTCTTGTCTGGGGTTATGCAGTGGTTCTGTGAGGTACTAACTAATGTCTTTACCTTCTAAAAGCACAGTGCTTCACTGACTGTCAGTAGCAGCTGGGTGCCTTTGAAAATCTGTGCCATCAGTACTTGGAGTGAAATATGAGCCCATTAAAGTCAACAGAATGGGCCAGGATTTCACTCTTCTGCTACAACACAGACATTTGGGAGAATACAAATGACTCAGATCTGGTTCGAAAGCCTAGCTTCTCAGGAGCCAGCCTCCCTTTTTGTAAACAGTGGGGATCTTCCTGGCTGCTTCTTCTCCTAAAATAGTCCAGAGCCTGTCCCAACATGTAGTACTCTATCTTCTGCTGAAAGCGCCTCAGCTCCAGAGCACCCAACACACACATTGTTATTACATGGAGCAAGGGTCTCTCCTACACTCCAGGGAGCTGAAGTGAGATGGCTGCCCTGTACATGGAGGGATGTGTCAGATCTTGTAGGCACATTCCCTTACCAGCACAGAGCAAGATGAGCTCAAACCTGTCATCTTCTTCATAAAGTACACAGTCATTTCTTTCTATCTGGGCCTCCACTCAAGAACAGTGTCTGGAGAAAAGTACCTGCTTGGATGGAAGTTGCAGCAGGAACAGATGAGAAGATCACTATATTAGTAGAAGGCAAGATAACATAGTGGAGAAGCTGCTGGTCTGGTCTTTGGAAGGACTGGGTTTTGTTCCCAGTTCTGCCCATGACCTTGGATAATTCTCTTTACTTCTGTTTTTCTTCTCGCCCTGTGTTTGGGCTATTTGCGTAAGCAGAATTCAGTCAAAGGAGACTATCACTGAGCCTCCACAACTTTACTAACTGATTGTTATCACGTGTCACGGCCATGTCTGGAGGCCCCATTGAGATGGCAGTAGCTAAAGACGTGATGAGAAACAGTCCTGGCTTGTAGAGCTTACCATTCTGTTTTTCTAATGATAGCATTTTGTGTCTAGATATCATACTACAGTCATGGGTGAAAGTGGATACACTTTAATCATTGCATTATACCTTAAAAATAGAGGCAGACATTGAGCCCCAGGTCTCCTCCATTCCATCCGCTAAACAGGGCCACGGAGATATGAGATATTATAATTACACAGGCAAGGACAGAACCAGAGTTGCAATTCGGTGTGGTGGGAGTTACACTGCGCTTGTAGCTCCCTCTTCTGTCTCTGTTTCCATCTGAATGTGTCTCCGCAGGCGCCATAGTGGATTTTAGAGCGTCTGGAGGCCTCAACCCACCGTAAGTGACTGCAGAAAAACCAGACTTTATGGTCCGTAGGTTAATGTGATACAGTGGTACCACTGTTGATTACAGAAGAAAATTCCATTACAGTTGAATGGCATTCAGCGTTGACGCAGACGTATACATAGCATGTCGGGAGGATCCATAGCTGTCCCCATTCTCTCCAAGTCTGTGGTCATTCAGTTCCCAAAACCACTCACATAGTTCATTTCAAAGCAGACACATGAACAAAGTCATCTCTCCCAACCTGATGGCTAGAAACGGTGAGGTCTTAGAGCAAATAACCACCATCGCATGGACTCTGTTTATCTACGCAACTGCAGGAAATTCATAAAAAAAATAATTTTCAAAAGGGTGAATAATGACTTCATTTTTCCCTGCTTGCAGCATCTTAATGAATTATGCTGAAGATGAAGAAATATAGTTACCTTAATATGACATAGCTTCACTCGTGCCAGTTGGCTGGATAGTTTCAATGTTTAACCGCTTGTCTTTCACAAGTGGAACCCTGGTTTGAATCCAGCACTAGAAAGCAAGCCTGATTCATGTCTGTAAAGGTCCTGCCATTAAAGTTACAAAGAACTGGTAGTTTCAGGAACCCGTAGACACTTGTCCGCAAGTCAGCAGCACTCCAGTGCATAAATGGCACCAGGCACATGAGTGTTTGGTTAAGGTGCTCCAGAGATGTAATGAAGGAGGAGGCTTAAAAACTTCAGAGATCAGATCATTTTTTCCCATGCCAGGATAATAATTTCAATTTCATAGGTCAAATGTTGGACATTTTCCCAATTTGCTCTGAGCAAAAAGTCATTTGTGGCTGTAAATGGCCACTTGGAATCCAGTCTTCTTGTTTTTAGCCGTCTTCAGCAATAACATGCTCACAAATGTCATGTTGTTTTATAAAAAGAGGATTTTCATGGGGAAGGCTTTCAAATACTAAGTATCAAATTGAAAAACAGAGCCTGGCTTCCCATCCCAATGGATCTCACTGGTTTTCCTGACAGTGGCCCACACGAAAGAGGAGGAAACAGGACAGTCTTCACCCCCTAAATCTTCACAAGTGGGACTGCCACTATGGGGCTCTAGCTGACGGTCTGAACAGCTGGGGCTCTTTAAGTTTGAAGATGACACTTCAGAGTCTGGAGCTGGTTGGACAGGCAAGCTTCCTTCTGCAGATGAGGACATCTCCTCTCACAACCCAGATGCAAAAGAGGGTACAATGTTAAGATCAAGTGAGCCAAAGCTAAAAGGACCATGCAGAAAAGGGAACAAAAATAATACTTAGCACTTAACTATCTACAGATCTCAAAGCTCTTTGCAAAGCAGTATCATTAGCTCCATTTTACAGGTGGGAAACTGAGACTCAAAACTGTTAAGTAACTTGCCCAGGCTCACCCTGTTAGCTCTCATGATTCCCACTGTCTCTAATCCCAACACCCCAGGGTGAAGTGAGGATAAGAATGGTACAACAGATGCTGTGGATTTTGCAGCAGATTCATTGGTTTAACTGACACAAAATCCTCCCTTCTCACCATCAAGGAGAAATGGTGTCTTTACATGATACCGGCTTCCTTGCAGTAGTTTGAGTGCTTGTTTTATGCTGCAGTTCTGCAGGAAAGTAGCAAGTGGCCCACGGGATGCTAATTCCCTGGATGGCTAATGTTCAACCAAAACCTTGCTCCTTGACAATCCACTTCCTCCAGCATCATGCTGCAAGGGAGTGACAGTGCCAAATCTGGGGTGGGCCAGTATCCAGGTCCATTTGCTGGTACCAGTGGGAAGGATTATGATGACGGAGCAGGATCCAGCAGAAGGAGAGCTTGACCATGACAATTCTTCAGAAAAGCAAATCATTTGGGCTGGATACTCATCCCCGTCCTCATGTCGAGTAGCACCATGGATACCTCAGAGCAGACACATTTGGCAAGGGAGATTTTATTCCCACTTTGTGTTGGTGCAAACAACCACACAAAGTTTAAAGCAATGGAGGTTCAAGCCCCTTAGCCTTTGCACTGATTCTCCTCATTTCTATCAGCTTTGCAGGCTGTCATTCAATGGAGTTCCTCCACAGGCATACCAGGGTAAGAGACAGCAGGATCAGTCCTTTTGCATTTACAGATCACCTTACAACCATCAGGTCCCTTCCCTCTCAGGGCTCCTATTGACTCCAGAGGACATGCCTTGCCTACATTAGCAAGGCTCAGCCAGCGATTCTCCACCAGGCCCCAATTTGTTGGGCCTGGCAGAGGATTTGCTCTCTGCTGGATCCTAAGGGGAGGTGGCATTAACTATTTATTTAGCTGTGGCTGGAGTGGCCTGCTGTTTGCCCCATGGGGCAATGATTCCAGGTGGTCTGCATTACCTATCGCTAGGGTGCCTCCCACTAGCTAAAATACATTTTACTGTCCGCAGGGGCATGTGCAGGAATAAAAAATTGACCACATTTGGATCAGCATATTCTGTGCCCCTGCCAATGCCTCGGAGCCAGAGGAGGTGTCAGCTCCCGCAGCAACCTCAGGAGCTGGCTTTCCCCTGGGCCAGAGGACTTCTGTATCCCCACCAACTACTGGGGTGGTCTGTTCTCCTACTTGCCCTCCATTGTGCACACCCCTGTCTGCCCACACTGAAAGGCTAATGCAGGGGTGGCCAAAGTTATGGAACTCAAGAGCCATACAAGTTGATTATTAAACTTTCAAGAGCTGCGCTGAGGCATATAGCCATACACTTTTACCTATTCCAAAATTACTAAGGTTAAAATTCATTGCACACTTTATAGTAAAAAGAGGGCAAATATTGATCCTCCTAATGTCAGATTCTAATCATTGCTTCAGGTTACCATGAAAACTAGGTCTATACTGTAAAAATTTAGCTGTCACTTGATGTAGAAGACTGCAGGCTAGTGGTGAGTTTTTTTAAAATCCCAACCATGCCGCTGCTTCTTCCTGCCATCCCCAACCATGACGCTGCTTCTCCCTGACCCCCTCCCAAACCCCCAGGCTTTGACACTGGCTCCCCTGGGCCAACACGCCCCCTCCCAGAGCCCCCTTACCTGGCTGCTCTAGTGGCTAGACGCAGGCTGCTCCCCTCTCCCCCCAAGCATGCTCAGGGTGGGAGATTTAAAACTCCTAGGCTGGGGCTGCTTTCCTAAACTCATTTGCTGACATTCTTCCGGGAGCCGCAATTTTTCTTTCAAGAGCCGCATGTGGTTCCTGAGCCACAGTTTGGCCACGCCTGGGCTAATGTAATAAATAAACAATCTCCTGGCCTGCAACTGGTTAAGTATGAAACTGGGGAGACCAATGGCAGGAGGAAGTCAAGGAGCAGAAGCAAACACAGAAAATGGCTGTGTCTGCTCCAAGTGGCCCCCACAAGGAGCAGAGAAGTTTCAAGAGGAGCTGCAGTTTTTGGGTTACCACACAGAGCCCTACACATGGCTGCCTGGTTGCAGAGGGCAGAAAGGTGATGAAAGAATTAAGGTGTGACTTGCACCCGTTCCCTACACTAAAGGGCTGGAGCATGTAAAGACGTGAACCATCCCTGCGTAGCTGGGTGAGGTGCCACAGGTGTGCTCCACCCAAATTTCTCCAGATTGTGTGGGAATGCATTTGCTGGGGCAAGGAAAACCCAACACCTCCCGATAAAACGGTACATCCCCTTTTCATGAGGATTCAGGACAGAAGCAATTACAACACAGAGATCATGAAGGCCTCATCTTGGGGCCCTGGTTCAGAGCTCCCACACATAAAGTCGTTCATACAAAGCCTCTGTGTCAGACCAGACTGGTCCCTGGGAGCCCATCTTCAAATGTCTGACAAAGTAGGATTTTCTCCCATGAAAGGTCATGCAATAAATATATTTGTTAGTCTGTAAGTGACACAGGACTCCTTGTTTGTTTGTTTGTTTCACTTCTACTTTGGCTCAGCTGCCTCTTTAAACAACCCACCCCAAGAACTGGGCAGGACCTCCTTCATTACACCCCATGCCATCATGGCGTCAGGCTCCAGTCAGCACCTGGAGGGGCAGTACAAGCTGTCGCCAGCCCACGGGTGAGCCCAGTGAAGTCACTGGCAGTTTTGTCATTGATTTCGGTGGACTCCTAGTGATGGGGATCTTGGGAAGAGCAAACAGCAGTTGGCCCTTTTCAATCGTTCTGTAGCAGCTTGTGACAGGAGTGTCTGACTCCAGCAAAGGCCTTTGGCTGCCTCAAGATGGAATTCTATCTCTTACCAAACTGAGCAAGTTCTTCATCAGCAGCCAGCATTCACCGACTGCATCCTGAACGGCAACCCGGGAAGGGTCTTGCTTGTCTTTATTTTGACCAGTGGCCCATGCTGGATGGAAATCTCCCTCACATGAGAATTGCGACCAAAGGGATTCCATGTATCCTAATATTTTAAATATCCATGGTAAACAGAGGCCATTTCAGATCTCATGCCCGTACTCGTCCCTGTGCCCTCCAAAGAAATAATTCACCACTGGAAAAATATAAGGGCAACATAACCACTGCTATGTTAGACCAGCCTTTCAGGACAGATCTGTGATTAAATGCAACCAATTATGGAGTTAGACTATAGGCAATGTCTAACCGAAGCCACTTAGATATTGTTGCTGATTTATACAAGAGGAAGGAAGATTTTGTGGTTCAGGCCCAACCCTACAAGTTAAAATCTCAGTGTTCTAACCTCAGTCCTGCCAGAGGTTGTGTGACTTCATGTTAATCTCCACCGTAATCCCACATCTCTGAAACAAGATGTTGCAAATCCTAATTCCTTAGTGTCAATTAAATATTTTTGACCTTCAGATAGAAGGCACTAGAGAACTCCAGTAGTCTCCACTTACTCCCAGGTAAAACTGTCAAGAAACACATCAACATCTCCAGCACTGACTAGCTCCTGCAATGAATGCAACAATAGCCCATGAGGTCAGCTTACTGAAGGGGTGGACAAAACTGGCTCACAGTAGGTGCCAGCAATTTTACTTTTGGTTGCCAGAGGGTACTCCTCCATTGCATTTCTGCAGTGGAGCTAGGCAACAGGCTACTAAAATTGGTCACCATGGTGATCAGAAACACATATTTGTCAAGGCCTGAAAGTGAAATATCAACAGAGAGAAAGCTCTTACTGGTGGTTACCATCACCATGACAGACAGCTACAGCAAGCAGAGACCAGCACAGGCATCAAAGAAAATCCCATATCATGAGTGTTCAAATCAGTGTCTGTTCAGCACTTGCTATTCTGGCTAGTAAGGTGCGTCCATATAGCAAGCAGTAGCTAGTTTCGGAGCTTGGGTAAATGGACTTAGACTCATGGGGCTTGCATTATCCTGCTAAAATAAGCTGTGTAGACATTTGGGCTGAGGTGGGAGATCAGGCCCTGAAACCCACTCCTCTCCCTTGGCTTCAGAGCCCCAACATCTACAGCTGTTTTTAGCACCATAAAGTAAATCTGTCCACCCAGGCTCTAAGGCTAGCTCATTGGGTGGGTCTTTTGTCAGCACAGCAGATGTCATTCAGGGAACTGGTGTTACTACACTGACAAAACTATTCCTGTTGGCATACAGTGCGTCTATGCTACAGGACCCTGCCTCTGTAGCTATATCAGTCTATCTACACTGGCAGAGCCCACACAGATTAATTGAGGCCTGTACTGGGAAAGACTGCTTCATTCAGCAAGGGATGTGCTCAGTGGCAAACCACTCAAATGTGGATGTGGAAAAAAAGCCTTTGCTGAGCTTAATCTGTTTGTCAGCCATAGATTAGATGCTCCTAATACAGAAACAATCTCATTGGCTTTTCCACTCTCTCTGTCGAGCAGACCTGGGTTCTGTGTGCTACTTTCTCAGGGTGCTGGAGGTGGTACATTCATCAGGTGTATTGGCTGATGGAGATCAGCAGAATTCCTTGTCTTCACGGGAGCCGAAGATCTGGTCCTCAGTGTTGCCTCTTTTTCAGGAGCAAGAATCTAAGCTGAACCTACAAAGCAAATACGGTACACCTCTTCATTTCATCCTTTAAATCACCATCTGCAGCTGAATGTACCCTGAGCTTTTGCCTCTGAAACATGAGCAGATCTGAAAGAGTTTGATGCTGCTGTGTGCGCCATGGTGGCCAGGCCTAGTGGGGGGAGTGAGAGTTTGCTCAGGAAACAAGCCAAAGACGGGTCCCAGAGCAACTCACGCCAAATGCCGGAGTTGGGGGTTAAACTAGCTGGAAGGCAGCAGTGGGGCCAAAAATCACTACTGGATAGACTGAAGTCAAATGCCTGAACCAGAGGGTCAGCTAGCCTCTTAAGCCAGAGGCAGAGATCAAGGCCAGCAGTTTGAAGCTGAAGGGCAGCAGGGGCTGAAACAAGAGCAAGCACAGCTGTGGGCGTAGCATGCAGGTTTGTGTAGCATTACTTCTGACAGGAGCTGGGGACATGGAAGAAGCTCACAGCAAAGCTTCACTAACCCAGCATTAGTAGGACTTTTGATACTATCTCACATGACATTCGCATTAACAAAGTAGGAAAATATAGCCCTAGACCAGGGGTCTCACACTCAAATCACCACAAGGGCCACATGAGGACTATTACGTTAGCCTGAGGGCTGCACCATTGAAACCTTTTCATACAATGCTATTGCAAATATTGATAACAATAGTGTCATTGCAGGCTGCAAGAAATAACTTTAGGGGCCACATGTGGCCCACTGGTTGCAAGTTTGAGACCCCTGCCCTAGGCTAACTTGCTATAAAAAGTGCATGGTTGATTGAAAGAGCAGTTCCAGAGAGTAGTTATCAATAGGTCACAGTCACACTGGAAGGGCATATCAAATGGGGTTCTGCAGTGATCTCTCTTGCGTCAGTTCTATTCCATATCTCCATAAATGATTTGGATAATGGCATACAGAGTACACTACTAATGTCTTGTGGTGATACCAAGCTGGGAGAGGATGTAAGCATTTTGGAAGAGAAGATTCAAATTCAAAATCATCTGTACAAACTGGAGAAATGGGCTGAAATAAACAGGATGAAATTCAATAAGTGCATAGTGCTTCACTTATGAAGGAAAAATCAATTGCACACATACAAAATGGGAAATGACTGCCTAGGAAGCAGCACTACAGAATAGGATCCAGGTGTGGCCAAAGTGGGTCACAAATAAAATATGAGTCAATCCTATAACACCGTTAGAAAAAAGAGAACAACATTCTCTGACACATTAGCAGAAGTGTTGTAAGCAAAGCACAAGTAGTTATTCTTCTGCTCTGCTCAATGCTGATTAGCCCTCAGCTGAAGTGTTGTGTCCTGTTCTGAACGCCACATTTCAGGAAAGATGTGGACAAATGAGAGAAAGTCCCGAGGAGAGCAACGCTAATGATCAAAGGTCTAGAAAACAAGAACTGGGAGGGAAGACTGAAAAATGGGTTTGTTTAGAATGGAGAAGAGAAGACTGGGATAGGGGGGTGATGGGGATGATAACAGACTTTAATCTGGAAAAAGGTTAGTAGAAAGAAATGGGTGACAAACGGTTCTTCTTAACCACTGAGGACAGGTTAGATGCTAGGAGAAACTCTCTAGCTGTCAGCATAGTTAGGCACTGGACTAAATTGCCATAAGTGTTTGTGGAATCTCCGTCACTGGAGATTTTTAAGAGCAGACTCTAATCAATTGTTCTCAATCTTTTTGGCTTGAGGACCACAGATATCATTTTTACAACCCTGAAGGGCCGCCAGTCTCTGCAAGTGGGTTCCCTCCCCACTGCAGCCAGATGGAAGGAATTCAGCCAAGGTGGTTGCCTCATCTCTGATCTTCCATCTCCCTGGCTGCAAGAGGGAAACTGCCCATGTTTAGTAGCCAGGCACTGGCTCCCTTCTGCAGCCGGGTGGATGGTAGATTAGTGCTCCCCACTGTCTGGCTCCAGAAGGGACCCAGGCACCTATGGACTTAGGTGGACCACTTTACCATGCTCCCTGCTAGAGACAGGGCAGTGAAGCACTGATCTCCCATCACCTTTAGCTGCAGCAGGAGCCTGCACTGGTCTTTTAGCCTGGAGGAACCATGCTCCACCTGGTTTCTTAGGCAGCAGCTCCCTCCTGCAGCCAGCAAGAGGGGAGCCATGGGCCACTTTGAAAACCCTCACAGGCCACTATTGGCCCCTTGGCCACAGTTTGGGAGCTGATGGTCTAGGTTACTCATAGTCCTGCCTCAGTGCAGGGGATTGGACTGGATGACTTATCCAGGTCCCTTCCAGTCCCACCTGTCTAAGAGCCTATGGTCTGTGAAAGACTGGAAACATTTGATAATGTCAAGACTCAGCTAATGCTGGGGTAGCCATCCAGGGATCCTGCATAAGGGGCTGGATCTTCAGCTGGTGTAAACTGGCATGATGTCATTGACTTCAATGGACCTTTAGGGTATGTCCACACAGGCTTCTTATTTCGAAACAACACAGGTTGTTTCGAAATAAGAAGCGGCATGTCCACATGATGCATCGTTAATTCAAAACAATGGGACCCCTTGTTTCGAAGTAATGGCCGTTATTTCGAAACCGTTAAACCTCGCATCTAATCGAAATAGCCGTTGTTTCGAAATGGTTGTTTCGAAACAACGGCGTTCGGACATGTTGTTTTGAAACAGTTTCGAAACAACATGTCCAAACGGCCTTGTTTCAAAATAACCATTTCGAAGCAATGGCTATTTCGAAAGCAGGCTTTCCCTTAATTCGAATTAACAAACTGTTAATTCAAATTAACTTATTTTGAAATAAGGACTTGATTTTGAAATAACTCATTTTGAAATGGGTTATTTCAAAGTAATGATGTATGTGTGGACATAGCCTTAGTGCTTTACATCAGCTCAGGCCACAGCCTGAAGCACATAAAATGCCATGACTCCATTTCCAATGGAGTTCCAATATGAAGTGAGTTATGGACTGGGCCAGCTGAAGGAAAGAGACTGTCTAAGAAAATGCATTTATTGGTTAGCTTGTCCGTCATTGTAGCAAGTGCTGAGTTGACAGTAACATGGTTGGACTGAAAATCCTTAGTCATGGCCAGGCAGTCAGGGAAGAGGCCCTTTTGGGCAGGTTCCCAAGCCTACGTGCCAGATTATTAACAAAAAAAACTGTGTGTAGCTGTTATTGAAACATAATGTTATGGCTGTAAAAAGAGTCACCCTACCCAGGGTGAGCTGTGTTTTCATTTTACTTCAGTCTGGGTATATTAAATGATCAAGAATAAAATGTACTGAAGGTCCACTTCACCCACACATACCCACACTCAGACACAACCCCTTGACTCTGGTGCCTCCACACTAGCAAGGGGACTGGCTGGGACATGTGAATGCCTGTATTACACTCCCAGCCTCTCCTCTCTTGGATTGTGGAGAATTTTCGGGCTCACTCAGAGCTAAATGGGCCTGATTCACCTCTCACACTGAAGTCACATTGGTGTGACTGTGCAATATTCCACCAGTGTGAGTGTAAGGATTACTGGACCCAATCAATTTATCATCCACTCAAGGGGAGCAAAACCCACAGACCTTTCTCTTTCTCTTGCAAAGTGATTAGATCTATCAGAATAAAGGAGAGCTCCTGCCTGTGCTGGAAGGCTCTTCTTAGCCAAGAGGCCCAGGAGAGCTACATGAATACCAACTCTTCCATTCATCAAGCTGAAAATCTTTCATTGGGACACTTCCCCCTTCTCATCCACCCCAAATATCCCATGGGATGACTCCACCTCTACCCCCAATTTCTCAAATAGAATGCAATAACACCCTTCTACATTTATCTTGCTCCTATTCATCCTGAAATGCTTTACAAACTACTATATATACAAGGTTCACTTTCCCCACTGTGTGTAACCAATTCTGGAGAAAGTCACAGCAGCCTTTAAACACCCCCACACTGTTGTGTAGGTGCAGGATTGCAGAAAAATATTGTATCCAGTGGAAAAAATGAGGAGGATCTTCGAAGCATGTGAGGAAGTGAGATCTTCTCCCACGAAAGCTCATGCAAAAAATAAGTCTGTTAGTCTTAAAGTGCCACACAACCCCTTGTTGTTTTTTACAAGAATTTAGCTGGTGTTTGCTTTTGTGAAAAGTTCTATGGAGTCTCTAATAACCATAAGATTCCCATTTTCTCTGAACTCACTCTCACATGTGAGGAAAAAATCCCACAAAAGCTCACGTGACAAACAAATGTGTTAAAAGTGCCACAGGACTCCTTGTTCGTTTTGAGTTCTCCAGAGCCACTGATGTCCAACAAGCTCTGTATTCCTCTACATTAGCAGAGTGCCTGTGACCACAGGAACATTGTTGTTGAGAGTGTGGCCTCATTGAACAGTAAGTACATCAGATTTCAAGAAGAATAAATCAGTGCTCCCACCTGACCCTTCCTCAACCAGACATTATTTTATTACAGTAGCATTTAGAAGCCTCAGTGATGGGCCTACTGTCCTTGACACGCTGCACATACAATAACAGACTTGGAGACCTTGCATTGTAACTAGACACAACAAGGGGAAACAGGGTGGAAGTAAATTGCTCAAGGTCACCCTGCAGATCTGTGACAAAGCAGACGATACAACCCAGGTCTGCTAACTCCCAGTCTTGCACCTTGGCACTTGCCCACTCTGCTTCTCCTATTTCACATATCTCTTTCACATCATCTTTTATTCATCTCCCCACTATTCAGAACTGCCCTCAACTTTATTACCTCTCCCCACCTGGCAGAGCTGTAACAATGATGGGATGAGTGGGGTTTTGCTGCAGGTGTGCCAAAGCGGCGCCATTGAGCTGCTCCATTAAAGGGCACGTTCCTTGCTGCTCACCACAGGCACCGGCTATTGTAAGGGGCGCGTTCTGACGAGAATTCACCGCGGGTGCAGGACTACTTAGTTACGGCTCTGCCACCTGGAAACCTTTTCCACATGTTCTAGCGCTTTCCACTTGACCCTCTCTCATTTTCCTAGGTGTTCCATGAAAGACTTGCACCAGGACAGATTAGCCTTACACCATGTCACAACTAATGCCCCTGGTGTAGGCAATACATCAGTGACAATGCATGAGGAGATGTCATCTTGTCAGTTCCGATAAACTAAGATGGTTTGGCCCATACCTGCAGGACTGGACAGTGGTTAAAGTATAATTTGATGGGCCCCAGAACCCTCCTAATCTCTGGGCCCCCTTCCCATATTGTCCAGGCTCCCTTCATGCATGTGCGGGCCCCAGCCCAGATAGCACAACCACTTCTCAGTACCATCTGCATCAGTTATCACTCCATAAAAATATGGCTATGGCTCCATAAAAATACTAGCTCTGATCTGCCTTACATGCTGCCCCCTCCATCCCTCTGCACCTCCATGACCTCAGTCCCGGCCTCACACTGTGCCTCCATTGCACCCCGGCCCTTATCCTAGCCTTACACACTGCCCTCTCACGCTGGTCCTGGTCTAACACAATGCCCCCTCTTCCCCCTACCCCCACCCTGGCCTCACATGCTGCCCCCTCCACCCCCTACCCCTGATCCTGGCCTCACATGCTGCCCCTTGCTCCTCCCTAGATGGTACTTAGCCCTGAAATGAATACAGAGGACTGGGCTCAGTGACCTCTCATGGTCCCTGGCCAGGCCACTCCTGCCCTGAGCAGGCATCTGATCATGTTCAGGGTGGGAGATTTGAAAACTCCCCAGCCTGGCCGCAGCTCCCAGGCCAGGACAGCATGGAACGTGAGTTCTGTCTGATTTTGCTATTTTTCAGGGCTCCGGCACTCTGGTCCCTCAATTTGTGGGACCCGGAACTGCGTTCTTGCACATTCCTGCTTACTTTAACCCCTGGGGCTGGATTAACACGCCTGTGGGCCAAGGGCTATAAAATTTTGGGGGGCCTCTGGCCAGCCACCGGCCAGCCTGGGGCAGGAGTGTGGGATCTCTGGCACCCCAGAGGGCACACTTACCTTGCTGCTGCCCACCCCCCAAACAGCAGCACACCATGGGAGAAGTCCATGGGCCCACGTCCCACTCTCCCTCCTCCGCATCAGATGCAGCAGCAGTAGCGCTCTGCAGGATCGGGGAAGTCTGTGAGCCCATGTCCCACTCTCTGCCTGCTGTGGGGGTGGTGAGGCAGCCATGACAGGCTCTCCATGGGTCCCTTCACACACCCAGGTTGGAGGATACCCCGACTGTCTGGGAGCTGTGATAGCCTGGGCAGCGGGGCTCCTGCTCTCACATTCTCCCTCTAGCCGCCCTCCCCTCCCCACACATTGCCTCTCCCACCCTCCAGCCACCCACTGCCCCCTGCCCCCTTCCATAGTGTCCTGCCCCCTTCTCCTCCTCTGGCCCCCCACATCCCTGTTCGCCTTTCTCCAGCCCCCTTGGGGCTCTGGCTCCCAGGAGTCCAGCCGGTAGCAGGCTCACAGATACACAGACTCTAAGGTCAGAAGAGACCAGTATGATCATCTAGTCTGACCTCCTCCACAATGCAGGCCACAAAACCTCACCCACCCACTCCAGAAATAAACCTCTAACCCATGACTGAGTTATTAAAGTCTTCAAATTATCCCCTGCCCTTAAAACAAAGGCCAGTCCTTTCTCTCTGCAGCTGGGGGGTGTGACCAGGAGGCTACGCTACCTAGAGAAGGGCCCTGCGAAGGTCTTTTTTCATTCCCTCCAACAAGCAGTGCCTCCCTGGAAGCAGGGATAGTTGGCTGGGACTGGACTAGGAGGGGGGCCATTAGCATGGGTCCCAGGGCTTCAACCCCTATGGCCCCTGTGTTAATCTGGCCCCACTTATCTGTATTCACTGAAAGGTGACTAAGGGACCCCAGAACACTGCAGCTGGTAATTTTAATAACCCTACCCCTTGAGTCAATACTGAGGCAACACCCTGTTGTGGTGCGATGGGATGCTGGGTTGCTGAGGAAGCATCATCTTTTAAAGGAGGGTTGATGCTGTGACCAGGACCACATGTGGTTGTTATAAATCTCATGATACTTTCTGTAACTACACAGGTACAGACTCTGGTGGCCTGGTCTAACTTCGACGCAGGTAGCTCTACATTTGGCTTACCCACTGTCCTCATTCTAATGAATATGCTACTCTGCGCTTCTTGCCTTAAATGGCCATGGGCTATCTGCAATCTGTTGATACAGAGTTACCCTGCTTGAACCCCATTTCAGTAATGGACAAAATCGTTCCACTGTGTAGTCTGCAACGGGCTCTGGGGGCACTGCAGATAAATGTGCTATATGTATTACACCTGTCTCTGTCTAAGGACTACCAGGGCCCCAGTTGCCGTAGTGTCTAAGCACTCACGATCGGATACGCCTTCTGCTGAACTAATGGTGTCTCCAATGGGACTTTCATCAGTTTAACTGTGCCTCTCAGGGTTCTTCACACCTGAGCCATGTTGCTTAGTCAACCTAAGTTTTAGGTGTAGACCAGGCCTAAGGGCACAGCTGCTCCTTTAGCCAGAGGTGTAAATTCCAGCTGAAGGAGCTAGTCATGACCAACCCATAAATGAAGATGCACGCTCCCCAGAGTGTGTACCCAGCTGGAATGATAGCTCTGTACTCTGGACAGCTAGACCCTCCCACTGCCATAGCTACACGCTGTAGAGCAACTTGGGAATTGCATCCATGTGGGCTGAGTTCCAGCCTGAAGCCCTAAACTCTGGACCATCCCTCCTCTTCTGTACACGTCCTCAGAATCAATATATCCCACCACCAGGCTGTTTTTGCAAGCTTAGATGGCTCTTGTTTTCCGTAACACACCTCCATCCCGGTCAGTAAAATACTGCCTGTTTCAGCTAAATCTGGAAATTCAAGTTTGAGGACCCATATCCTCATTTGCCTGGATCAAGCATGTGCACTAAAAATGGTGACCAGCTTCTGCTAAGATCTTTTCCAGAGGGGTAGCTGTGTTAGGCTGTATACAGCAAAAATGAGAGTCCTGTGGCACCTTAAAGACAAACAATTTTTTTTCTGGCGTAAGCTTACTGACGAAGCGGGTTAGAGCTCATGAAAGCTTATGAGTGAAGAAATTTTTTAGTCTTTAAGGTGCCACAGGACTCCCATTGTTTTTACTCAGATCTTTGTAGATCAGCTAGATAATCAACATAGGCATTTGATTGATTTTATTATTGTTGGGTTTGTGCTAACGGATGTGTGTGGGGGGGTAAAATTGTATAAAGCTGCACAAGGCATTGGGCTGGGCTCTTAAATGATCTTCATGCTAACACCCAGACCCAACACCTTTACCCTGAGTAAGAGCTAACTCTCCAAGTCATCTCACTGCTTGCAATCACCCCTGCTACATCTATGCACTGATCTTCCTTCCTCCCCATGGAATCTAGCTAGCTAAGGCACTTATATTGTCCCCAACATCTCAGTATCTGAATGCATCTCAATCTTAAATGTATCCTCCTAACACCTCTGTGAGGCACAGCAGGGCTGTTTATCTCATTATACAGATGAGGAACTGAGAGAGAAGTGGCACAGCCTGTTGCGGATCAGGGACTTGATGACTAGTCTCTCCTGGATCCCAGATTAGTGCCTTAACCACTGAACCACCCTTCCTCTTAGAAGAGGGCTCAGAGTGTCCAGTGCACTGTAGCTCACCCTCAGAGATCGCTCCATGCTGGCTGGGATCCTTGCTGAGGAAAAGGCGCAGTGGGGGTGGACAGGGGATCAAGGGATGGGTTTGCAAAGGATACCCACTCTCCACAATCTAACCCCACGGATCTATGACCTAAAGTTAATAGACCACCAGGGTTTTTCCTGGGTGCCAATGGTGATCTCTGAGAGCTGCCGCAGCCAGGGGGTAATGACCGGTAGCAAAGCTCATGAGTACTGTGCTGGCTGGAGTAAGGAGGGGAAGGAAGAACTGCTGCAGAGGTTTCAAGTCTTCCATGCAGATCCCGGGGGATCCACAAGGGCTGGAGGCAGCTTTTCTGCAAGGGAGCAAAGTCTACGCCATGATGATTCATGGATATCTCTCACTAGTAAATTCCCATGCAGGCTTCCTCCAAGAAGCTGCCTGTTGCAGCTTACCACGGGAAAGAGCAATCCTCTAAGCCACTGACTTCAATGGGAGTAAGGGTAACAGAAGCTGAACCCACATAAGCAGCTCCACGGTACACACAAATATAACAAGTCTTGGTACATACATTGCATCTCCACTCACACTAAAAACTACCCGCTCAGCCTGCCATTGAATCACTTTTGAAGCTTTTGGCTGGAATAACATCTAATCCTTTGGAACTTGTTTGCTGCCTGACAGCTGAAAAGAGACAAGTTAACAGGTGCACGAGGTGGAGTAGCTGCTCTCTAGCTGTGTATAAGAGAGACCTCTACTGGTGGAAGAGAGGGGAGTTAGATTATGCCCACTGCCAGCCCTGCTTTCTTTTAGCTCAAAACCTTACGGGGTAAGATCCCAAGTTAGCATCCCCCCACCTTCTTTCCAATTCTGTCTATAAGCAGTCTCCTTAAATCACTGTTACCAGAGACAGCCCTCAGCTGTGTTCAGCACTGGTCCCAAAAACGTAGCTTTGAATTGCTCCATGCCTTGCAAAATCAGCTGTAAAGCCACGTGTGAGGTGGACCAGCATAGTGCTTGATTTGAAAGGAATCCACTCAGATACCTTAGATCATGACTAAGCCCTACCACTTTTGTACACTGGGGAATAGTAAGAAGAAGAAAATGAAGCCATAGACTTTGGCCACAAACCTCTACGTCTTTCAGTATGATAAACTGCATTTCCAGTAGTTTACCAGTTTGCAAAAAGCATGCAGAAAACATCTGAATTGCCGGTGAATGAAATAATCTCCTAACTTCTTTACCAGAAACATCCCCTACCAGCAACACAGCCTGTTTCACTGAAGCTCAGATGTAAAGCTGGGGTACAAATATAGGGCACTTGTCAGAGGAACTCCCTGAGGGGTAAGATGCCATAGAATGAACTTCTCCTGCATCATGGCCAGCGGACAGATGCCCACAGTTATGTCGCACCTCAAAATTACCTTCCTGAAGAGTTTAAGAAGCAGGCTTGCTGTGTAATGTGAGCAAAGAGGAAAGGTGAAAACAGGCAGAAAAAAGCAGTCACGCATGCCATTGATCATAAACCAGACTCTCAGTAGTGATGGACTACCGGGCAATTGGCCAGGCTGAGATACACACTTATAAGCTGGAATTTTTGCTCCAGGAAAATACCTTCTTGGGGAAGAGGGTGGGGATAGGAAGTTTTGCAAAGTAAGTAAAGGGATCTTCTATGTGCCTGGTACCAAACTCTCCTTAGCATAACGACTGCTGTCTGTGATGTTTCTCCATGGAGAAATTTGGTTCATTGTTTCGGAAGGATATTCTCCAGTCAGTGCAAATCTGCTGCTGCTACCTGCCACTGAGAAGCAAGACAGAAATAAGGATAGCCAGAATGGATCGGCCCCCTTGGTCTAGCTAGACCAGATCCTGCCTCTGACAACAACCAGTGTCTGATGTGTCAGAGCAAGGTGCAAGAAACCCCACAATGAGCAGATGTTAGTGAACCTGTGCCCCCCAAAACCTCATCCTAATCCCAGATACTGTCTTAAACCCTCAAGCAAGGTAGCTCCAGTCCTTTCCCAAGCTCTTTGGTTAGCACGCACTAGCGCAATGTTAGGAATTAGTTCTTTTAGCTGTTTGTGAATTTTTGCCTTCTGATTATCTCAGCAGTTACCTGGAATTGCCTCGGACAGCTTTTCTTCCAGCCCTGAGACCCAAGTATGGAGGCTCTTCAGCAGAAACAGCTAGGGCTAGAGTGAAGCTGTTGATAGGCAGGGTATCAGACACACTTGCAGGTGAATCAGAAGCACATGGGTTCTGAAAACGAGACCCTCTAGCAAAAGAGCATCCGCAGCTCATTTCACTTAATAAAGCCAGCACGGTACTCACTTCAAGCGGGAGAGAGAGAGTGCCAAAACCATAAACAAATGTTTTACTGCTAACAAGTCCTCTAGGAACCAGGCAGAAGAGAACGCACCTGCACTATCTTCAATGCACATGCTCCTGTGTGGATATTAACAACCTTTGTTAGCATTTCAGTTATCATTGATTACCAGCCCCATGCAAGGCACTTTATAGATGGATCTGAAGCCAATACTTTAGATCGCTAAGCATTTAGAGACAGTAATGACTTGTACCTTGAACATCAAACACCACCATATTATTGGCCCCATTTTACAGGTGAGGAAATAAGGATATCCAAGGCCACACACAGAAAGCCTGTGCCAGTGGTGGGAAATGAGTTCAAACTTCTGCTTTCTAGTAATGCAATGTAATAAGAAGACCACCTTTTTATTCTCCATAGTTTTAAAGACTAGCTGCTCAGAACACCGTGTTTTGAGTTCCTTGCTAAGACATGCCTCAAGCTGGGCTGCTATGGTATTGCTCATTTCTCTTTGAAATACCACTGGTGCAAAATCAGATTGCCCAAAAGTCACAGCTCCCTGCACCTGGGAGTCTTTTCTGGCCAAGAGGTTCTTTGACATGTACTGATGCTACAGTTTGTCACCTGAACATAGATGCCCCCTATAATCCAGCAGATTAGTCAGTAGCACCCAGTCTTTACAGCAAAGCTTTCACGACCTTGTAACTCAGGGTCTCATCTCAGCCATGCCACCAGAAAACAGCAACAGAACCAGTAATGTGAATTTACGCAGGTGGGACCCAGATTAGCAGCTGATCCCATGCTTTCATACCTGGTGCCCTCTGCTCCCACCATAAGAGAAACCATGCCCTAATAAAACTTGTCTCTCTTTACTTAATACTAGTCTTCCTTAATTGTCTCTAGTTAACCATTATGATCAGTCCTTTTAAACACAGAATCTTTTGGGGAAAAATTCCCCAGCAGCCAACTGCACACTCCATCATTAAATTCCTCCCCTCCCATCCCTCTCATGCTTCATTCCTTTATCTTTTCTTTTTTAATCGCTCTTTACTTACGAGCTCTGGCTTCAATCTCAGAGGCAATAAAAAGAAGCAAAACTCCCAGGAAAAAGAAAAGCTCTCTGATTTCAGGAATCATTCTTCCTTTCAAGAGGGGGATCCCAAACTCCCCAAGCTCTTTCTTTGCAGAGCGCTGAAAAAGGACTCAATATCCCAAAAAGCTACTTAAGAGCAGCAGCAAGCAGCCACAGAGTCAGCCTACAAGACACATGCACGACACAGCTAATTCCTTCTTTACACAGAGCTCCTGGCGGCAGTTTGTTTTAGTCTCATCAAGGCGCCTCCTTTTGGGGGAAGCAAGGAACTTTGTCAGTTGTATTTAAAAAAAAAAAAATCAGCACTTTTTTTTTATTAACCTTATCCTCCCCCCCCCCATTTTTTTTAAAGTTTTGTGAAATTCCTCTGCTTCTTGGCTGTATGAGGGGAGGGACTTCAGTGAGGATTTGGAAAGAGTTGAAACATTTTAACCCCTCCCTTTCTGTAGCCTTCCCAAGGATATTCTTCCCCACCACACACACGCACACCCATTGTCATGCTCTGTAACATTCCTAGGATTTTTTACTTCATCTATGCGGTTTTTTCCTTTTCCCCCAAATATTTTTTCTCTCTTATGTAGGAAAAAACCCCACATATTGAAGGTCTCTTGCCACACATCGAAAGCTATATCATCAGTTTCACAACTGATATGCTTCCAGTCAGGGGAAGCAATTCTGTTCTCAGAGTATGTTTTCATTGCAATTTACCCATCTGGGCACCCGGGTGAGCCAGCCATGGGTGTGAATGTCCACACTGCTAAGCCACACTCAACTCATACCCATGTACCTGATGTGGTGTTAACCTGGGTCAGGTGTCAAGGTTTCTGGGGGCCTATCCTGTGGTTCTTAGCCCTGCCCTGAGCTGTGCCACTCGAGGAACTGTTTCACAGTGTATTTGTGGGAGAAATGTGATGAGGTCTGTTTTAACCTGCCAACATAGCAAACTAAAGAACCTGTGGCTTTGCACACCAAGAGGAAATCAGTGCTCTGCTAAGCCTTTTCATCACTAACTGCATTGTTCACGTACAAATGAAAGGTGGGGCCTGTGGATTTGAAGTCTAGAGATATGGATTTCATTTTTGGCTTAGTCTCAAACTAAGTCTGACCTTCATGAAGCCACTTAGCCACTCTGTGCCTCAGTTTCCCCTCCTAAATGATAATAATAGTCTCCTTTCTCCTGAAAGTGCTGGAATGCTTGTCTGTGAAGTTCATGCTATTATTTCTACAGCACACTTTGTGTGACTGGTGAAAGTGAGATCCTGGTCTTGAGCTCCCAGGCCCCTCCCTCTCTCCTATTCACTCTTCAAGTACAAAGACCACAGTCATGGGAAAGGAGGATAGATGGAGCATCATCTTCTGTATTGGCTGTTTGGGGCCATAAGCAGTCAGGCATCAATGGAAACAGTCCAAAGGCTATATGTATTTATGCTGGGGACAGCACAGAGCCCAGCAGAACCTCATATGGGGGAGTATGAAGGTATCTTATAGTCATCACTCCCCCACTCTGTCTCACCACTGCACTGATGGTAGCTCACCGAACCAGGAGATCTGTGCCAAGGCCTTTGTTCCGAAGGATTTACAACAATCCAAGCTTTGTAGATTCAAAACCAGAGGGAAAGATTATATTGATCTAGTCTGGCCTCCTACATAACACAGGCCACAATTTTACTCAGTGGTTCCTGTATCAAGCCAAAAGCTTCTGGTTCAGCTAGTGCCAGCAACCCCTGGCATGCATGCCAAAGCTGGCACACATGCATATTTCCAGCAGCATGCGGGGCTCCCAGCCATGCATTGCTGTGGCTGCTCACTCCTGCTGGCCCCACTCCCTGTGAGACCTGGGGCTGCAAGAGCTGTGTACGCGCTGCAGCTCCTGGCCCCGCTTCCCATCTGGGGAAGGAGCCTGCAGGGAAAAGAAGTCACCATGTGCTGTGGCTCCTATCCCATGCTGGCCCCGTCCTGGCACCTGCTGATGGTCAGGGGGCTAGGGTTGGCACAGGGGCCAGTAAAGGTTGACGACCCCTGAGCTAGAGCATATTGTTGTGCTGGTGACTGGACAATCACACCACCACTTTGTTGGAACATCTGGGCATCCATTTACATTACATGAGGAAGCAATTAAATGCCCTTTTGTTTAGTGACAGCCAAAACAATGCAGAACCATTGCCCAAGGACTAGATAACATGCAGTCCAAGCGTTTTCCTGGGAATCTGTTAACAAATGCTGAGGTTGGGGATTGATTTCATTGCAGTCATGTGACTGTGCATGTGAGAAAGAAGCAGCAGAATCCAATAGGACAGTCAAAAAACATGGTCTAAGAAAAAGTCTAGCAAGATAGAGAACTTTTTGGTTAAAGTGCTGGCTAAAAGAGGGTTGGAACTATGAACAAAGAACTGTCTCTTGCTGTTTTGATTCCTATTGTGCTCAGGTAAACAGAACTTATACGTTATTTTTAAATATTCAGGACTGCATCAAAGAAACATCTGATTCCACCATCAATTTCTCATCTTCACAGAAATAACTTTCTCGCCTCCTAATATTAACAAAACACTCAGGTCAAAAGACGTAACAATCTTTTAGAAAGTCATTGAGTCACGCTTTAAAAATTTCACATGATGGAAAATCCACCATCTCCCTAGGTAAATTGTTCCAATGGTTAATTACCTTCTCTTAAAATAATTCTCCTTATTTCTAGTCTGAATTCATCTAGCTTCAGCTTCCAGTATTGGATCTTGTCATGCCTTTGTTTGCTAGATTAAGAAGCTCTTGACTCAATTCTGTAGCTCTTGTCTGAACCCTCTCCAATTTTGCAACAGCCTTTCTGAAGTACAGACACCAGAACTCCAGTATTGTATGAATGATCTCATTAGGGTGATCTATGAAGGTAATAACCCCTCCTTCATATTACTTGATAATCTCTTGCTTATATGTCAAAGGATAGCATTAGTAATCTTCACCACAGCATTGCACTGGGAATTCACATTCACCTAAGTCTTTTTCAGAGTTAATGTTTTGCAGAATACATCTCTCATTCTGTAATTTTGACCTACATTCTTGAGAAAGAGAGAGATGGCTTTGCAATTGAATCTTTAAAAAGATATATTGTTTGAGTGAGCCCAGCTTCTCAATGATCTAGATCCATCATTCCCCATGTTTTTGCCTTGAGCACCAAGGGTTTCATTTTTCACAACCCTGAAGGACCACCAGTCTCTTCCAGCAGCTCTCCCACCATCCCTCCTCTCCCTGCAGCTGCATCCTGTAGCCCTTAATGCTCCACTTGCATCGCCAAGCAGTGGCTCCCTTCTGTAGCTGGGGGCATGGAAGATCAGTGCTCCCCACCCTCTAGTTTGAGAAGGACCCCATCACCTATGGGCCTAGGTGAAGCACTTTGCTGTGCTCTCTGCTACAGCCATGGAGAGGGAAGCACTGATCTCCAATCCCCTTGGCTGCAGTAAGGAGCCTGCACCAATCATTTAGCCCTGCAGAAACATGTCCCACCTAGGTCCTTAGGCAACAGCTCCCTTCTGTAGCCAGCTGGGGGGAGTCGCAGGCTACTTCAAAAGTCTCTTGGCCCCCAGTCCAGATTAGGAACATTATCTAGATCACTCTGTATCATCGCACTGTTATTATTATTTACCACTCTCCCAATTTTTGTGTCCTCTGAAAACTTTCCCAGAAATTATTTTATATTTTCTTCCACGTCATTGATAAAGATACCGAATAGCTTTGGATCAAAAAAGATCCCTGTGGAATTCCACTGGAAAGACTCTGTGCCTTATTCTGTGACCAGTTTTCCTAAACAGGCAGCACTGATTTTGAAAGCAATATCTATTGTATTTGTCTGCTCATGAGGTTATGAAAATATGTATCTTAAAGAGAAGAGAACTGATCATATTCATAGTCTGAAATACAGCTAGTCCTCACTTAGTGACCTACTCGTTTAGTGACCCCTCAGAGTTATGACCGGCTCTCTGATGAGTTGGTATTATGGCGATGTACGAGAACTCGCATCAACTCTCTCAGATTACCTATATTTACAGTACACTATGCAAACTAAGTTCAGTACATTAGAGCTTAAAACATTTAAAATATATATTAAAAATGTTATAAATGATGCAAAGGTGACATTAAAACTATCTACTGATGGTTGAAAAACCCACTACCAGTAAAGTACATTATGCCTGAAATACCGGTAAGGGCTGCTCCTCGTTTAGTGACCAATTCATTTATCAACCAGGTTTCAGGAACGGAACCCGGTCACTAAGTGAGGACTACCTGTAATACAGTTATTCAGACTCTCTGCTGCAACACTAGTCATTGATATCAACGGAAAGTGACCCTGGCCATACGAGAGAGGTATAACCTGATGTCATGTGACAAAGGCAGAAAATAATTCTTTATTACATGGTGTGGAGAATATTAGGTGAAGAGCTGAATTAACATTAGCTTATGTAAGAGAAGTTGTAAGAAGCAATAACTGCAGTCAGATGTGAGATGATGATGTGACGTCTGAGGACTCCATTAAGGCCCATTTAGTTGTGAGATGCCACCATGGGATGTTATCATAAAGGCCAGCAGTTGCTGGCAGGACTGTTGGAAAAGAGAGCTGAGACTTGTTGGCTTCCTCAGGCAGACTGCATTTTGGGAGGCTTAAGCCTAGACCCCTGTCTCCAAGCACTACCCATATTCCTAAAAGGGGGGAACTTTGTCCATCAGTCCACCTGTAATCCTGATGTGGGTTGCCCAAAAGTTGCAGCACAAGACTTTGTGCCCATGCCACTGAACCCTACTCACCATGGCTGGGGCAGTGAATTGGTTCATTGAATACATAAGGTTACTGCTTATGTTCTTGCACTTCAGTGATTTTTAAACAGGAACTTTCTTCTGGCCCAGGAGTAGGCATCCCCCAGCACAAGTGTTGACCATGGCACATGAGCCTGTGGCACACTCTGTGGCACCACAGAAATTGCTGCTTCTGCCACCGCAAGCCACTCTGGGTGGCTTCTTTTGGGTGCAGCTAGGGAGCAGGGGGGCCCCGCCATGCCCATTCCCACTGATACCATGGAAAAAAGCTGTCAAGAGCGGCTCTTCTACATAGCATGCCACCACCAAAAGGAGCCACTTGGGGCAGCTTCTTTCCGCAGCATACCTGGGAATCCTCAAGAGGAGCCACTTTTTTACATGGCATGCCTGGGGATCCCGTCTCCAGGCACACCACCAAGGGAGCTGCTGTGGAAGGCTTCTTTCCGTGGCGTTCCCGGGAAGCGCCGTCTCCCCTTTCCAGCTGTGGCCACCACCAAATCTTCAGGCTGCCACTACAATTTTCAGCAGAGGGGGCTGCTGGTACCAACTAAGAATGAGGGAGGAAGGGCCAGCATGGGATCAGCAAAGGTTGCTGACTTCTGTTTTAGACCAAGGTTATGTACTAACAGTGGTTGCCTCCTGCTTTGCATGCCTTACAGTGGAAAACTTGGTGTTCAGTGCATCCTCCACACTAGCAGAGACACTTTCATAAATTAGAAGGAAAAAGAGAACATGTGACGACATATTCAAAGATATAACAAATGCCTCCAGGATAGATCATATGGAACGAAAAGCTTGGTTGCTTTCATTGTCTGATAAACCGGATATGTTCATGGAGAGCAGCCTAGGAGCATGAGCGTGTCACACAGGATGAGATGCTGTGGATTATAAAGGGACATAATGAGGAGTCTGGCTGAGCATCAAGAAAAGCAGATTGAGACTTGTGCAGCTGCTGCAGGATGGCCTATGAACATTGCCCTATTCCCAATCCCCCTCCCCCAGTGTTCCAGGAGGCAGTTCCAGGTTCCCTTCCACTCAATGCTGGGAGAGATTACAGGAACAAAAGGTGGCCATCTGAAGACTGTTGATGGATAAGACTTCTGTACTTTCACAGACAAGCTGACTTGGTTTCTGCTCTCCCCATTTTAGCACACCATTTGCCCATGGTTCAATTATTTTCCTGCACTTTGTTTCAAGAATGAAATATTCTTTATTTATTGCAAGCATAGGGAGGGAGGAAAGGGCAGGCGCAGGGAAACATTCCTTTCCATACCATCTCCTTCAGCACATTACACAGATAAGCGGTGCTCATTAGTGTGGTTCATTTCTGAAATGGGTTTCAAAGCCTCCCAGAGATGCAGAGCTCCTCACTGGGCTCTTCTTATTGTTCTGATATCTAGCTGCTCAAAATTAGCTGCCAGCCTATCCACCTCCATGCCCTAGCACTGCAGAAACATCTCTCATTTTGCATCACAGATATTATGGAGCACACAGAAGGCAGTGATAGGAATGGGGATATTACTTTCACTGAGGTCTAACCTAGAAAGCAAACTGTGCCAGAACCCCTCGAGACGTCCAAAGGCCCATTTTACCACCATACTGCACTTGCTTAGCCTATTGTTGAACCACTCACTGCAGTCCAAGCGGATATTCTAGGGCTTAATGAGCAATGGGAGCAAGGGGAAAGCTGTGTCTACCAGGATCACTATTAGCATTTCAACATCCTCACTGGTTATTTCAGATCTGGAAAGAAAGTCCTTGATTGCAGTTTCCTGAACAGACCTCTGTGCCTCAAGGTAAGTGCATCATGCACCTTTCCTGCCTTCCCACTCTGATGTTAGTGAGATGTTCCCTGTGGTCCACCAGTGCTTGCAACACCATTGAAAAGTATTCTTTTCAGTTTATGTATTGTTTGGCAAGGTGGTCTGGTGCCAGAATAGGGCTATGTGTACCATCTTTTGCCCCACCACAGTTAGGGACTCTCATCACAGCAAAACCACCCATTGTGTCCTACTCTTTTTACGAGAATTCAGTTAATGGCTCTGCACACTTGGATCACAGCAGATCCTACACTGGATTTACTAACTCCAAATTGATATCCCACTGACAAGCAGTAGTCTGGTGTTGCAAGCTTTAACAGAGTGCTGTTCTGCATCAGGGCTGGTGACATATCTATACAGAGTTCCAGGAAAGTGGCCTTCTGCATCTGAAAGTTCTGCAGCCCCTGCCCGTCATCCCATAGATGCATGATGATGTGATTCCACTAGTCAGCATTTGTTTCCTGGGACCAGAAACGGTGCTCCACTATGGTCAGCTGCTGCACGACTGCTATCAGTAACCAGGATTGTTTCATTCTATGGCTTGGAGCTGGGCTGCTTGAACGGCATCACAATATTACACACAGCAGCTCCTGTTTCGGGTCTGGAAACACTGCAGTATAAGGCGCAAGGTGTTTGTGCTGCTCACGGCAAGAGTGCATATCTGAGAAGGGTCAATTGCTAGAGCTATGGCGTAGATACCACTAAGCCAGGTTTTCGAAAATAGGCATGAAAAAGTATGGGTTATTTGCTATTGGCATCAGAAACAGAAGGAAGGAAACTGCACCATGGGAGCGTGAAGTCATGTTCCCATTCCGCCTTGTGACAATATTTTTGTCTCATGAGACCTTCCCAGAAATCCACAGCGGCTAGTTGCAGTGTGGGATAGCTACACACAAGTGCTGCTGCTATTGAAAATGCACTCCTCTCAGTGTCCATAATGACACAATGAGCGTGCTATGGACACATCCAATTGACTTAATTATCACAAAGAAGGAGTCCTGTGGCACTTGAAGACTAACAAATATATTTATTGCATGAGCTTTTGTGGGAGAAAATCCCACCTCATAAGATGCTTGATGAAGTGACAAAGCAGGATTTTCTCCCACAAAAGCTCATGCAGTAAATATATTTGTTAGTCTTTAAGTGCCACAGGACCCCTTGTTTGTTTTACTGAACTAGACTAACACAGCTGCCCCATTGGATCTTAATTATTACAGTGGTTGGATGTCATCTTAAGTTAATTTAACTTTGTAGTGTAGACATGCCCTTAGTCTCATAGGAGATCCGCATTAATGCATACCAAAGACACCCAGCCTGAAAAATTATTCTGTCCCATTACTCCTTTCTGATCTCTGTTTCATTGATATTAGAGACTGAGGAAGGGTAGTGTGTTGGACACACATCCTAGCACAATGCTCTGACCACTGTGAAAGAGGGAATGAAGTACTGTGCGTAATGTTATTTGTAATTGCTTCTCTAATGCACAGTGTATGCCAATGTGCTTTATAAAGTTACACACAGCACATCATTCCCTCTTTCACAGTGAATTAAAGCCAGAGTTTGGGGAATGTCTAATTCTTCACACAGACATCTATAATCTCTTGCAATCAAAAGTATCTATGTGCACGCATAAATCTAAGAGAGGTTTTTGTTTTGTTTTGTTTTTTAAAATAAAAAGGGTTGTAAACCCTCATGTTTCAAGGCATAAGGCAGCCATTTGCCAATGAGGTTTAAACAGAAATTTTTCCAATGGGAAGATTATTTCATAATTCTCCATCACCACTTTTTGTGCATGTTCCTCTGATTAATTTGGTGCTGGGCACTGATACAGACAGGACTGAGAACTGGATGGATCATAGGTCTGACATAGATTGAAAATACCTGCTATTTGTTAATGTTCTGTTTGGAAACTTCATCCATTCCAATCAAAAAGCAGAAACAAATCTATTTTCATTATTATTTGTACTGTGGTAGCACCTAGGAGCCCCAGTTGGGGGCCAGGGTTCCCTTGTTCTAGGCACTATACAAACACATCATAAAGACAGTGCCTGCTCCAAGAAGCTTCCAGTTTGAGTATAAGATTTAGGAGGCTTCAACAGGCAGAGAGAGCAGGACAGTGAGACCATGAGATAGTCAACATGAGAGCCAGAGATCACAGCACACCGACTATTGAGCTTTCTGTAGTCATCATAGCAAAGGAGAGTTTGAAGGAGGAATTTCTAAGAGGACAATGAAGTACCTTATGAGAAGTTTACAGGGAGCTTCATTCAGGAGGGAGGTAGCATGGGAGAAAGCACAAAGATGAAACTCATGCAATAAATAAATTTGTTAGTTGTTAAGTGCCACAGGGCTCCTTGTTTGTTTTACTGAACTAGACTAACACGGCTGCCCCTTTGAACTTGGCAACATGCAAGGCACTGAATATAGCTGCTTGAAGTGGCAATCCGTCAACTTCATTAATCAACTCACACAGATTCAGACAGAAGATACCCCATCTTCAAAGAGTCTCATTAAGTGGAATTTTCTCCCACAAAAGGTCATGAGATAAATAAATTTGTTAGTCTTTAAGTGCCACAGGACTCCTTGTTCGTTCTTCTGACAGTGCAACAGATGACCGATGAAATCTAGGTGGGCTAGGTGACCAGTCACAATCTTTACAAGGATTTATTTTTTTATTTTTTTTTGGAGATCAGAATCAGTTTGCTAAGGATTCATGGAGAGAAAAAGGGCTAAATGTCCAACAAACATAATTCACCAGTAGTAATTCAACCACCTGTAGGTACAGTGTTGAAGTAAAATAACCCTAAGAGATGAAGGGAGCAGGAACACTGTGTTTCAGATGAGGAGTCCTGTGGCACTTAAAAACTAACAAATCTATTTATCACATGAGCTTTTGTGGGAGACAATCCCGCTTTGTCAGACGCTTTGAAGATGAGAAAACTTACTGTAAGAACTTGCATCTTAAAGTGTCTGACGAAGTATGATTGTCTCCCACAAAAGAATATGATAAATAAATTTGTTAGTCTGTAAGTGCCATGGTACTCCTCATTTGTTTTACTGAACTAGACTGACACGGCTCCCCCTTTGGATCTTGTGTTTCAGATGATCCACCAAAATAAATGGGGCATCTGAATGATTTAGTCTGCTTCTGATTTGGTATGTGAAAACCTTGACACAGGGACTCTTATCTTCCTTTATGTCTGAATCTGTTGCAAAGCACGACATCAACACCCAAATAATCTATAATCACAACTCAGTGATGTGGAGAGGCACAGGCAGACAGAATTTACACCTTACACATTCCTAGGAACAGCATCGTCAGTGCCCCCCCCCACAGATAACTTCCATATTTTCTACAATGGGAGTGCAATAGGGGGAAGAAGAGCTTGACAGGCCAGCTCCACACTGTGGGGACATGCAGAGGGGCTATGGCAACCCACTTGACCAGCTAGGGCAGGGGGAATATGTTCACCCCAGACTCCAACTTCTGGCCTGGCTAGCGGATGGGACCTCAGGCAGAAGATTATGGGTAGGGAATGAGGCCAGAGTTCCCGTGCTCCTTTGGGGCCCCAGAATTGACCAGGGCTCCTGGGCACAGGCCCGTTGTCCCATGCTGCAATTCACCACAGTTCAGGTGATCCGTACAACACTGGCACCCCTAGGTGTGTGTCTAACTGGAAATCCAGCCCTGCAGGCAGGATGTTCCAGATGAGAGGAAATTCAGGAGGAGGAATGAGATTGTTTGAGAGGAGCAAGGAGGTCAGTACTGGATGAGCAGGAAGAGAAAGAGAGAGAAATGCCTAGTAAACTGACTAGAACAAGGCTATGGAGGAGTTAAAGCAGGTCTTCCTGACCTATAGGTCACGACCCAAAAATGGGTTGCCATGCTATTTAGGGCAGATCACCATGATCATCTTTAATACATTGAAAAATGAAATATATTATTAATTCAAAACTGAACCATGGGTCGCAAAGCTGACACCCAAACATAATCTGGGTCCCAGCCAACAAAGGTTAAGAACCCCGACTTAAAGCCAAAGTCTTGTAATGGATCCATCTTCTAAGCATCTGATGAAGTGGGTTTTTCTCCCATGAAAGCTCATGCGATAAATAAATTTGTTAGTCTTTAAGTGCCACAGGACTCGTTTGTTTTGCCAAAATAAAATGAGAATCCAGAGATGTGGGCATGATGCAGTTGTGTTTCTTTGTGCGAAAGAAGATGGCAGCATTACATACCGGTGGGAAGCTGGAGAGCTTACAGAGGTTGGAACTGCCATGCAAGAGGAGATGAATGTATAGATAGGTTTTCAGATGGAGTCAAGGCAGCAGCATTACACAGGTAGTGATGGAGAGGTGGTAAAAGTCTGTAGACGTGGGAGGTGGGGAGAAGGAGGAAAAGTCAGGCACAAGGAGGATGCCAGCATCAGAAGCACCCCTGGCCCGGGAAAAGACCCAAGGTTCTGGTGCTGGGACTCGAGGCTCAAGCCCTGTAAGCCCAGTGCCAGCAACGCCCTGGCCAACATTATGGATGGAGGAAACAAATGGAGGAGTTTATTACAATACAGTGACAAGGGTGGGGTTGAAGCCTGATGCAGCACAATACTCATGTCATAGCTCCAAGCAGCAGACCCAGCTAGGGAGGGGTGAACAGGGCTTTGCCACAGGTGCGCTGGAGTGGCTCAACAGAGCCGCTCTGTTACAGGGAGCATTTTGCACAGCCAGCCCCAAGCGCCGCTAATTGCAAGGGGCATGTTCTGATTGGAGCGTGCCCCGGGCGCTGAAACAGAGCTTTACTGCTCTGCCAAGCAGTAATGTGGAGCATCTAGACAAGCACCCTGTGTGGAACCATTGTGACCTAGTGATCCTGCTCTTTATCTGAATTTAGGTCTACAGATGTTGCTGTGAAGGCCCTGTTGAAGAGCTACAGAAATAAAATGATTTTAACATCTGTAGAGAGAGGAAGAGGAAAGGGCTTTCTCATGTGCTAGAAGATGTTCTACTGACTCACTAATTAAAACTTTGAATTCATCTGGCTGTACAGGGCAGTGTGAGTTCTGCAGTCTTAGGATGCCATCTCTAGTCCACTGCTGTGCTATACAACTTCCTTTAGGAGAGGTAACAGGGTACCTACATAGTGCTAGTGACACTAAAATAAAGTCCAGTCATGGTCTGAGAGATGGGCTCAAACAGTCTTGGCAATATATATTAGAAGAGCCCACAAAATTCTGTTTGTAATTTATTGAATGATATGGGTTAAATAACTATGTTAGTTTCCCTCATATGTGCCCACTGGATGAACAGCAATAGCTGATCCTCCATAATGCCCTCCCAAGCAATGCACCACCACAACCATCCTCATTTTTCAGATCTAGAAGCAAAATTTAAAATGAAGAATCAAGGAATAAAAGACAAAAGGGCAAGCTATCCTAACTGAAGCAAGCAAAAGCTGTTAGTATGAGCCATTGCAATAGAAATAGCCTGGAAAGTCTGCTTTTTGGAGGAGTTGCTCCAGCAGATCCAAATCTGATCCATGGCTTTGTCAATGGGATACGCTCTGCTTTTGGAGAACATGCTACCTATCTGCAATAATAACAAGTGCAAGGCCTGGGTCTATAGAACAGAGACATCTACTGGAGACTTGCTTTGAAGGCATGTATTGCAGCTCTGACTTTTTGGACTGAATTCATACCAACTATTAATCCTAAAATTTCTCCTAATTTCTTTTTTCTATTGTGCATAAGTCATAATTATGCTTCTTCTTTTAAAAGCAAATCTTGTTTTTTTCTTTAAACTGAGTGGCCTTCTGTGAAACACAACAGAAACTAAAACAAACTCAATGTATCATTGTAAAGTTATAACCTCTCAACAATGAGGAAGCAAAGTGGACACCCTTGGGGTGGGGAATGTGGATAAACTAGTGGGCAGGGCACACTCAACAAACCTTCACGTCACAGAAATACACATAGGCTATGCCTACACTGCCAAATTAGTTCGGACTAAGGAAACTTAGTCTGGACTAATTTGACCCATGGCCATACAGGGCTTTGCCTAGTCCGATCTAAGAAATTTCTTAGCTTGGACTAGGCAAAGCTTGGTCCGAACTAATAAGACCCGTACTTAGTTTGACCTTCGTGCTTAGTTCAAACTTTAGTTCAAACTAAGCACGGGCAATACGCGAAATAATGGTTAGTTCGAACTTAAAAAGTTTGAATTGAGCCATTAGTTCGAACTGGCCAAGTGTTCTATTTCGAACTAAAAAAGTTAGTTCAAACTAGAATGCGTGGCTAGTTCAAACTAAAAAGCTGCGGTTAGTTCAAAATAGCCTGAGGTTAGTTCAGGCTAACCCCTGGCTTTTTTAGTTTGGACTAGCAAGTCTGAACTAAGAAAGTAGATGTAGACATTGCGATAGATTTCTCTATCCATGCCCCTCAGAAGGAGCTGCACTCTCCAGGGATCCCAGAGCATGAAACAAATGATAGCCTTTGCAGGGACTGAATAGGAGGACTCTTGGCAATGGCATTTCCCTTTTCTTCAGCGTTCCACTATCCAGCTTGTGCAGGGTGGTCTTTCTGACGACACAGATGTCATCACAACTTCCATGAGGATGGGGATTTACTTCTAGGCATAGGCACTGGGTGGATAACAGCCCTACTCACACATGGACAGTTGGAGAGCTCACAGAAGTGGGAACTGCCATGCAAGAGGAGGTGCTGGGGGCACTGCCCACTCCCAGGCTTGAAGTGGTTTCCATTATACACAGGATTTAGTTCAATGGCTCTCAGCAGTCTCTCACTATAAAAATTGTTCCAGCACTCTCGCTTCCAGAGCTTGGATATTAAACATTTGGCAGGAAGAACTGCCCCTTTCCCTTTTGTTTCTGGCCTCTCAGGCTGGTAGCTTATTTTAACCTCTCTAATGCTAGTGATTAGCTCAGATCCTTCTACTTGACACTGGGGGCTTGTGTATATGCACGTTGTACTGCTTGACCCATGTCAATCTAGCTAATGCTGTACAGCCTCCCCTCAGCCAGTGTGAATGCAAGTATACTGCAATGAATATGCTTGTACCAATGTCAATGAATCCATATTAGGTGTTGTATTGGTATGTCTGTATCAGTAAAGAATCATAGCCCTAGCCATAGCTGTAGGAGTACAAAAGGTCTTTGTGCTCTTCCTTTTGTGTAAGAATAAAGGACTTCACTTGGTGGAGGTGGAATGAGCGCAGCTTTGCAGGACACGCTGCATTTACACAAGGAGTGCTTTGCTGATCTGGTTTAAAGCCCTCCTAACACAGATGTGGCCTCAGCTGGTACACTGACTATCTCTCCCTCACCCCTTCAGAAGGGTTAAACTGCAAAGACGTGCTGTAGTGCAGGCAGGGACTCGTTCTCTAGTTTGTCTCTGGCTTGTTTTAAAAATGAAGTGGCTGAAATATTTTGAGTTGTGAAGCTCTTACTCCCCATAGAGGCTTTTTAGAGAAATTTCATCTGTTTATAGAACCATGCATTTGTCCCAGTGAGCTTGTAGTAGCACCAATCCTCAATCAGTTAAAGTCAGGGGGTTGTTTAAATGTAAAACCAAACAAGCTGTGTTACCAAGGATGTGAACTTTGTTGCTATTTCTCCACTGCACTTGTACAAAGGATCTAAGCTACATTTTGTGTTTCCTTCTTCTCATTCTTTTTTTAAAAAGTCACTCAGGATTCAGACATCATAAAACCTTCGCCTGTGAATAGAAACCCTGAGAGTGAGAGTGAATTCACTGACCACAGCAAATACTTTTTCTCTGTTTCTCCAGAACCATCCTGAACTCATAAAACAGCATGCCCCCCTTCAATACCTGCCATCAAGGTGCTAGGTGGATGGAGGAGTGGTATATTGTTGGTAGCTGTCCCCAGAGGCCAGGAACTCTGGGAGAGGGCCTGGAGGCCAATTAGGTCAACGTAAGGGCTTTCCCCATCTGCATTGGCTTAAGTCGGCTGAATAAGGTTGACTTAAGTGTTAAGCCAACCTTAACAAGTGGTGTCACTAAGTTGACTTAAGAAAGCACTTAAGTTGACTTAATAAAAGCCCAGTGTGGCTGCAGGAGTCTGTAGGTCAACTTAACCTTCCTTAAGTCAATCTAAGGCTCTAGTTTAGATATATCCATAAAGACTAACAAATGTATTTAATTTATTAGTCTTTAAAAGCGCCACCAGACTCCTTGTCTGTTTTGCTGAACTAGACTAACATGGCTACCCTTTTTGCATTGACGAAGACATTGGTGAGAAAATGTTAAACTCCTTCAGCTCTGTAAATTCACTTTCTGGTACTCTTGGTCTAACATTTAGAATTCTAGCTTATTTTTGCCTGTTAATATTTCTAAAGATTGTTTAATATTTTTTCAGTATTCTACAAGCAACTTTTCCCTTACCTTTGGTCAGAATTTCCTGTCACTTTTCTCCTGTGTATTGGTGTTGGCAGACACCCTCCATTATAAAGGGGCTGTGTTTCAGTGGGGAAACATGTAGCTAACTCACAAAGCACAGCAAAAGGAAGGTAGTATAGATACTCATATTATATCCTAGGTATTTAGATTAAAAGCATCTGTGTTTTCCTTATGTTATTTCTCAATCATGCGGTTTGTTGTAGGGTCACTCACCCCCTCATGAACAAGAGTAGCACTGTAGTGCCTGCCTCAGTTTCCCCTTTGATTCCTCAATAACTCATCCCCTACACTTATACATGTAACAAAGGTTTACATCAGTTCAATGTTGTCTGGATTAGGGCTGACTATTTATAATATCATTGATATCAATATCGCAGAATTACAGTGATCACACAAGATATGCCATGTAAAGTATCAATGGAAGGTTGTCATCTGCTAAGTATGATAATCTTATCTATTGGTATGTATCATCTTTGGCTATGTCTACACCGGCAAATTAGTCCAAATTAAGGAGGTTTAGTCCAGACTAATTTAGCCCATGGCCACAGTAGATTTTCCCTAGTTCGAACTAAGAAATTTCTTAGTTCAAACTAAGTAACGCTTAGTTCAAACCAACTAGTACCCCTGATTAGTCCAGACTTAAGCGCCTAGTTTGAACTTAAGTTTGAACTGAGCACAGTGTGGCCACAGACTAACCCTTAGTTCAGACTTAAGAAGTCCAAACTAAGCCAGTTAGTTCGAACTAATTGCGTGCTCTAGTTTGGACTAAGCATTAGTTCGAACTAGAACATGCAGTTTATTTGAACTTATAAGCGCAAGGTTAGTTTGAAGTAAACCATGGTTAGTTCAAACTAAGCTTGAACTTATTAGTTTGGACTAACAAGTCTGAACTAACTTTGGCTGATGTAGGCATAGCTTTGTCCTATAAGCTATGAATATGTGCGATATTCTGTATCTAAAACTTGTGCTATATTCCTGGGTGACATCCCCAGACAGTTTAATATCAGCATTGATGACTCATCAAGGGCCATCACCTATACCAGAGTTTAAAACCTTTATTAGAAGCTGTACACCTACAGTCTTAGGGTTTCATCTGAAGTACCCCTTCATGGCTTTCACTCTACCTGACATTACCATAGTTACAATAAAAGGCATAATGGCCTAATTAACACGTTCATATATATTAAGTAATTTATATCACAACAGAACTGACATTATGTCAGGACAAAATTTGAAACAGTACTTGAAGGTCTTAATTACAGCTTTGGAGGTACATATATTCTGCACTGTATTGGCTTGTTTCACAGTCCCTGATCAACATTAATTTTGTACTACTTAATCTTACTTTAGGTAAGGAACTTCAAGAGAAGAGATAATCAGGGCCTCTGAAACCAGCAGTAAATGATTATCACATTATCTTATATCCATCTAAATTAGGAGTGCTTGTTAAATATTTACATCAATAACATTTACCATAAAAAACCACAGAATGCTTAAATTTGGTATAATTTGAGATATTTAGTTAAAACTCTGTGTGTGTGTGTGTGTGTGTGTGTGTGTGTGTGTGTGTGTGTGTGTGTGTGTGTGTGTGTGTG
>ML682063.1:3117472-3243918 GCA_007922195.1 Podocnemis expansa
GGCCGCGGCCCCGGCCTCCAGCAGCCACTTCTGGCCTGGCCCCACCGGTGGCTAGTTGCCCGTGGCGGCACGGCCTCCCCCTGGCCCTATCACTGGCCAGGGGCGGGGCCTGCCGGGCAGCCAGCTGGGCCCCGGATCCTTGGCCAGGGATGGGGCCACCACAGCCATGGCCAGCCGGGGATCGGGCCCTGGATCCCCAGTCCAATTGGGCTGGAGATCCGGGGCACTGGCTTTGGGACCTGGGGCACGTGCCCCGGTGTGACCAATGCCAGCAACACCTCTGAGAGGGGCAGCATGGGAAATGTGGCAACATGGCCCCCTCACTGGGCCATGCCCCCACCCAACATATAGAAGAAGGAAGGCACCTTGGGAAAGAGAAGGACAAAAGTGTTATTTCGAAATAATGGTTATTTTGAAATAACACGTCCGAACAGCGTTATTTCAAAATAACAGATGATTCAAATTAAAGTAGGTTTAAGTTACTTTGAAATAACATCTCTTGTTTCGAAATGATGGAGCTCATCATTTTGAAACAAGAAAACGTCGTGTGGACCTAATCTTTCTTAAATCAAAATAACCAGTGTTATTTTGATTTAAAAGATACATGTGGACTTACTCCATGAGAAAACCATTGAACTTCAGAATGAAGAAGAAGCGCTCAATAGTCTGCATCCATTTCATCTCACAGAGCAAGAAAAATGCAGGAGTTCAGAGGCCTGGCCTTAATGAAATTCACAAGTTTTACAAGAGAAAGTAAATCATCATTCAATTTTGGGCTCAGTTCCTTCAATGGCAATGCCTGTCTGTGTAAAATACAATGAGTTGAAACAGCATTTAGTGCCACCTGCTTTATTCTTGCTACCAAACCGCTTTTATTACCAGTCAGAGCCCTTGCCCCATCTGTGCACATACCCCCCCAGTTTTTCCATGAAAGGCTATTCGTGGTTATGTTCCGGTTAAGTAGTTCAAGAATATCTGCTCCTGTTGTTCATTTTGGCAGTGTAAGATGATAACAAAAAATCTTCAACCAAGTTCTTTTTCCAGACATACCAAATAAATACTAATAGCTAAGCTCGAGTTCCCATGTCTGTGGATTTATTAGCTTGGAGTGCATATGCAGAAACTGTTTTCAATCTCTCTGTTACCTGCACCTCTATATTGAGCGTCATTTCAGAAATTCATCAAGAAACAATGTTATTTGATAGCGGTATCTTTTTTACTTGACTCACTTGCTCACTGCCGAATGTTACTTCACAGATGTCCACTGCAGTAGGTATAATTAAAAATTCACCTATCGTATTCCTTCTTGCACTGGAAAGTTGGTGAGATATCAGATACATGGCCTTCAGAACACTCTCACTAACTGTTAAAGTATGAGTAAATGTTTCCTTTCACCATTTGAAATTTGCAAGCTTTCTTTCAGAGTAGTCGATCAATTTTCCAACTAAGTTTGAATGTTTCGTTTCCAAGTACACTTTTAACTAAGATGATTTCATACATTCATTGGAGAGCTCCTCCAGACAAATTGTGCACTTAAGTTTTGGTTTATCTTTATGACGCAAATATTTAAATCCAAACTGCAAGCAATCACTGTACTTATAAACTGTTTGCAGCTTTTCACTTTCTGTAGACTGTTTCCTTCCTGAGCTTTTTGTTTGCAATTAAGACTTTTATCCATTTTTAACTTAAGAAATGATACAAGGCTTAATCTGAAATGAACGTACTCTGTCAAAAAATGCTTTTCAACCAAACATGATACTGTTGCAGCCATTTGAATTGAAACCCATGCAATCAAAATAATACATGTGAATTCTTTTAGTGCAGTCAACTAAATGCATACATATACCTGTAAACTTGTGCAACTGAAATTAAGCACCCATGAATTATCACTTAAAATTCTGATAGACAACAATTGTTAAACAAAAAAAGTTTTACATGTGTTTGTGTTGTAGAGAGAATATATTCAAGACCATTTTCTATTTTTTTTAATAATCTTTTGCACTTCTGAGTCCTCTTGCATACCCTCTGTGATACTCTGAAGCACCCTCAGTTGAAAACCTCCTAACCATACAATAAACCCAGGGAGAGAAGGCAGGGGATGCAGGGACATGCCTGTTGTCACATGGGGACTGCAAGTGCTTTTTCAGGCCCACATACTGTGAGCTTGTGTTCCAGACAAGCTGCATGGCAAGAAGTAGAAATGGCTTCTGCACCATCTCCATCTTCTCTTCAGTCCTGCTTCCTACCTCTAGATCTGACTCTACATCTGAAGGTGTGAAACAAAGGACTCAGACTCAGCCTGGTTGCTCTCCAGAGAAACTGTACAAGCCTGCAAACTCCAGTGCAGCTAAGAATCTGATACCTAAAAACTTTAAAGTCATTTGTAAGTATCTGATTGCTTTGATCATTTAACATCTCTCTTCATGTTTGTTTCTGTTCTTTTATAATCAGTGGTTAAAGTATAATTTGATGGACCCTGGAAGCCTCCTAATCTCTGGGCCTCCTTCTCATAGTGTCCAGGCCCTCTTCATATATGTGCTGGCCCCAGCCAAGGTAAGCATTTACAACCACTTCTCAGTACCATACGCATCAGTTATTGCACCATAAAAATACTGGCCCCAATCCTGGCCTCATACGCTGCCCCCTCTACACCTCTGCACCTTCCTGACCTCGATTCTGGCCTCACATTCTGCCTCTGCTGCCCCCTGGCCCTGATCCTAGCCTCACACACTGCCCCCTCACCCTGATCCTGGTCTCACAGGCTGCCCCCTCCACCCCTGTACCCCTATGTTGGGCCCACACATTGCCCCCTCCATATGCCTACCACCATCCTGGCCTCACACACTGCCCCTTCCACCCCCATACCCCCAATCCCAGCCTCACACACTGCCCCCTGCGCTCCCCTAAATGGTACTTGGTCCTGACATGAATGCATGGTCCCTGGCCAGGCTGCTTCTGCCCTAAGCACACATCTGAGCATGCTCAGGGTGGGAGGTTTGAAAACTCCCCCAGCCTGGCCGCAGCTCCCTGCCAGGCAATGTTCCCTCTAAGCTGCGTGGGTGTGCGGCCACGCAGCCCGCCACAGCCCCCCCACGCAGGGAAGGCTGCCAGCCGCACAGGGCCGGCAGCCAGAGGCCCTGCTCAGAGCTCCTGTGGAGCAGGGAGCTATTAAAACCCCCGCCCAGAGAAGCTCTAACGGAGCATGCCCAGAATGTCTGAGCATGCTCCGTTAGTGCTTCTCTGGCCCCAGGAGCTGTGGCAGGGCCATGCCGCTCCAGCGGCAGGGTAGGATTGCAGGGAGGGGGTGGGCAGGCTGGGGGGGTTACCAGGGGAGCGGGCCCGGGGGGGGCACCAGGATCGGGCCTGCACAGGGGGTGGGGGGCCCCACGCAGTGAGCAACATGAGTTGCTCAGCTGCCAGAGGCTCTTAGAGGGAACATTGCTGCCAGGGCAGGGTGGAACATGCATTCCACCTGATTTTTCTATTTTTCAGGGCCCCAGAATTCTGGTCCCTCAAATTTGTAGTTCCAGGGTGTTCTGACTTACTTTAACCACTGTATAATAAAACTTCTGTTTCAGATACTAAAGGATAAGCTGGCAGTGTGGCATTAATAATCAAAGTTAAACTGATCTAGCAATGTGGCTGACCTTTTGGGGATCAGGGGAACATTTTGGTAAAGTGAATAGAGTTTTTCAATAACTTGTCTCTGTACTGGATCTAGCTACTGATTGGGAGCCAGAGACTGAAATGCACTAAAAGGGGCTGTGCATTTTTTTCTTGGGATTTCTTGATAACCAGTGTGGGGAATCAGGAGCACTGTGACTAGTTGGTTTGTGACTGGTCAATAACAGCCCTTCTTGGGCTTGGTTTTATTAATGCAGAGGTAGACAAAACTGGCTTACAGCTAGGCACCAGCAATTTTACTTTTGGTTGCAAGAGGGTGCTCCTCTATTACATTTCTTCAGTGGAACTAGGTGACAGGGTACTAAAACTGGTCACTGTGGTGACCAGAAACATAGCTGGTCAAGGCCTGTATTAAGGATAAATTCAAAATAAACACAGAATCTTCCACCCTAGCCTTAAACTGGGCATAATCTCCTCCTCCCTGAAATACTGTACCTTCTCGATCTTTGAGTTGCTGGAGGCACCAGGTCAGACCTGCCCAACCTTTTACCTAAAAGAAAAACAAAACTTCCAGCCTGGGCTTTCTATCCAGGCACAACTCCCTTCTTCAGGAACTATGCAAGAGACTCTCCTCCTGCAGCTTCACTCTGCAATCCCCCTTTGGCTATCCAAGGGCCTTTTTGTTTTTCTAATGCCTGTAGTCTATAGAATTAGTTGGCTTGCTTGCACATATATATTTTTAAATATTGATGTTTATAGCTATAATAGAGTAGTTCCAATGCAAGAAGTGCCTGCAAGCCATATCCTGGATGAAAAGTTGAAGCAGTAAGTGTACATGTGTTCAAGATCTTTGGCCGAGAGAAGGAACAAAAAGCTACATATGAGGTTATGACTTTGTCACACTGGATAAGTCAGGAGGAATCAAAGCAGAGGTCTAGTTTAGGCCACTAATAAACTTCCCAAGTATACCACAAAACTCTCAAAAAGGGCCACAAAGGTGAGATGAGCAAACTGCTGGAACAATCTGGAAAGAATATTAAATATGTCATTAATATGCATGAACATATAAGCCTATAGAATAATTATACCCCAAAAATTTGTGAGTGAAGAAGCCAAGTTGGACTAAGAAGGAGGACCCGTACCATGACGGGTATAAAAAGAGCAAATCACATTACTATTGTGCCCTTGTTGCCAAGAAGGTCAACGGCATACAGGGTTGCCTCAGCAGGAGCATTGCCAGCAGATCAAGCAATGTGATTATTCCCCCCTATTTGGCATTGGTGAAGCTGCATCTGGAACACTGTGTCCAGTTTTGGTTTCTCCACTCCAGAAAGAATGTGGACAAATTAGAAAGAGCTAAGGAGGGCATCAAAAATGATTAGGGGGGTTGGGCCACATGACTCATGAGGAGAGACTGAAGGAACCAGGCCTGTTTAGTCTGCAGAAGAGAAGACAGAGAGGATTTGATAACTACCTTCAACTACTTGAACGGGTGCTCCAAAGAGGAGGGAGCTAGGCTGTTCTCAGTAGTAACAGAGGATAGAACAAAGAGCAATGGTCTCAAGTTGTGGGTGGGGAGGTCTAGGATGGATATTAAGAAACGCTTTCTCACTAGGAGGGTCATGAAACACTGGAATGGGTTACATAGGGAGATGGTGGAATCTCCATCTTTCGAAACTTTTAAGACCCAGTTGGATCAAACCCTGGCTGGGATGATTTAGTGGGAGTGGTCATGCTTTTAGCAGGGGATTGAACTAGATGTCTAACCTCATGAGGTCCCTTCTAGCTCTACTATTCTATGATTCTATGACCGTGCAATTGTCAGTTACTTCTTCCTTAAGCTTCCTTTAGGGCTTGTCTATACTGGGGATGGGGTTGTAATTCAAGTTTAGGCTGTTAAATTACAGAAGGCAAAGGCAAAGGTGAGTGATCAGAGCAAATTGCTTGCTCAGAGTCTTACATCCTCACTACCCACATTACTTCCTAAAATGCATTGCATTGTAGGTAGTAGGCACTGGGGTTTGTGGGGAGGCAGTCGTCCACAGGTCACTCTCCCACCCCTCTTCTCTAAGGGAAAAAAAGGCAGGAAAAGCTTTCCTTGCTGTCTCTCTGCTGCACACACCATGGAGAGGCCACAGAGCTGCATGAAGAGAGAGGAATTAACCTAAAACTTTCCAGTGTTGCAGGCAGGGGAGGAGCTATGTTGCCATGGTAAAGCAGACAGGAAAACCCAGAAAAGCTGCTCTCTGGCTACATGGACCTAAATTCCAATTGTAGATTTCAGCCTCAGGGATACACTACTTGCAGGGGTGGTGTGAGCTGGCCAAATCACAGCTCCATTTGTTTCAAATTTACTGCTCTGACAGTGGAGACAAAGGCTGCAGAAGGCTGAGGTAAGCAGCATTATGCTGAATGTCACTGTCAGTGTAGAGCAAGGGTTTAGTTAGCATTTTCTAGAATCTTTGTCCTATGTGCGCACATAAGTATTACTCGTAGCTCTTATCTCTCTAGCACTGTCAAGTACTCCACCCAAGAACTGAGGAACCAGACATCTCTCTCAACCAGGTCATCAGGGAAAGATGTGAGTATATTAATTCAAAGCATATGGTGTGCATATACCTTTATCTATCATATATACTTTAGAACAAAGTTGTCATTCTAATCATTATCCATTTGATTAATTAGTTTCTTTTAATCATTCATCTATCAGTTTATACTACCTTAATAAAAACTTTAAAATTATACAAATTCAGTTACCAGTGAGAATTCCTATTGTACAGTCTGGGAGTCCTGGTAAAAACTCCCTGGAGCCTGATTCCAGGACAGGAATCTCACTATCTTCTGATCAGATCCACAGGGGAGTCTATAACCACATTCAAATTACCAAACATCCAGAAATCAGAAAACACCCCAAAGGCCTAATTTAGTCATATGACTCTTTCACATGATTTAATACAGTTTCTCCGCTTACCACATCACAGGTGGGCTGAGACCATCTCCCTTTAAAAGGGTCAGCCACCTTGTGACAAGATACTTGTTAACCAAATCAAAACTAGACAGGAAGACAGTATAACACCCTACAGAAAGAAGAGAGTCAGAACAAAAGCATAGAAGAAACACCACAGCAGACAATGAGGAGGAGCTGTTTCCCTTTGCTTCTTCCCAAACCATAAATAAGATAACAGATGAGAATGCATTTAAATCCTCTGCAATTGGGGGCCCTAGGTGAGGGCCCTTTATAGGACCCCCTGTAGGCCCCCAATGCCGCTCTCACTGGGGCACCAGGCCCCACTGCCGTCCTTACTGCCCCCCCACAGTCCCAACTCCCAAGGGGGGGAGTGGGAGGCCACAGATCTCCCAGGCCAGAGGCTGCACCGCCCACCTGCCCACCTGGCCTCTCTGCACCGGGGGTGCAGCAGCGCTACTTGCCTACCCGCAGCCAGTGAGGCATCCCCAGGGGGAGGGAAGAGAGAGGCCAGCACAATGCTTTGGCTTCCCAGGAGTTGAGCTCCCTGGAGCAGCCTGTTCTGAAGAGTTCAGGCTACTTCACCCCTGGCCAGCTCAGGCCCTGGATCAGGCTCATTCAGGCCAGCGGTGGCCAGGGGCAAAGCGGCCCCAACTCTCCAGAGCAGGCCACTCCAGGGGTCCCCATTCCTGGCAAGCTGCAGTGGCACATGAGCCACTATCTTCCCTCCTCCTGTGGAGGCATGGCTGACCGTGTGTATGCTGGGAGAGCTGCTCCGTCCCTGCTGGAGAGATGCCCGCTGGGTAGGTGGGCGGCACAGCCGCTGGCCCTGGCAGTCCGCAGCACCCCACTCCCCCACCACCCCGTGGTGTGAGCGCAAGGGTAAGTGAAGCAGGCAGCTGCTACAGGGCCCCCTTAACTGCTCAGAGCCCTAAGCAACCACCTGCTTTGCTTATCCCAAAAGCTGCCTCTGTCTGCACCATTCATGCTCCTGCAGAGAAGATCCTCCAGTTCTTTTTAAGGTGGACTCAGAGGTTCAGAAGTGTGTTCAAAACTTCAACTAGAAGGGCAGCTATATTTTAAAATTCAACACTATAACTGTTTCAAAGAAGAAGCACTAACTTGATGGGCTTGAGATTTTTGTGATACAAAGTTGAAGGTATCCTCAAATTCAGCAGGGTATTTTAGTTTTTCCAGAAATAGGGCTACAAAGCAGGAGGTTAGGAAAGTCTTGGAGAGAAAGGCTGTTGTGGACTGAAAGACAATTTCTTGGGGAAGAAAGTGGGATCTGCCATGAGATTACTATGGCAGCCAAACTGGAGAAAAATGGACACTGCGGCATGGTCTACATTATGAAATTAGGTTGGTGGGGTGCTCAGGGATGTAAAAATCCACATTCTTGAGTAATACAGGTACCATCTTCACTGAAGCGCTACAGCCTCACAGCTACTAAGTGGGTAAAAGCTGTGGACATTGAAGCTGCTATGATCTGGTGGTGGTTTTCCTAGAGTTGCTGTGTCATAGGGTGGAGTTAAGTTGCACCCCTTCCTTTTGTTTAACCCTGACCACTCTTGCCCCCCCCTTCTCTCCTCTAACCATTCTCTAACTTAATTGCCCATTAAAACTTCTTCTGCCTGCCTTCCCTTTCCTTCTGAACGTCTCTGGTAAAACTGTCCAAAATAGCTGATGGGGGAGACTCTCAACCAACCCATCTCTAACCTCTGCCTGCAGCAGCAACCTCTACTTCACTAGGCTACCAGCCATTCTGACATTATCACAGATTTGTCATTCCTACGGTATCACCATAAATGGCATTTGATACCACAAGCACAGAAGATTAGGCTGTTCAGTTGTTGGCAAATGCTTTAATCAAGGAATCACAGAATCACAGAACTGGAAAGGATCATGAGAGGTCATCAAGTTCAGTCACCTTTAAAAACTAATAATTCAATGATCAGAAATATCCTGACAAGATGCATATAGCAACATTCTGTGGGATTTAGCTTCATTTCAGATTAGAAAAAACCATCCGAGCACCTGGCTGCTACTGTTGATCACTACTAAATGCAACAGTTGACATAGTTATTGTGTGGAACTACCAAATGGGACAGCTCCTTACATAGTGAATACCAAGCCAGAAGACGGCACAAATATAAAGAGGCCCCTTGATTTAGTGCATAAGACAAGAAAAGATATACACAGAGGAGCACAATATCAATAGCCTAAATCAAAGCAGCGCAGGGAATTAGTGGTCTGGAATGCTCATCCCTCAGGACCCAGGGACAGACTCCTTCTTGACTCAGGTACAGGAAGGGGGACAACTGAGGCCTCAAGATCCTACCTAACCACATAGTCCCAGAAAGGAGCAGTGGATGTGAGTCGTCCAAGTGGCTTAGAGGCTGTAGCGATGCTGCCGATCAGAGAAGAGCAGCCAGGGGGCAGCTGGCTAATCCAGGCCCGGCAGGCCCATGTAAAAGGAGCTGTAGTATAAAGCAAAGGTGTAGACAGTTGCTGCCTGGAACCAGAAGAGTGAAGCATGTGCTTGGCTGAAAGCCCAGCTTGCTCTCTGGCAGAACGTGTGCTGACAGGCATCAGGAGAGCATGAAGAAAGTCCTGGCTGGCTGCTGGGACACAGTCCAGACACGGCCCTGTGGTAAGGGTGAAGAATGTGTTGGGGCTGCAAGGAAGCAATCCAAGGAATCGTACCAGTAATGCAGCTTAGATAAAAGGATATGGTGGATGACTGCTATTTATAGGGTCCCTGGGTCAGAGCCCAAAGTAGTGGGTGGGTTTGGGTCCCTCCCTATTAGCCATCGGGAAGGTGGCTTGGCTTGGACTTTGATGCACTCTTGATGGGGAACTGAGCCATTAAGTGGCCCAGCTAGGACTAGACAGGCTCACAGAGGTGAAGAGTCTTGCAGGAGGAAGCCTTGGGGTGCAGCCCCATAACAGAACTGTTGACTATAGGGGGCAATTTAAAAGCTGAGCCTGGGGTCAACCAAGAGGGAAATGATGATGGTCCTGTTGGACTAACTAAGGACCTAAGGGTGGGATGTGAATTGATGCCAATGGAGGATGTTCCGGGTAGGGGCCCTGTTGGCCTGTATTACCCGGAACGGGTTTATCTATTTTGTTTTCATACAAATTGTGTGACTCAGCCAGAGACTGAATTGCTGAAGACTCCAGCAAGGCAGAGCAGCATGCTCATTCAGCCAACGGGTGCTCATGAGAGGTGAGTGCTATCCTGTTACCAGGGAGGTAGTCGAATGACTCCCATTCACAGAACAGTTCTGGCCCCTGCTGGCCATGGGTCTGAACCACTAATCATTTACTCAAGTTAAACTGGTTCCAGTTACAGCAGAGGAGCAAGTGACCATTTGGTGGATGTTCAGAGCCCAGGACTGGGTATTGGGATTAACTCTGTTCTCTTAGGGGTGTCCACTGGTTGCATCAACCTGTGAGCTTCATCACCTCACTGTGACTCAGTTTCCTTCACTATAAAATAGGGCTAATGGTGCCATTCTCGGGTGGTTTTTCAGATCTGCCAGCCCTGCCATGCTATAAAGGCATAGCATTAACATTAGTAATTAACACACAGCCTGAGACTGCTCTGTGCTTACTTACGAAGGAATGTTATAAACTGGATTTCACACTTCTGTGATGAATGATGTGTTGCTCTGTTCAAAAGTGCTGTCTCAAGGAATAAATCCTTGGAACACAGATTCACCAAAGTTTCATAATAGCAACACCATGCAGGCATTTATAAGCAATAACATTTTGTTATGTGTCATTATGGCACTGAGCAACTGGAGTCTACTTTTACCCCAGTTAAGGCTTGATCATGAGAGGAAGAGAAGAGATAGACATAAATCTGTCTGAGGTTAATAAGGACTCAGAATGAACCCCACTTGATGGGATTAATGCAAGGAGGAAGAACATACTTGTATGGTGCCTTTTTACCATGGATCTCAGTGCTTTACAAAGTATCCTTTCAGTTTTACAGATAGGGAAATTGAAGCCCTGAAGATTAAGTGACTCAGCCAAGGTCACACTGCTGATCATTGGCAGAATTGGAAGTGTGAATTGTAGCTGCTCAGGAACAACACAAAGAATGTGGATTTCAAATGTACAACATGCTTGCCATTGATTGAAGGGGAAATCCCAATTTTCATAGAAGGCTCTTTCCAAGGCAAAGTCTGTTTTGACTGACTTCCCCCACCCCATCTGCTCTGAGAGCAAACAGGAGGTGATCTTTGATTAAAGTGTATGTTACTACAGATTGGCCTGGTGTGTGGGGGGGATCTTAGCTGACTGACTCTGAGGTTCAATAAATGGGTCTGTTGTCTGTAGGTCAGCTATTCCAATGCACACAGGAGTTAGTGTGAGCACTGTATCCAAGATCAAAAAATTGATTACTAATAGTTGCACTGCTATAAAATCTTCCACCTGAGTATCTCAAAGCACTCTGCAAGCTTCGTATGAATTGCTTCTCCCACCAGGGTGACATACGCATTATCCTAATTTTACAGAAAAAACACCAGAGAGAGATTAAGGCCCAAATTTTCAAAACTGTCCACTTACTTTAGGTGGCTGCATTTGAAAATGAGTCTAATAACTTGTGGAAGATCATAGAGGAAGACCATGGCAGAAACAGGTACAGAATCCACAACTCCTAATGTCTAGGGTCTTGGCCACATGGATAGTTAACTAGGCTGCTGAATTTCTACAGGTAGCTTCACTCCTCCACCTTCTCCTCAACCTCCAGAACAGATAGGTCTAGGAGTTTCTACCCCAACAAAGCTCCACCATGGATTTAGAGAGTTCTGTCACGTTAAGGGCACCTACTGTGCTTAGAGCATCAAAATATCTAGTGCTAACCCTAGAATTAAATTGGGAAGTGTTGTCTTGTACATTGGCAAGCAGGGCCAGCTCAAGGGCATTTTTGCAGTTAGGCGGACTGCCGGATGAATATGCCTTACAGACTACCCACTAAAATCCAGAGTTTAGGGACTACTCATGCAATCAGCAGGAGTTTTGGCATGGAGGTGGTTTTGGAAACTCCATTAGGCCCCACCTGCGTGTTGGGTTCCTAAGCATCTTCCCAAATCTGGCCCTAGTATCTCCTACTCTATGTAACTTGCTGTTCTGACTGCAGGGCAAGCGCAGCCATGTCTTCATTGCCTTCCATGGAGCTTGCCTTAAAAATGCAAATTAGTCAGTGAAGACCAGATGTCTGGAGCTTCAAGGGGCAAGAAAAGACGCTGCTTGCTCAGAGGTTCTGCTGGTGGGGGAGAGGAAATGGGATGCTGAGCTGTCATATGTAGCTCATCCAACCACAAGTTCCTTTTGCAAAGTATGGGAAGCAGAGACTTCAGGTTGCAAGCTGCTTGCCTCCTCCTGTAGTGTGTTGTGTGGGCTCCCCTCACTGCTCCGTATGTACAACTCATACCACCTCTGCCCACCCCCATGGTCTTCTTCTATCTCAGCTCACTCCAGCCACCTTCCCAGTTACTAAGCTACTCTTGGTTTCCCCAGCCCAGCGCCAATGCTTCCCGGGAGGTATAGAGTCAGAAGCTGGGGCAGAGGGAGCCCTCCTTGGTGGGGGACTGGGGCAAGTTGTCCCTGTGGCCCCCCCGGGTGGCCCTGGTTGTCAGGGAAATTAGGCCAGCCCTCACTGAAAATAGCAGCTACTTGAAGTCCTGAATCCCAAGCAGACTGACTCACAAGCTGCTCTTCCATTGCTCCCCTGGGACCAGAGAGAAGAGAAAGTGTTCATTCCCACCAGCAGGGGAGGCAATTCACAGGCTGATTCCTCCCCTTCCAACAGCCTGTGGTCCTATAAATCGGTAGGCCCCCTCTTAGCTGGCCCATGGGTTGTGACTGGGCATGGTCTCCTTATACGAGGGGTCTCAAACCCAAATCACCACCAGAGCCACATGAGGACTAGTACAGGGCTGCATGAGGACTAATATGTTAGCCTGAGGGCCGCACCATTGAACTCCTTTCATACAACGATATTGCAAATATCAGTAACAATAATGTCGTTGCAGACCACAGGAAATAGCTTTAGGGGCTGCATGCAGCCCGTGGGCTGCGTGTTTGCGACCCGTGCTTTATGCTTTGCTTGTGTTTTATTTTATGCCACGTGAAATCTGAAGCTACACACCGTGCTAGTCAAATAATCTGTCTAGCTTCTTTTCTCCAATTTGTTAGGTCTGATGAAACAAAGTCTGCCTGTCCGTGACTCCAGGGAAAGGCATGTGAATCTGGATTTCACAATGTCTCCTTTAACCGTCTTTCATTCAAAACAACCTACTCTTACCCTGGAGCTAATTTAAACGCCTCTCCAAGTCCTGCACAGTGGCGACAAGCTTCACTGCAGTGTCAGGAGAGCTGCTGTCTGGCAGCCGAAAGCAAGGACAGCACCAGGGGCTTCTGGCAGTAGGGCAGCGAGATGCACTGCAAAACACGTGCGCTGATTCTCTCAGCAGCCAGTGCCTACTGCTGCTGCACACGCCCACTCCCAGCTGCCTGGGCCTGAGTTGTTTACTTTCAAAGCTATTGGCTGTGGCAGCTCTCTTGCCTTACTGGGCAGGCGGGCCCTGGCACATGCAGCGCCAGCACAGAGAGAGTTCTGCGGCAGAAGGGCTCTCTGTACACATGCACCTGCTCATCAGCCATTATCTTGCAACTCCCACCTAAAATTAATTGAAAACTGTGTTGAATTCCTCATCGCAATAAGCCTGCTTAATTTTGCATGGCCCATGATGAAAATATTTAAAAGGCATCCCCATTAATTGTTTAAATCTGCAAGCAATGGAGCCCCTCCCTGCCATTTTCTTTTTACTTTGCTCTATAGGCCAAATTTTGCTTGCCTTTGCTTCCCAAAAGTGTTTCTATGTTTAAGCTTCTGAAGATCAGTTTATACTTACTACTGTGTTATCACTAATGAAATACGTCTAAACAGCTAATACTTAACACTGACCACAAAAGGCGCACAGCATTGTGCTCCCTTGGTTACTTGCATAGTTGGGGACTGGTATAGCAGAGTAACTAGGCCACTGCTTTACAAATTTCTAACATGATTAGATCCCTACTCCCCAATCCTTTTGATCTTAGACTTTAAACTAGTTAATTTGAGAGTCTTGTACTCCATCTTGTATCTTTGCCAAGTAGAAGTTTTGAGACTGGGAGTGAAGGAGTTTAGGAAACCCGGGGGCTATGTCTACACATGCATTGTTATTTCGAAATAAGGATTTCGAAATGAGTTATTTCGAAATAAAATCCTTATTTCGAAATAAGTTAATTCGAATTAAGGGAAAGCCTGAAATCCCAATAACTGTTATTTCGGAAGGGATATTTCGAAATAAAGCTGTTTGGACCTGTTCTTTTGAAACAGCTCTTTCGAAACAACAGGTCTACACAGTGTTGTTTCGAAAGAACAGCTTTATTTCGAAATATCCCTTCCGAAATAACAGCCGTTTCGGGGGGGGGGCAGGTTTTACTTTTTCGAAATGACGATTCTTATTTCGAAAGGACGAAGTCCGTCCTTTCGAAATAAGAAAATGTCATGTAGACCTAATTTCTTTTATTTCGAAATAACAAGTGTTATTTCAAAATAAAAGTGCTGTGTAGACGTGCCCGGGGTGAAATCTATAGCGAAAGATTTTTAATTTTTTTTTTTTATATATATTTTTGAACTTCATGAGATGCAAGAGTGGAGTTCTGAGCAGCTCAAGCTCTATGGTGGGTCATTGGATGCAATAAGATTGAGGTGTGGAGCAATTTCTTTGGCAGTGTGACGACACAGTGATCCCTGGAAAGAAAATTCACTAGCCCTTCCCTTACTGCAAAGACATATCCAGCACCAGCAAGGATTAAACTACAAAGTTTGATTGGCATTTGGATCTGGTTGCCCACCAATTAACTCAGAAAATTTATAACTTATTAATTTTACCTATGCTGGTGTTACTGTGACTTTATAGAAACAAGCCAGAGAACTGGGAGTGAAGTCTCTGTGACTTAACCTGTTTTGTTTTAATTACAGTTGGATTAATTGTTTCTGTTTTAAGGGTTTTAAAAGATGCATCTGGCTAGGATCCTAGAAAAAGAAGCTGTAAATAACTACAATAGCCTTAGTAAACAGAGACAACTTTGTTGTTAACAAGATTGCGTGGCATCTTTTTAAGGAGAGAGAAACCTGGGCTTTGTTAGAGGGTGGTTAGCTGGATAGTGTGAAGAATTGGATTTGGGGTAGCTCAAGTGTTTTGGTGGGTTTATGTGATGTGGGAAACTGTCAGAGGCCAGAGCTATAATGGTATTTATATGATAAGGATGGGAGCAGTGTGGAGCCTGATGGCGGATTTTGTAGGTTAGAGGTTTATTGATGAAGTGGGTGAGGTTTTAAGGCCTGCATTGTGTAGGAGGTCAGACCAGGTGATCATACTGGTCCCTTTTGACCTTAGAGTCTATGAGGTTCTTGAATCTGTATTTGAGAGCTTTGTAAAATGGTGATTTGTCAGCCTAGCTCTTCTGTCTGTTGATCCTAGTCATCTGTATAGTGCAGGCTCAACCTTTGGTTTAGTGTCTTAAGCATCATCTGATGGTCGGAAAAACTGTTGCTGTTAGTCTTGAGGAGAGGCGAGTGTAACCTGCTAGGGTGGGCTCAAATTCATTCAATTGCCCCTCTCCGGTGCCTCACAGAGAAAACCCCTGATGAAAGCAACTGGAGAGCCAGGATCCAGTTGTTAAAAGGACTCACAACGAAGACTGCTCAGAGTTTCCATCCCACATTAAACTATTACTCAACAGAAACGTAACAATGAACTTTATTAACTAACTAAACACACCTTATCCTAAAGAACCATGATACATTTAAACAAAACAGTAAGAAACCCAAGAGTCCCAAAGTTCAGGTGGAGTCACCCTTATCTCAATTGCAGTCTTTTAAGTCCTTAGGGCTTGAATGCAGAAGGAAAGCAATCCTCATCCTCTCTAGCTGCAGGAATCTTCCTTCTTCCTCCTGTCCAGCCAGCACCATGCAATCAAGTCACTGGCCATCCAGCTCTCAGTTCCACCGCAGACAACTCCCCTGCAAAGCAGTTGAAAGCTGGGAGAAAACATCCTGCAGTCCACTCCTGCTCAGCTCCTTTCACTGAGTCCCTTAGCCAATGTCCTCTGCAGCTCTCTGTTTGCTCCTCTCCAGGCTGCTCTTCTCAGGCTTCTCCCTGGGTATGCAACTCCAGCAAGAACAATAAAACTAGTGGAGCATGCTCAGTGTGCTCCCTCACCCTCTTACCAGAAGTTTCTGGTTTCTGGGCTGCAAAATCTGCCCAGCAACGTAACCCAGCCATAAGGGTCCCTAAAAGAGATTGCACCTATTTAGGCACATGGGTTACACGAGCAAGGCCCAGAGGTGGCAGTGAAGCTTGCAGGGGCATACTGATGTGTGGGCAAGAGCAGAAGAGGCAGTGTTATCTGATGTCTGCTCACTGCCTGGTGCATAACCTGTTGGACCTGTAGCAGGGATCTCTTTAGGTTTCCTTTCCTAGCAAGCACCATAGTGTTGAGTTTGGGCAGTCTCTGTTCCTCCCTGCTCGGGCCAAGCGAGTGTACAGATAAAAGCTTGCTGAGGGGTGCAGGGGGAAAGGGTGTGGGCTGAAAGAAGATGAAGGAGGTAAGATGGGTGATAAAAAAACAACAAGCGGTAGTGTGGCACTTTAAGACTAACAGATTTATTTTTTGCATGAGCTTTCGTGGGAGAAGATCCCACTTCCTCAGATGCTTCGAAGATGGGTGAACTTACATCTTTGAAGCATCTGAGGAAGTGGGATCTTCTCCCATGAAAGCTCATGCAAAAAATAAATCTGTTAGTCTTAAAGTGCCACACAACTGCTTGTTGTTTTTTTACTGGACTAGACTAACACGGCTATCCCTTTGGAAACTGACAAGATGGGCGATACCTTCCTGTGTTTTCTTTTCCTACCCTCATCCCAACAACCCTCCCAGGTATGGCTTCCCTGCCATTGCAGTCCTAGGCTCTCTTCCCAGCCAGCCCAGACACTCTAACCCAAGCCCACCCCACACTTTGCTTTTGAGGTGGGTTGGGAACAGGGCTCCTGCCTTCCCTACCCTTGTGCTCTGGGCTGGGGCAGAGACCCTGAGAGGGAATTGGGGAGATGCCTCTGACGGGGGGGGGGGGTTGGGAGAGTGTGAGCATGGGGGGCAACAGGTGGTATGGGGAAGTAGGGCATGGCAGGCAGAGGTAATCCTGGCCCAGGTGGGGGGGCAGCTGTTGTAATCTGATTCCTAAATCCTGGCTGTGGGTGGGTGTGTGGGGGTGGCAAGCTCAGGTAACCTTGACCATGGAGGGCCAGCCTGAGGTGACCCTGGGAGGTGGAGAAAGTGGGGGGCTTGTGGAGGGGTAGACTGGGCTATCCCTGGCATAGGTGGGGGTCCCTGGGAGGAGGCTGATGTACCCCTGGCCCAGGTGAAGGGAGCAAGTGTGCTAATCTGATACCTGGCATGGATGGGGGAGTGGGGCAGGCTTGGGTAACCCTGGCTAGGGGGTCCCTAGGAGGAGTCTGAGGTAACCCTGGCAGGTAGAGTAGGGAGTGCAAGGGGGTGTCCCTGGTGTGGGGGTCCCTGGGAGGAGACTGAGGTAACTGTGGCAGGTGGAGAAGGGGGGTTCAGGGCAGTATCCCTAGTGTGGGGGTCCCTGAGAGGAGACTGAGATGACCCTGACAGGTGGAGAATGGGGATGCTGGGGGGGGGGGGGGAGAAACGGCTCCCCTTCGCCGGGGGGGGCCCCTAGGAGGAGGCTGAGATGACCCTGGCAGGTGGAGAAGGGAGATCCAGGGGGTCAGATTAGCTACCCCTGGCCTGGGGGATCCCTGGGAGGAGGCTGGGGTGCCCCAGGCAGGTGGGGAAGGGGGGCTCTGAGGACAAGGCTGGCTATGCCTGGCTGGGGGGTCCCTGGGGTGCTGGGGGCCCCTGGATGGAGGCTGGGGTGAGGCTGGCAGGTGGAGCAGGGAGGTGCTGGGGGAACAGGCTGCCTGCCTGCCCCTGGCCTGGGGCATGCTTGGGAGGAGGAAGGGTTCTGTGGGCGGGGCTATCCCAGGCGGTGGGCGGGGCGCTTCCATTCATTGGTCAGAGCGCGGGGGCGGAGCCTGGCGGATGATGACTATTCAGGAGGGGGCGTGGCCGGCGCGCGGAGGACGGTTGAGGGGGCGTGGCCGGCGCGCGGGGGGGCGGTTGAGGGGGCGTGGCCGGCGCGGAGCCCGTTGAAGGGGCGTGGCCGGCGCGCGGAGGGCGGTTGAGGGGGCGTGGCCGGCGCGGAAGCCGTTGAAGGGGCGTGGCCGGGCCGGGGCCGGAGGGAAGATGGCGGCGGCGGGGCTGCGGCGGGGCCGGGGCCGGCGGCGGCGGGCGCAGGCCGAGGAAGAGGCGGCGGCGGCGGGCGAGGCGGGGGCGCTGCTGTGCCGGCGCTGCTTGCAGGGCCCGAGCCCCGGCCCTGGCTGCCCGCTCTGCCGCGCCCGCCTCTCGCCCCGGGCCCGCCGGGCCGCCGACACCGCCGCCGCCCCGGGCCCGCCGGGCGCCGGGGAGCAGCGAGCGACGGAGGAAGGTGCGGCCGCCTCGGGGGACCCGGGCCTCGGTCTCGCTGCGGGGCGGGAGGGCGCCACACACATGCGCTGAGCGCGTGGGGGCTCAACTGTGGCGGGCGCCCAGTCAGGGGCTGGGGCGGCTGGGATGAGGGGTCCCGTCAGTGAGTGTGGGGGGGATGTGGGGTCCCCCAATCAGGGACTCTGGGGTGCTGGGCTCTGGGGTCCCCCAATCAGTGATTTGGGAGGATCTGGGGGCCCCAATCAAGGAATGGGGGTGCTGTTAAGTGATTCTGGGGTGCTGGGCTCTCAGTGGTTGGGGGGGTCGGCTCCCCCCATCAGTGACAAGAGTGGGGGATGGGAGTTGCATGTAATGAGTGCATGGAGCTCAGCTGGGTGCGGGGGGTTTGTCCCCTGGGCAGTGACACAAGGTGGGCTGTGGAGGTTACACGCACCAAGTCTGCTGGGGCTCAGCTCTTTGTCGCTGTGTGTTTGGCACTCAGCCCATGGGGGCACTGGGGTTTTTCCTCCTGGATTGAGCTGAATGGGAGTGTAGGGAGGAGGAGGGTGGGATTGTGTTTTGGGCTCAGGGCAGAGTTTCAGCGCATCCTTTGGAAAGTCATTTCCAGCCTCTAGCGACATGGGGAGCTTTCCAAATAAATATTCTGAAAGGGTTGTCTGCCACAGAGTGTGTAACACTGATTTAGGAAGTCTTGTGGCACTTCCAAGACTAGCAGATTTATTTATTGCGTGAGCTTTCATGGGAGAAAACCCCACTTCATCAGATGCTTTGAGGACTCAGGGAGACGTGAAGTCTCTGCTGTCATGTTTGCATTGGGGTAGATTTAAGGCCTATGTTGTCATTATTTATTGTGACTAGATTTTCTTGGTGGTAACATCGCCTCCTTTGTTACTGCTTATCAAGGTAATTCATGCTACTGTCCCATTGGACTGCCTTTCAAAAATGGTAGCTGTACACTGAGGGAAGATATATTTACACCAGGGTTACATGTCCTGTCCCGTAAAACAAAAAAACGGGGAGTCCTGTGCAATGTTCCCTCTAATTTTTCATAGGCTATGTGTGCAAAACATTTCTTTTGTGCAAATTTTTGGAGCCAGTGTCCAAATTTGAGCACACTCCAGTGAGTGTAGTCAAACTTGAGCGCAATGAAGTGAGTATGATGCAAATAATATCTAAATTTCTATTTTGATCTGGTGATGGGAATGATTTTATAAGTTACAAAATCTTATTTGACACATGTTACTTGAAATTACCTTCTTAAAGTAGCATAAAAATATTAGCACTGTCAAATTTTTTTGTGCGCCCTTTATTTTGTTGTGTGTGTGGGTTTCACAACCTCTGTGCATGCGCACGTGCACGCAGCTTAGAGGGAACATAGGTCCTGTGACACTTAAAGACTAACAAATATATGTATTGCATGAGGACTCTTTGTTTGTTTTGTTTTCACTGAAGAAGACTAACAGGACAGCCCTGTTGGATCTTGGCTATGTCCTGTCCCATCAGTAATTAACTAGTAGGTTGAAGGCCATGCAAGCATTCAGTGAACTAGAAAGATTGCAAACCCTCCTGCTTTCCAAGGGTGCAGTGCTGTAGTCTATGGAAACTACAGGTTCTTGCATCTCTTCTTGCAGCTTTACAGGAGCTGGTAGCTCCTTAGTGTGTCTAGGTTGGCATGCAGCTGTTATCAAGAGACAAAATCAACTTTGAGGGTTTTTCTTAATATTCTCTGAGAGCTGACTTGTTAGTGTTAGAATAACTAGTTAAATTGGTGAATAGAAAGCCTAGAGGGAAAGGGTGTTGCTGTCACTTATTTCTAGTTCCTACATTTGACTGTCCTGTATAGCTGTATTGGTTGTATGGTGTCCTCAAAATTGGTCGCATTTGATTTCTCTCATATCGCTTCATGCTTTTATATTAACAACATGGAAGACAAAGTGCTTTGAATACCACAGATACTGACAGGTGGACTCTTGAGTCAAGGACAATACATAGAATTACTTAAAATAACTCTTTGATATTGACTGTGTTTCCATTGACAAAAACCACCACTCTGGCTCAGACCAATGGTCTGTCTCCAACAGTGGCCAGTGCCAGACGCGTCACAGGGAATGAACAAAACAGGCCAAATTTGAGTAGTTCACTGTCTTTGGCTTAGTCTCAGCATCTAGCATTTGGAGGTTTAGGGACTCCCAATGCATGGATTTGTGCTCTGGCAGTCTTGACTAATAGTCTTCATTGGAGCTGTCCTCCATGAGTTTGTCTAGTTCCTTTTTAAAACCCTATTATGATCTTTTAATTAAAGTTAGCGATAGGCAGCACTTATAGACGCAGCTCAAGCACTACCTTTGTGCTGTACTTTGTCACCCTAAATGTTGTTGTTTGGTAGGTGGGCTACGGGAAACCAGAGCAGAAAACGCTATATGGAAGGTTTATATGTACCACAACATAAGTTGATTCATAAAGTAACTTCAGGAATATAAGCAGTAGAGAGAAACCAGTGGTTCTTACCACAGAAGTGTATGTATGGTTATTGTGATGTATTGATATCTCATGAGAAAATACTTTCGATTTAAGCTTAAAGTACATCACTTACCTTAAACCAACGTTGTTTTTAACAAGTTTCTATGTAGTGAGTTGCACTAGATCTGTTCTTAAGCAAAAGGAATGAAAGTAAAGAAAATAGCACTATTGTATTAAATACCTATTGACTGCTTTAGTCAAAAAGTGGCCCTAGTGACAACATAAACGTCTTTTAGAAAGACAGTGGAGGACAAACTGGGGTTTTGGAGTGCTGGGTAAATGTATTGTTCCACTCATCTGTATATACTTAGCTTCAGATTAAGTCTTTAAAACTTGCTTCCACAGCTTTGGGTGCCTGAATTGAAAATCTTCCTCTAGACCGAGATAGCTGTCTGTCTGCAAATCGTTTGTAGCTGACAAAATACATGTTCCTGAAGTAAATGATTATTGAGGTGTTTTCACTGGCATCAGGTTAGTCAACAGTAAGAGTAAGGTCAGTTCATCTGCATGGTGTTAGGAAAAATGAAGTTTAGTGCCAAAGGGAGTCTCTTCTTCAGGGTGTGGAGGGGGGGACATTTGCCAGTCGCTTCCTGGATAATTCTTTGTTCACCTGTTAAGCAATCAGCAGCACAAATGGGGGAGCACTCACTACAAAGAACTTCCTTCTAAACATTCTCCCTATAACTTCACTTCACTTTATTTAAACCAGAGCTCAACAAACTCTGGCTGCCAGGTTGCCATGGCACCAGGGTTAGTCTTATGGTGCCTAGCTCCACCACAGAACTGCAGCAGCAGAGTGCCACCGGCACCTAAAAATAGCATTGCTGGCGCTTGTGATGGCACTCAGGAGATTGGGTGGCCTGTTGCCAGCAGAGGCATCCCTGCTAAGTGCTTTACTTCTGAAGCTGAGCACTTATCTAGGTCAGTGGTTTTCAAACTTTTTTTCTTGGGACCCAGTTGTAAAAAACAATTTATGCCCATGACCCAGCAAATGCATCTTTGAGCAATGCATTCCAGTCTCTCAGTGGGAGCAGCAGGTGTACTGTGACGCAGTACTTGAGGGCCTGCAACCTGCTACTGGGTCGCAACCCTAAGTTTGAAACCCACTCATCTAGGTGACAATTATGTTGAGCCCTGATTTTAAAAAAATCTTCACTGATACTTTCATTAGTGATGCACTCTTGATGTCTATACTCTGGAGACTGGACAGCGTAAACAGATTAGCTAGTTTCACTTTCTGATTCTCAACAACTAACATAGGGTAAACTGCTGTAATCAAGGCAGTTAAGAGAGTTTACACACTTTGCTGTGAAATGTTATACGATAGCAGGAGGCGATTGCTAAGCTGTCCATTCTGCTAATCCAATTGTTTTGCTAACTCTGGTTGTAGCCAGTAGCTGCATATAGTAGTTAGTTAGACTGAGGCTCTATTGCTGATGCTCAGTGTCCCCTGACTTAGAGGTGTGGACCAATCTGTAGACCATTCTTGAGTGTCTCTGCTTTTTTAAAAAATATAAGTGAATTTTTAGCGGTCTCTTGTAAAAAAAACATTCAAAACAAACCCTGAGAGGAGCTGATGCATCTTGTCTGCGGTGAAGCTGAAACAGTAGTTCTAAGGAGTGAACTGCCCTCTGCCTTGCACAGGGTATTAGTTCAGTGATGCTAAAATATTGACATTTAAAGTCAGGGCCAAAGGGGTAGCTGCCTCACTCTAGTTCAGCAAAACAAATAAAGAGTCTTGTGGTACTCTTAAAGGCTAACAGATTTATTTATCACATGAGCTTTTGTGGGAGAAAAGCCCACTTTGTCAGACACTTGAAGATGGAGCGCTTACAGAATGGGAGGGCGGAAAAATTGTTCTCCTTAACCACCAATTATAGGACAAGAAGCATTGGGCTGAAATTACAGCAGGGGAGGTGTAGTTTGAACATTAGGAAAAAATTAACTGTCAGGGTGATTAACCACTGGAATAAGTTGCCTGCGTGGGTTGTGGGATCTCCATCATTGCAAGTGTTGAAGAGCAGATTGGACAGGCACCTGTCAGGGATTGTTTAAGGGGGTCCTTGGTTCTGCCAGGAGTGCAGGGGGCTGGACTCGATGACCTCTCATGGTCCCTTCCAGTTTCTATGAGTCTATAAATGCAAGGAAGTGTAAGTCATAGGGTCAGGTCAGACTGTTGCAGTAGATCAAAGCAGTTGCTTAGATTCAAAAAGTATGGATGGCATATTAGAAGGAGGGGAGGTAGAGAAATGAGGTATTTTTCTATTTTATATTTAGTAGTTTGTGCAGATCTTCATGATTTTCACCTCTAGAGTGACAACTGGTTGTGGGTAGGCCTTTAACAAAATGGCAGTGTTGAAGGGCAACTGGGCTTAGCTTTCAGAAGTTTAGGAAACACTGCAGTGGAAATATTACAAGAGCAGCGTTCATCTGCTTCAGTTAAAACATAGTAGGCAGGATTATGGGATGAGACTTGTGAGGGAGACATAAGTAGAGCCTTGCAAATCTGTGGATAAAACACGGATATTCGCGGCCCATTTCTTGTGGATGCAGATTGGAAATGGATCCACATATCTTTACCTGCACAGAGCTAGAGCCCTGCAAATATGCGGATATCCACGGATGTCCACGTTATATCCGCATCTGCGGATACAACATGGATATCTGCAGGCCATTTCTTGCGGATGCAGGTCAGATATGGATCCACGTATTTGTATCCATGCAGGGTTCTAGACATAAGTGCTTGAGTGCCACTTCCATGCCTATATCCAAAATCATCAAAACCCCCGCTTAGCTCCTGCCTAACCGAGTAGGTGCCTACATTTCCATGGAGTCTTAAGTTTCTGCTGTTTGAAGAATGTACACAGCCTTGTCGTTTCTGAAACTGCTGAGAGCTCAATTCTGAATTCAGTCATAATCCCCTGGAGGGTTCATAAAGTAGCGTCAGGTCCCACAGGCAAGATGTAGTAGATGTGCTCTGAGACCACCTAGGCTCAGGGCATGTCTGTCAACTTGGGTCTCACACAACACTCAGTAGAAAGAGATGATGCCACCCAGGAGATGAGGGCCAAGAGGTCAGACACTGAGTGATCTTTCCACAAAAAATGTTTGCCCGCAAGTGATGTGATGTTCCTGTTTCCCATTGCTCTGCTGTGTGAGTCCATTCAAGAGGGTGGTGACTGACTACTCTTCGTCCATCTTCTTATTGGGTCATTTAATATGCTGGACAAGGTACACTGCATGCGTGGGACCCATGGATCTTTGAAAGGTGTCTTGTGAGCAGCACTGATCATTGTAGCAGTAATGATATGTCTGTGGGTTTTGCATCTGTTGTTGGGCAGGGACTAGTGCTGGTTTAAGCTGGTGAGCTGGGTCTGCGGGGAGCTTGCTTCTGCTGATGAGGTTGCACGGCCAGAAGAGGGCGGTAGGAAAGATTTTTCAGGGTGGGGTCCTCATTGAACACACGGCTTGTAATTTTTTGGTGCCTTGTGTGGGTTCCAGCATGGGGTGGTAGTTAACAAAGTGTAGCTTGAAAATATTATTTCACTGCTGTCTTCAGCTAATGTGCTTTAAACATGAATTCCCTGTTGATACAAAGCTCAAGTAATGAGCGCTGTATTTTGTTTAGCATGTTTTCTCTCTATACCAGAGGTTCATAGACTATGCCTAAGATTTCCCAGCAGGTCTGCACCTCCATTAAAAATGTTTTAGGAGCCCACAAATGCAGGGTTGAATACCACCAATGATCTACACCAGGCATGGCCAAACTGGCTTGGGAGCCACACATGGCTCTTGAATGAAAAATTGTGGCTCCCGGAAGAATGTCAGCAAATCGGTTTAGGCAAGCAGCCCCAGCCTGGCAGTTCGGGGGGGCGTTGGGATGGTGGGGAGAAGTGCGACATGGTTGGGGATAGAGGGGAGAAGTGTGGCATGGTCAGGATTTTAAAAAACTCACCACTAGCCTGCAGTCTTTTTACATCTAGCGGTAGCTAAGTTCTTATTGTATAGGCCTAATTTTCACGGTGACCGTAAGTAATTATTAGAATCTGACATTAGCAGGATCAATATTTGTCCTCTTTTTATGATCAAATTAAAGTGTGCAATGAATTTTAAACTTCGTAATTTTGAAGTAGGTAAAAGTATATGGCTATATGCCTCAGTGTGGCTCTCGAAGGTTTAATAATCAACTTGTGTGGCTCTTGAGTTCCATAAGTTTGGCCACCCCTGATTTACACTGTTCATTTCCCAGGATATACAAGCACTGCATTGGAGAGCAGCTAAAACAATGTGAAGGGTGGCTGATAGGTAAAGTGGTAAGAGACTGACAGAAGGAGGTTGCTGCTAAAAGTGGCAGTTATTACTAGCTGATGACAGCATTTGGTACCTCATGCTGTTAGCCAGAGATTGGGACAGCTGAAGATAGAGCATTTAACAGCAAGAATGGATTAGAATAAAGATAACGAACAGAAATTACTGTTAGCTGGAGAAGCGGAATGGATCACTTGGTTATTTGTTTTGTTCATTCACTCTGAAGCACTTGGCATTGGCCGCTGTCAGACAGGATGCTGGGCTGGACGGACCATTGATGTGACCCATTATGGCCATTTTTTATCACTCGGACTGTAGTTCTAGCACAAAACACTCTCAACCCACACACCTTGAATTAAACCCCTTCCCTTCCCTCCCTTCTCCATACAAGAACTTGAATTGCTCAGGGATCTGTGTCTCTTGTATAGGGTAAGGACCCATTTTATTTCCATTGCTTTTTAAAAAATGAAGTTACCTCTAGGTGGGAGGTGCAGGAGCATCTCTTTAGAAATTGAAGCCCCCCCCCCCAGTTCTAGTAGGCCTTCACAAATCTTGTCAGCCAGTTTGTGTTCACTGCATTGCTGTCATTCATAAAATTGCACGTTTCTTCTTAAAGAGCTTCATGAAGCAGGATGCTTGTGACTTTTGTGGCCTAGCATTGAGGTAACTGAATTGGGGAATCTTTCACTCTGTGCTGGCCAAGGCATGCACAGATAATGTTGGTACAGAACCAGCCTATTGTAGAGGACTCAGACTACATCTGAGAGTTTTTTAAACAGGAATTTATCCGTTATGCTCTGACATCTGCCACAGTGTAAACAAATAATAATTTAGATACAATTTAGTCCTGCCTCTAGTATTTCAGTTTACGTGCACTTGCTTGTTAATGCCTTGATAATGTGAGTGTTAAATTGTGGTGGTACCCTGATGCACCCATGAGAATTGACCCCCCCATATGCTAAATACTGTACCCAAACATAAATTTGTCAGAGTAGGGGCCTTGATTTACATCCTCTTAAAAACACAAGCCAGCCAAACAGTAATACACAGATGTCGGCAAAACATGAAGATACTAATCTTGTTAGTTCCACTTGTTCCCCCATGCACCATCCCTTCAGCCAATGTCTCCCTAATTACTCATTGGAACAGATTACCAAGGCACAATGTAACTTCATCACTTAGAGCCTTTAAGATAGAATGCCATTCTGAAATGTGTGATCTAGTTAGACTGCAGGTTAGGCTGGAAGTGGAAACCCACTTAGTGAATTCTTCACCTTGCATGATGACAAGTTACAAAGGGGTAGCCATGTTAGTCTAGTAGTTTAATGAATTTGTTACTGTATATACTTGCGTATAAGCCAACCGCCCATTTTTAAGCCCCCCAAACCCAGCAAAAATGTGCGATCTGCACATAAGCCGCGGTCCCTCTGCGGCCTCGGCCCTCTCACCTCCCCCACTCTGCGTCGCCAGCTTCCCTGGACATGCTGCTGCTTCTCCCTGCACCATCTCTGGCCATGCCACCTCTTCTACCTGTGCAGTTCTGACCCCCTTCCTAACCCCTGGGCCCTGCTGCTGGCTCCCCTGTGCTGACATACCTCCCAGGGCCCCTTATTTTGCTGCTCTGGTGGCTAGGCAGAGGCTGGGGCTCGCTCCCTTTACCTTAAGCGCTGCTTGGGCTGAGCACTCAATATGGCTGCTCCGGTGGCTAGACAGGTGCTGGGGCTTCCCTTCTGAGCATGCTCAGGGCAGAAGATTTAAACTCCTAGGCTGAGGCTGTTCTCTGATCGCTGACCTGCTTATGAGTGGAGTGCCCTTTTTAAAGGTGACTTTTTACAGGCACAACAATCTCGGCTTATACGTGAGTGAGTGTTGTCATCTTTAAAAGTGCCACCAGACTCCTTGTTTGTTTCAGTGAATTCTATGGCTTGTGTTTTTGCGGGAGGGCAGACTAGATTATTTGCATTGCAGTAGGACCTGTGAACCTCATCTATGGAACAGGACCCCAGCATGTCGGGCAGTGTACAAACACAAAACAGACACAGTACATATCACAGTTTGTCCTCTAGGAGGAGGAAAGCAGGCAGATATATAGACAGACGGAGCAGCAGAAACAAACAATGAGGCAGTATTGGTCAGTACGATAGGCAGCAGTCTTGCTATACTTGCTGCCTGAAAGCTGTTTTTTAACAGACAGATGACTTTAGAGATTATTACATAGTCCTGTCTGACTTTGAAATATATGAATCATCCTGTTACAGGTGCCTTAGCCAATATTCTCCATCTCTTCAGACCCAAAGCACTTCCCTTTCACACACCCCATCCCTTCCTATTATATTTTATCTTAATGCTTGCCTGCTGCCTTATCCTTCTGTATTTTTCTTTCCCAGCGCTGTTTGTCTCTGATCAGCACATACACTTTCCCACGTTTTCGTTTGTGTACTTTCAGTATACTTCACAGTTTTGCTGTCAGGGCTTCTGAAAGCATCCTACGGTAGGTCTCTGATGGCATCATCCCTCTTTTCCAGAGCTGCTCTGGTTGCTATTGCCCAGATCTGACTCCTGGAAGTTAGTAGCTTCTGCTGCTTTTGTGTTTTGGGTGGGCTCTGGGGGTATTACAAAATTATTTGCCATAACTTGTCCAAGCCTTAGGATAGTGTAACTGTTTCCTAGAGCTTGAGGAATGAATTTTTCTCTACATCAAAACCAACTTTGCTATCACAGAGATGGAAAAGACTTATTAGGTCACCTAATTGGTCTTTCTGGCTCTGAAGGACTCTTCCCTATAGTACATTCTCCAGTGCTTTGCTCATTCTAGTTTAATGGAATTTCTACCACTTCCTTTGAGAGAGCAGGTTATTTACTAGATCTCACTTTCAGGAATAAATTATTGGTTTTTTCAGCCAATGTTTTCTTAATTTCTGTTCTTAGCTCCTAGTTATAATCCTTGGACTGCTCTAAGGAATTTTTTTTTCCTCTTCAGTATTCCTATTCTTAAACCTTTTGTAAGTCATGCTTGGTTGTGGAAAAACCTGTTCCTTTTTCTGAAAATAAAAGTAGTACATTTTTCATGGGAGGAAGGAAGCCATCCCCTTTCCTGCATCTATATAAATATTTCTGTGATACAGAAGCGTTAATTATATTTAAAAGCACAAGATTCTGTGTATCCATGAAATATTTACCCCTCTAAAATGTAGAGATGAAAACAGTGAAAACCTCCAGATTTTTTTATGTTTACCAGGAAACAGAGTGATAAAGTGGTTCAAATGCACAAAGAGGGAAGGGTACGGCTGGCGCATGGAATTAACTTCAGAGAATGGATAGAGTTGTGAATTTGTGGGGCAGAACATAAGAACCTCTGGTGTAAGAACCAAGTATCTGGTCATGATGATTCAATATAAAGCTAGCTGGTTAATCTTTTATAGTCTCCACGTTTGTTAATTCACTAGGTGACTGTTATTTTAACTCCAGTAAACGTGAAAGCTGTTGATCAATGCTGCAAACAAGCAATTGTTGAAAACCCAATATCAGTGTGAAATTCTTAGTGTACCAAAAGTTGAAGGAAATTAGTGACCAGACTGAAGTTACAAAAACAGATTTTGTTTAAAGTAAAATAGAAAACATGGGTCATCTCAAATAATCACCTCAAAAATATCTTCAGGAAATGTAATATTGAATGAAACTTAGAAGTGCAGAATATTGCATTTGATCCCACAAGTGAGACAGTTTTCTATCAGTCACCAGTGTTACCACAACGGTGGGTTACTCACCAGTAACCGTCCTCCTTCAAGATGGGCTGCTTGGATCCATTCAGTAATAGGTGTCTCTGTGCTGGAGCGCTGGATTGGCCAGAAAAACTTTTGTCCTAGCCTGTCAGGAGAGGGTAGGTGGCCTCTGCTCCTCACGCCACCCCATGGCTATATATACGGTCACCTCCTGACCCCTTCCCAGTTCCTTAGAGTCGCCAACTCCAGATGTGGGGATGGAGTGGAAGGACCTGAATGGATCTGAGCAGCCCATCTCGAAGAAGGACGGCTACTGGTGAGTAACCACCATTCTTCTTTGAGCGCTGCTGGGATGCATTCAGTAATAGGTGACTACTAGCCATGCTGAAGGATGGCGAGTGGCGTTGGGTCTTCCGCCTTCAGCACAGCAGTACGCCCCAAATGGGAAGAAGCCCAGCAAACCAGAATCTAACCAGAGTCAAGAGACTAATAGGCTCTTGGTATGGCATAGAAAGATCGACAGCTGAGGGCCAACCCAAGACGGGCAGGGCTGAACCCACCGAGGCATAAGAGAGTGGTCAGGATGGGCCAAGGTCACCACAACGAATACGAAGACCGCAATGTGAAACCATAGAAGGTTGCATTGGATGTTCCACCTAAGTGGCAGAACACAAAGGTATGGAGGCCAGAGGAAAGGTGTCTGGCCATAGGACCTTTCCATGTGGGCTCATCGAGAATGCTGGAGGCCACCAGGATCAAGTTTAACCAATGATTGTGGCCTGCATAGGATGTAATGGAGGGAATGAGCAGTATCCCATGGATTGAGCACCTTGAGGTCCGAGCTAGGATCCAAAGAGTCACAGTCTGGCCTGGATGCTTGCTGGCTACACAGGTAGCCGCGAGAGGGATGAACCTTATCCCCTGGACTGGACATGGCCAGTGCCAGTGGGATCTGATCGATGAAGGTAGTAATAATCGACAACGGTCTGGCAAGACGCTACAAGCCCGTACACTGAAGGCAAAGGCTTACAGTGAAACGGTGGAAGGCACAGGTATGCCAGCTATGGGATCTCAAGTTAGTGCGGAAAGTGCACTCTTCCAACTAAAAATGGTACCGAATCCCGGGTCTCTTCCTGGAGAGGTACTCCAGGACGCTAGCACCCATAAGGTGACGTAATGGCCCAGATGGTTGGTATCTATAATAACCTTGGTAGCGTGAGAACTCACAGAGAAAGAGAGGGAGCTCTCTTGGCCTGTAATCCTTTGGGATTCCAGCAATACAAGGGTTGTACACAAAGGTGCAGGGGAAGGCGGGGACGATGCCAACTACCCCTCGCCCACAGAGTTGAGGTGGCCCAAGGGCTTGAAGGGGTGCCGTCTTAGGAATACGGTCTTGTGTGTCCAGGGCGCCACCAAAAGGGGGCAGTGTCACGGCTACGTAGTGAGGCGTGAGCACCAGGGGAAAAGACACGTTGATGCGGAGTTACCCCCAGAAATATGGTGGTTGGGGCAGGAAAGAATATCTCCCAACCACCTCAAAAGAGAAGCCACCACAGTATCAATCGCAGTATCGCAGAGGTACCTTGAGGTTAGAGAACCCAGTATGGAGGGTTATTGCCAGTTGGGAACCATTACATAGGCAGCATATATCATCAGGTCCCTCAGGGAGGTGAAGGGAACAACGGCCCTGGTGGGGTTGCCACCAGCATCGCATGGAGGTGCACCTCTGGTTGAACTGTAGATCCCCGAGCAGGTCAGCGGGTTGGCGTGCGCCCAAGGGGCAGTGTCCTCTGCCGGGGTACGCGTGACCTGACGGCAGGGCGGTTAGGGTGGCTAGTTATAAGCAACTCATTGAGGAACTTTCATGCTCGGAGTGCCGCCTTCTGCCCGGGTATGCCCGGGAACTGATGCCACGAAGGTGGACGCTAGGGTGGAAGGCCCAAAATACGGTATCCCACTGCTGTTCCCCTAGGGTGGGGCCTACGATAAGGAGTCCTGATCTAACTGAGGTTGCCCACAAAGAGAGGGGCTGTAAGGAGCCTCAGCTTCTGTAAAGAAGGGGAGTATATGAAGGCAGGGATGGACTGCTCTGCCTTGGCCTTCTATGGAGGCTAGGAGCTGCCAAGACCATGTGAATGCATCTTGTATGACGAGTAGGATGGAGGGTCCCGTTGAGCTGTCGGGGCCACAATAAGCTGGTTACTCGTCGTGAGCGAATGAAGGCATCCCCCAGCCCCTCTAGCCTGGAATCGAATGGGCCTACCTGATGGAGAGCATCAGGGTAACAGGGATGGTCCCGCTTCTGAGTAAATGCTTCAAATACATGTCTTGGAGCCCCTGCAGCAAAGCTGGGGCTACTACGAGACGCTCTCCTCATCCCCAGGAAAGATTTGACACGACAGCGCAGGATCGAGGGATACCAGAGGAAGGAGGGGTGGGGGGAAGAGGGGGTGGATTCCCCACGAGTGCCTGAGGTAGCTGTTGCAGAGAAGGTGCAGGCAGGATAGCTGCTGTGGAGAAAGTGCAGGCAGGGAGTTCGTACCTTGAGGAGGCCCATGCCGCCTGAGGGCAGGGGAAAAGCCTCTGGTAGCAGTGCTGTGGGCACAGTAGTAAAGGAAGAGGGGTGAGTTGGGTGGGTCCCTTCCCTGCAGGAGGGAACAGAAGGGGGTCTCAGCCCTTGCAGCAGATAATAGCAGTGGAAGGAAGTTTCCTGTGATCCCACGATGATAGGGATAACGGGGAGTTAGGGGAAGAAGATAGGGCCCCAGTTGCCTATGTGGGAGGGGTGGGCCCGAGGGGGAGCAGGCCCAAGTACTCCTCCCTGGCCTCAGGTGGGAGCAAGCATCGGAATTTCGCAACTAACTCCCACACGTCCAGCAAGTGTCTGCTGATAATGGCTTGGTTGTTCACCAGTAGCAAATGGAAGGCCACTGAGGAGTATACCTTACAGCCCAAGAGGTCCAGTTCCCTGGCTTCCCCGGAGGACGGAAGGAGGTTGCTGGGGGGTTCCCTGGGGCCCAGTGCCATCTGTACTACGTCCTTTGGGGGAACCTGGTGACCAGCAAGAGAAGGGAAATCCAATGCAGGAACCCGATATTTAACACCTGCCGTGTCCGAAACCGGGGCAATAGAACTTGGGCTCTGCCACCAGGAACGGGCGAGGTCCCAGACACCCGGGTGGGGTGGGACTGTTAGGGGTTCTGTGGGGGCAAAGGCCAGCCTGAAGAGGACATCGGGAGGGGGACCCAAGGGCTGCATCTCCATTCCTAGATGGGCCGTGGCCCGGTGCAACAGATCGAAGTGCGCCGACAGATTTCCTGTATAGGACTCCAGTGCCGGGGAGAGGGTGGTACCAGGCGCTCACCAAGGTGGAAAGGGGGTTTCCCGAGGGGACCATTCCTGTGGCCCGTAGTGAAACGGTGACAGAGATGAAGTGCGGCACTGGGGCCACTTAGAGCCCCTTGAAGGACCTTCCTCTGGACTGGAGACAGGAGGAAGGGACTGAGACTCCTGGGGCGGTACTGGCAATGGCAGAGTGATGTTCTGTTGCAGAGATGGCTCTACAGCGCCGGCCCCCAGTGGAGTGGGAGACGGAGGTGGCGAGGGTGAACGCCCCCGGTAGGCCCAGGCCTTGGATATAAAGACCGGTTTGCCCCTTCTGGTTGGGAGCGGGGCAAGAGGTGTGGTGAGCAAGAGGAGGGCTCACGCAGCCTCCACTGCTTCTGGAGTGGACGGCACAAGGAGCGACTCCGTGTGGCTCCGTGGTAAGCTCTCCTCCCGGGAGGAGGACTGCGTGGGCGGGCAAGCTCCCTTTCCTGTGGTGCCGAGGATGAATGTGGCCAGCACCGAGGCGAGCTCTGTGCCGGTGAGGCCGGGCTTCCCGAAGGTGACCTCTGATGGTGCCGAGGTGCCTGGGCACCAGGTCGGTGCCATAGCGGCGCTGTAGATGATGGCAGGTGGCGCCAGGGTGATCTGGGTACTGGGCTGCCCAAAGGCGACCTCGACTGGTGCTGAGATGCTGGGGCACTGGGTTGGTGCCGGTATCAGCACTGAGGTTGTGTGGTGGCATCAGCTACCGGCAGTGCAGTGCTGCACCGGCTCCAGTGCCAAGCTGGGTCTCGGTGCCGGGCGGGAACCCAAAGCCTTGGAGGAAGAGTGCTGGGCCTCTTAGAGGCTAGGGCACGACGCCGTTGTTCCCTCTCCTTGATTTCGCGGTTTGAAGGAGAAACAGATGGAACAGGCTGAGACCATGTGGTCTTTGCCCAGTCACCTGAGGCACTTCCCATAGGGGTCATCCCAGGGGAAGGCCTTGCTGCACTCGGCGCAGGGTTTAAACCCTGGCATGATCGTACGATGTTCTGGTCCAACGGTGGAAGGCTCTTGTGGTGGAATTAAATCCATGAAGAGATGCTTCCAGTCGGGCAAAAGCTCATAGACGACAGGCAGGCTGCTTGTGATTCACAGGGAGCGGATGTTACAGATCTGACATGCAAGGTGGAAGAAATGAAACTGAGGAGAGGTCGGGAGGCAGCCTTATATATAGCCATGAGGTGGTGTGGGAGGCGGAGGCCGCCTACCCTCTCCTGACAGGCTAGGACAAAAGTTTTTTTCCAACCAATCCAGTGCTGCAGCATGGAGACACCTATTACTGAATGCATCCGAGCAGCGCTTGAGGAAGATTGATACTTTAAGTCCTCGTTCCTGCTCTCCTGGCAGTTCTTAACCATCAGTTTGATTCAGAAGCAATTTCTCCTGGTCCCCTCTTTGGTTTACACAGGCAGGAGTGAAGATCAATCAGGGATTGTATTAAAACAAGAGAGAACCATTTCTTGAACTTGTATGCCATTTACTTTGCCACTAACCTAGCACAAGCATTGTAGTTTAAAGAAGCATGTAAAGGAAACATAAAGATGTTAAACATCTTGAATACACAGCCAGACAGATTTAAACTTTGTGTTCCATTCAGAAAGGTAGGGGAATAAGGGAAGAAGTGAAAGCCAAAATAAAGAATAACTGTTCAATATAAAGAATCAGTAATGCAAGAAAGTTGGTTGAAGTGATAACAAATGATCTGAGAATATCTGCAAATATTAATATTGATTCTGTGGGTGAAAAGACAGCCACAGAATGCTGGGTCCAGATGGCTGAAGCTCTCCTCCAAGAGTGTAGAGAAGAATGTGACAAAGTGGTCTTTGCCATTTTACAGACAATAAAAGTAAAATAGGAGCAGGGACCAGTTTTCCTGAATCTGTACTGGTTGGTGGTTTAGCATGTTAAGCCTTATTATGTAAGTAGTAGCATGTAATAGATTTCTGAAGCACATTCTGAAAGTTGAAAAATTCTTCCCTGGCCACAATCAGCCTCATTTAAGGAGGGGAGAAAAGTATTGCCCAACTTCCAAATAGATACTTTGAGGCTGGACTTGATTAGTGGCTTTGTTTGAGCTGTGCTTTGCACCACGTGTGTCCATAGATAAGAATGACAAAAGCGAGGCTGCCTCCCACACCCTGTCCTGGGGTTGGGGGGGGGGGGCAGACTCTTCCTCTTGCACAATTTACAGCTGATCTACTGTGTGGTGTTAATTACATCCATCCATTAGGAGACCCAAAAAGCACCAAAGTTTAGCCAAAACATTGTTTTCTAGCTGTGCCCCTACATGGGAAACCAGGACAGTGTGGTATAAAGCTGATTTTTATATTGGCTTTGCACCACATGGGGATTCCATAGTGTCAGGGGACTTCTTGGCTGGCTAGCTAAACTGGCTCCTTTTGTTCTGTTTGTGGCTAAGAATCCGGCTTTGGCTTTGAGTTTAAATCTGTGACTTCAGATGTAGTGAACACACTGGACACAAAGGTGTTTGTGTTACAAACAATGCGTTTTGCATAGTAAAGGATTCTACAGAGAAACTGAGGCCTCAGCTGCATGCGAAGTTCCACTGACTTAATATTAGACCAATTTACTAAACCAGTACAACTTTGCATGGATAGTCTGATGTACAAATGGCCACACACCAACTTTTATCAGTTCAGCTGAGTTGGTTTAGCATCACTTTTTTTTAGCTTTAACTGCTGACTTGTTTTTTAATTTTTTTTAAAGACAAATCCTGAGTTCAGAAGCCTCTGAAAGCTTTCTTCTAAACATGTTCTAAAGGGGCAGCTGTGCTAGTCTAGTTTAGCAAAACAAACATGGAGTCCTGTGACACTTTTAAAGACTAACAAATCTGTTAATCACACAAGTTTTGTGGGAGAAAATCCCACTTTGTCCAATGCTTTGAAGATGGGGGAAACTCTTCAAAGTGTCTGATGAAATGGCATTTTCTCCCATGAAAGCTCATTTGATAAATTTGTTAGTCTTTAAAAGTACCACAGAACTCCTTGTTTGTTTTCCTGAACTAAACTAATACAGCTGCCTCTTTTGAACTTGGCAACAGGACTCCTTGTTTGTTCTGAACATGTTAAATTCCAGTGATGGAGAAATCTGGCTGGATTAAAATTAATGAAGAACTGGAACTGCTCAAGGACACAACTAGGAGGCCTGTTTGGAGCATCTATGGAACTTGTTAATTACTTTAGCCAGTGTGATGGTCCCAAATACAAAGCAGTTAGGATGAGACTGATTAGGGAGGAGAGGCCGAAATTTAAAGGATTATCGAATCATCCAGAGTTAAAATAAGGGAGAATGCAGCTGAACGCTGTTCCGGGGGCCAGTGTTTCAGGACCCCTAAAAATAAAATAATGGGGTGGAATTCAGCATTCTGGTGCGTTTCCCCCTTACTACCTCTGAACAACGTGTCCTGCACAGCATGCGGCTGGTAGCTACGGCCCCTACCCAGCTAGAAGGCACATACTTCAGGCTGGTAGGGAGCTGCCCGAGGCTGGGCCTGGGAATTTTTGAATTTCCTGCCCTGAGCCTGCTCTGAGCAGGCTCAGGGCTGGAGCAGCAGCCTGTGGCATAGTGGCTGTTCCAGCGGCCAGGTAAGGGGACTGTGGATGGAGGGGGGGTCAGGGGTGGGCAAGCCAGCAGCAGGGCGGGTGGGTATGGGTGGCATTGGGGAGCCGTTGGGGCCGGGTGGAGCAGGCAGCGCAGCAGCCCCACGCAAGGCCTGGAAGCCCTGTTGGTGGGCCTTTGGCAGCATCTGAGGAGCAGCATGGCCTTGGGCCTGGTGGTGGGACAGTAGGGGAGGCAGGAGTTTGGAGGGCAGTAGCTGGGATGGGTGGGTGCAGGAGTTTGGGGGGTAGTAGCTGGAGTGCAGGGGGCTGGCATTTTGGGGGGGCGGTAGCTGGGGTGGGTGAAGACAGGCATTTGGAGATAAACGGTGGGAAATAGCTGAGAAGCAGGATTGGGAGTTTGTGCCCAACTGCAGGGTAAGCGGATGCAGAAACTTGCAAAGGCCTACCTGGCCTGGGGCCTGGACAATACAGGAAGGCAGCTTGGAGAGTTAGGAGGGTTCCGAGGCTATTTTAAATTACATTTCACCCACTGTGAATCGTGGAATAGTAGGACTGGGAAGGATGTTGAGAGGTCATCTAGTTCAGTCCCCTGCACTTATGGCAGGATTGAGTAGTCTTTTCTAGACCTGTGGTTTTCAAAATTCAACGCGTCCCCCCCACCCCCCCCCCGACCCAGTTTAAAAAATAAAGCAATTATGCCCATGACAGAGCAATTACATCTCGGAGCAATTCATTCCACTCTTTTGGTGGTGGTGGCAGGATACCTGCAGGTCTGCAACCCAGTACTGTTCCAGATCCTCCCTGACAGGTGTTTTGATCAAACCTGCTCTTAAAAATCCCAAAGGTGGAAATTCCACCCACTGTCCAGGCAGTTCATTGCAGTGCTTAACTACTCTGACAAAAACTTTTCTATAACATCCAACTAAACTGCCTGTGCTGCAATTTAAACCTATTGCTACTTGTCTTATTCATACAGGTTAATTTTTCTCCCTCCTCCTTGGAACAGCCTTTTATGTATTTAAAAACTCTTACGTCCTTCTTCAGTCTTCTCTTCTCCAGACTAAACAAGCCCAGTTTTTCAATCTTTTCTCATAGGTAATGTTTTCTAGACCTTTAATCATTTTTGCTGCTCTTCTCTGGCCTTTTTCCAATTTGTCCACCCCTTTTCTGAAACACAGTGCCCAGAACTGACCATACACTCCAGGTGAGCCCTAATTAGTGCAGAGGAATTCCTTCTCGTGTCATGCTTGCAATATTCCTCCTAACAGATCTCAGAATAATGTTTGGGTTTTTGTTGTTTGTTTTTTTTTTTTTTGGTGTGTGGCAAATTTCTGTTTTTTGCAGCAGTTACACTGGCTAATATTTAACTTGTGATCCTCAGATCTTTCTGGAGCACTCTTTTCTAAGGATCGTTTCCCATTTTTGTCTGTGTGCAGCTGATTGCTCTTAAGTAGAATACTTTGCATATGTCCTTATTGAATTTCATCCCGTTTCCTTAGACTTTCTCCCAGTTTGTCCAGGTAATTTTGAATTTAAATCCTAACCTCCAGAGCACTTGAAATCCCTTCCAGGTAAGTATCATTCATAAGCTCCCTAAGTATACTGTTGATGCTATTATCTAAATCATTGAAGATGCTGAACAGAACCAGACCCAGTACTGATAGCTGCAGGACCCCACTCAACTTGAAAAGGAACCAGTGATCACTACTCTGGGAACAGTTTTCCAGTCATTTATGCACCTACCTTATAGGAACTTTGGGTTGCATTTTTCCCTAGTTTGAGATGGTCAGGCAAGAGACTATCAAAAGCCTTACTAAAGTTAGGATATACCACATCTGCTGCTCTCCATTCTATCCACATGGCTTGTTAATCTGTCAAGGAAAGCTATCATTGGTTTGATACCATTTTTATTTTTTTGACTGACATTCTGTCTTACTCATCACCTTATCTCCTAGGTGTTTGCAAATTGACTACTTAATTACTTGCACCATTATCTTTCTGTGTACTGAAATTAAGATGACTGGTCTGTAGTTTGTTTGGCATTATATTTGCCCTTTTCCAGTCCTCTGGAATCTTTCTTTTCAAAGTTAATTGCTTATGGCTCATCCATCCCTTTAATCAGTCTCTTGAGTATTCCAGGGTGCATTTCATCAGGCCCTAATAACTCAATGACATCTCCTCATCCACCTCTTCCTGGATAGGTGGTCTATGGTAGACCCTGTGGAACACAATTTTTAGTTTTTTGATGGTGGTAGTTCTAGTGACGCTATTGCAAGTCTCATGATATTTTTCTAGTCTAAACTCTTGAAGTCACATGAGTAAAGGAATGTTTTCATTTTAAAGTTTATAAATAAACTAATAGTTGACTACACAAGCTTGACAGCTTATTACCTAAAAGCAGAAGGGCAAGAAGACAAATAAAATGAACCCAGTGTTTATTTCTAGTTTTTCATCTCAAGAAGTATGGCTCTCATCCATGCTTTTAGAGCTTTTGGTGTTGGCAATACCAGTTCCATCCTTCTAGCATTTAAAATTGGAGGTTCCGGATCTCTACTCCAAATTCATCCTTGTGAGGAGGTTGTGTTGTCTTGTTGCATTAGAATATTGGAAAATCATGAAAGCAAAGTCAGGGATAGCAGAATCCAATTCAGATTTTTTTGTCAATTTTTTAAAATGCATGTGTTGTCTAGCCAGGTCTGTCAGTTGCATGTGTGGCTTTTTGGCATGGCTTGAATTTTGTGATAGGCAAGGGCTATAGAAGCAAGTAAACTGCTTCAGCTAATGGTGCTGAAAAGTAGCTATAAAACAGCAGTAGGAGCTCATTAAGTTAGTAGGCTGGAGGCTGTTGTGGTTTAAGTTACACAATTATGAACTTTTTTTTATTGTGGACAATGCGTGTCTCCTTACATTTGAGGCATAAATGTTAGACTGAACTATGTGGTTTGTTTCATTTCTTATAACCTTTTCTTTATGAGTTAGGGGAGGATTGAAGAAAATAAAACAACCATAAATTGTAAAATAATGATGCATCATGGATATTTCCTGAATGCATATTGAGTAGGTGAATTCAAACTGAAACCTTTCAGGCTGCTTCCTCTTTTGGAATCTTGAAAATTTCTGACTCCAAAGTATAACTTGTCGAGACTTGTGTTGTACAAAAGTGGGTGGGGATTTTTTTTAAAGCTGACATCAGGGGCTTAATGGAGTCATATCTACTGATGTGAATGTTTAAAGGTGACTGTGCACCAATGTGGTAAACTTGGTTTTTTGTTTCTGCTTCCTGGGTTGTGCTTTGGGGAAAGAGTTATCTGAATTGTGTGTGTGACTTAAGAATGCTGAAGTTATTTAGAGTACTGCAAACAAAATAATTTTCTTTCTAATTATAGTTAATAATATGGCTAACTGAGAAGTTCATGCTGCAAAATGTATGTGTAGTTGAATGAAATGGAGATCTCATTGGTGTGTTGATAAATGTAAGAGACCACTTAAATTAGAAAATGTCTAGATTAATAATTTTTGTTTAAAAGGATGCAAGAGATGTATAGGAATCAGGATATTGTACTGCCTGTGAAGGTAGACTTCTAGCTCTATTAAACTAAGGAGCAAGAATATGGCATTTGGTTTCTATTTTTGATTCTCCTGCTGACTCACTGGCATCTCAAGTGAGTTGCTTAATTACTCTGTTTGTGTACATGTTTGTAAAATAGAGATTATGATTAAGGTTAAGATTCTGTCAGGTATTTTTAGTAAAAACCAGGGACAGGTCATGGTGAATAAACAAGTTCACAAAAGCTGCAACCTGTCCCTGACTCTTACTAAAAATATCCTGAGGGGGTGGGAACAAGACTTGCAGCTGCTCCAGCCCTGCTTTGGCAGCCCTAGGAATTCAGCATAGTAGAATTGAAACTTCTGGCTCTCTTCTTTAAGCATAGAGAGCAGTATTTCCCATGTTAATGCTTTAATGTGTGTTCCCTGTTTTTCTCTTCCTTTTAGACTTTATATTCAGAGCACCCATCAAACTAAGCAAACCAGGGGAGCTGCGTGAGGAATATGAAAGCCAGCTGAGGAAGGTGTAGTATTCTGTCTAATTTGACTTTCTTTTAGGATAATTTGGGATCCTTCCAGCTATGCCATCTTACCTTTATGGGAACTTGGGGGATGAGAGACTTTGTGTGTAGTGTCTGTTGTTTATCCCTTCATGCCATTCCATCAGTTCACGGAAATGTTGGCAGTAGTCAGTAGTTCTGGGCCAGAAACTTACTTTAAGCCGTGCCTGCACTACAAACATTGGCTGACAAGTCACATCTGAGTACAGTCTCCTAAATTTGTGTATCGCTCGTGTGTGCACATGGCTTGCATTGATGCTGTGCATATTCCCCAAGAGTGCTTGTGTCCCTGGAAAGGGCTGTGCACCATGCATTGATATCCTAGTGTGCTATGCTTTGCCATCTGGTGCAGTGTATTTTGAGAATTTTTTACAATGGATTGTGGAATAGAAATGAGTAACTCACAGGTTTACTGGGAGCTACAAGCCAAACCACTTTCTCTGGCCCATAATGCCATCCATAGTCCATAACTTTCTCACTCTTTTGTAATCTCACTAATTTGCATGCACTTGTCAGCATCTAGAGTCTGACAGAAGTATGGTGCTGGCAGACCACTGCAAATACAGGATACACAATCTGCTTCCACTTGCAGACCTGTTGCTCCCCAGATATGGTCTGGTGTGCTGCCCCTCTCCCTGATTCCCACTTCTGAACCCTGATTCACCCCATTTTGCCAGGTGACCACTCACTCTTGAGCTGATCTATTCCAGCCTCATGCGTGCAATCGGTTCCTAGCAGTGGGTGTATGCCCTCTGGCTACTTGAAGGATGGTCCCCAAGTGAGCGCCTCCAGTCCCAGGTACTGTCATGAGAGCCACTGTTTACAGAGAGTAGGACCCACTCCCGATCATCATGTGCTCAAGTCTGTACATTTAACAAAGAAATGGATTGTGCCCAGCCCTCTTCACACTCACCTTTTAGAGCAGGGGTCTCAAACACATGGCCCATGAGCCGCATGCAGCCCCTAAAGCTATTTCCTGTGGCCCGCAATGACACAATTGTTAACCAATATTTGCAATGTCATTGTATGGAAAGGTTTCAGTGGTGCAGCCCTCGGGCTAGCATATTAATCCTCGTGCGGCCCTCTGCTAATCCTCATGCGGCCCTCATGGTGATTTGAGTTTGAGACCCCTATTCTAGAGATCACACAGCTTTAGATAAAACTACTACTAGTTTATTGATCAGATTATAATTCTAAATGAGAATATGGCCAGTCATGGCAGAGTCACAATATAAGTGAGTCAGGAGTGACCACAAGGAAATAAAAGGTAAAACACACGCACTATCCTAATATCTCTACCTAAACCGACCTCATAGTCCAAGTTTATGCTCAAGGTATTCGGCTGTCAGATGTTTGTACAGTTAGTCTCTGCCTGAGACCAGGCAGGGCCCAGATCTTGCTTCAAGTTGTTTCAAGGTGAAGACTTTCAGGCAAAAAGTCCCAAGTCATCCCAAGTGTGTGTCTTTGTTGCCATACCCCCTCACCCCTTCCCTTGTGGGCAGAGGTGATCTCTTTGTCCAGGCTAAGCCACCTCAATTAGCATACCTTTGTTTTCTTCTCCAGGTACTTGTTTGCTCACAGCTGTGGCTGTTTACATGTTGCTGGGAGACAGTTCTGTCTGTGTAATCGGCTCGTCTTGGACCGAGCCGCAGCATGGTATGGGTTTGCTTGGTCCACCACCGGCCTAGCAGAACCCACACTTTGTCTCACAGCCTTCTAACCCTCTACAGGGTGAGGCAGAACCCCAAAGGTTTTTGCCTTCAATTCCCTCAGGTTGGGTAAAGCTAAGTGCAGCAGCAGAGTCTCTGCCTTCAACCCCTCAGGCAGGGTAAGGCAGAGCACAGGCGGGGTTGGGAGGGGAACGCTGGCCTGCCCACTCCGCTGCGTTCCAGCCCCAGGCTCTAACAGTGGCGAGTGAGCGCCACTGGTTCAGTGAGCTCTGGCCGAAACACTGACCCTCAACAGGCAGCTGGGTATTTACCTGGTGCCCCTGGGCTACTTCCTCCCATTTCCCCTTTGGGTTACTTGCAGCCTGCTGTCTTCCAGCTCCTCTGGTAATGTGCCCCAGGGAATCCCAGTCAGGCCCTCACTGTCAACAGGTGGCAGGGCGGGTAACTCGTCTGGTCTGTCTGCCAGCGTCAGCTCCTTCAAATCACAGGGGTTCAATGCTGCCTGCTCATCGGCATTCTTCACGGAGGGAAGTTCCTCTAGGTCCTCATGGGCATCTGACTTGTTTCCATCATCCAGGCTCTCTGCCGTGGGAAGCTCTTCCAGGTCCTCACCTGGGGGAGATGAATACAGAAGAAAGTCCCACCAGCGGTCGCCCCCTGGGCTCTTCCAGGGAGGGAGAGCGGCTAGATCCAGCTGGTGTCTCCTCTTCTGTCTCCCCCTTGATTGGCCGGTCTGTCCCCTTATATAGTCCTCCCTTTCCCTTGGTTCGCCTCTTTAGTTCCAGGAGGGCTTTTGGGCAGTCTCCACAGAGCAGCAGGGGAAGTACTGGCGACCTGCTGTCCGCTGGCTGGAAGGTAATGGTTCTTCCCTACAACAGTCTCCCACTCCCTCAAGTTGTCATAAAAACATATATCACTGTGCATAAATGAACAGAAAAATCATATAGTTCATAATCCAGAATGCACAGATGTGCATCCCATGACAGATGGATTGCTGCTTCTGGACCACAGAAGTGAGCTCTGTGGGATTGCGTTGTAAGGCAAGTTTGGAAGAATGAGCAGTGGCTGCGGAATGTTTGGCTGCAAAAAGCTGCATTTCTGATTTATGTGCTAAGGTTACTCGGCATATAGACATCAGAATAAGAGCTGGATTGACAGCTGGGAAGCAAATGGTGACGCTTATGACCAACGTTCCCTCTAAGGTTTGGCGGCTTGTGTGCAAAATTTTCAACCCATGTGCAAAACTTTTTCTGAATAAAATTTGTGTGCACACTCATGCGACAAAACTTACTGAGAAATCTAGCCCAATGAAAAACTAATAAAAGCTGCTATTTAGAGTTCTTTTGTATTAAGAAAAAGAAACACCTAAATTACTTAGCATTTACCCAAAATGCTCTACAATCCAAAGAAACTAATTCACAGCTTTCAAATAGCCCAAGACTAAAGTCATATTCAATCTGGATCCTAGCTGTCACATTTCTTGTCCAAAGCACCAGGGACTGAACCAGGAACATCCAAAGCTCTGAGCATGAGGTTCCACAGCTTGAACTAAAGAGCCAGGCTCTGTAGCTTCACAATGAACACATGCTTCCCCCCTGGAGATCAGACACAGAGCAGGACACATAACATAGTAAGGTTTGTGTGCGACACATGGTGTCGAGGTTGGGTTACCAGATACCGAGGCACAGAAGGATTAGGGAAGTATGAAAAGGACACATGGAGAATTACCTAGTATTAATATAACGGTTATTACCATATTATGTCATGGAAAATGGGTAACGATTAATAAATGCAGCATTAAAACTGCACAAAGTCGTGTTTTCTAAATTATTTTTAAATAAAGAAAATTACCAACATGTTTTATTTTGCCAAAAACTGTTTATTAAATGAAAATTTTTCATAACCCTTTCATTAATGTTCAAAAGACTAAAGTTAAACTAAATTTTCAAAATGTAAACTTCAAAAGTACCTAAACAAGTTTTTTAAAAAAAAGAAAAAACTCTTAACTCACTTCTCATTTTCCACAGCAGCCCATTTTTACAGTTAAAAAAAAATGTCCTAAATTGTTTGTCCAGTTCAAACCTGCCCCTTTAGTGGTTTTATTTAATTAGTCCCCTTCAGTAATTTTATTTGTGGTATACTTTATTTTCCTTCATTTTATTAGTATCATTTTTTCACCCCAATTTAGCTGTTTTGTAGGGAGCAAGGGCCCAAAATAAAAGCGTCTTTCAGAGATCTTGAACTCACAACTCCAAGGTTAAAAGGTAATAGCGTTACCAACTGAGCTATCCAGCAAACCTAAAAACACCCTTCACATTCAAGGAATACCTGAACCCTTAGTGAAAAGCCCTGATCTTTGCTGAGCTGTGATTGGACGATGTGTGCATGTGACTGCCTCCAATCCCCGGTCGCTGAGGGAAGATTCCCTGCTCGGCAGCTTGCCTGTTGGGGACCTGCCACTTCCTCTGGCTGCACTGCCCCCCCGGCCTGACCCTGGGGCTTCCCCCTGCCTCCCCCCCCCCCCCCAGCCAATTCTCAGCTGCACCGCCAGCCCACTTCAGGCCAGCCCTACCCTGGGCCTCTCCACGTGGCTGAGCCTTGGCCGTGCTGTGGAGCTGTCCCGGCTGGACCCAGGGCCTGCCGCTGCCTCCTCTGGGTCTCCGTCTGCGCCGCCCGCCAGCCCAGATGGACCCGACCCTGGGACTTTCCCCCGCAGCGATACTTGGCTGCACCCTCGGCCCACGCCAGGCCAGGCCAGCCCTACCCCGGGCCTCGTGCCTGACCTGCCTCCTCCGCTGCATGCATGGGAATGACAAAGTCCTGCACGGCATGGGGGGGTTTTTTTGTGCGTGGCCGCACTGCCGCGCACATTAGAGGGAACGTAGCTTGTGACTCTTGTCTTCTACCAGGCAGTGAGAAGTAATTTTGGAGTAGGAAAATCTACAGTGGGGGGTCACTGTCCAAAAAGATGTGTAGGGCCATTAATCGTTTGACTGTCTGAAACTGTAACTCTTGGTAATGTGCAGGCCATGGTGGATGGATTTGCAGCAATGGGGTTCCCAAACTAGGATGATAGCTGCATGCACTTCCTTTTTCTGGCATGCTGGACAGAGTACATCGTCAGAAGAGCCAACTGTTCCATGGGCACACAAGCATTAGTAGATCTCCAGGGATGCCTCACCAACATCAGTGTGCACTGGTACAGGAAAGTGAGAGACAGTTGCCTCTTTAAGGACACAGGGCTGTTCAGAAAGCTGTGAACAGACTCATTCTTTCCCATGAGTGATATAGAAATGCCAGTAAACCAAACAAGGAGTCCTGTGTCACTTTTGAAGACTAACAAATTTAGTTTTTGTATGAGCTTTCCTGGTCAAAGTCCCACTTTGTCAGATGCCAGAGTGAAGAAAACTTGCACTGAAAAAAATTCCAGTATGGGAGGGAAAGATAAATCCTATGATTACATTTCACTGCTTTGGTCAAATTACTCCAGCAAATCAAGCAAATTAGAAGATTCAACCACAACAGATCTGAAAGTGCCTGTAGTGACTTTGGGGTGCTCAGAGCACCCATTGCCTCCCTTAGCTTTTGAAGCTGTACACTGACCATCCTGACAGCATCAAGGAACTATTCAGCTACCAGTTTAGTAGGTGCAGAATGACAGTTGAATGTGCTTTTGGTAGATTGGATCTCAGTGTGGAAAAACATCCCAATGGTGTTAGTTGCCTGTAGTGTCTTAGATAATATTTGTGAGGCCAAGGGGGCCCACCTGCTGCCAAGGTGGGCCAGATGTCTGATATTTTTTTGAACAGCTAGATACAAGTGTCATTGAAAGAATGTGGTACTAGGGAGTTGAAAGAGCATGTGAACAGTCAGCCCCACAGTGTTCCCTGAGCTTGGTGTTGTGGGCACTGCTAAGAATTGTGCGTTAGCTGTATATTTATAAAAGCCCGGTTTTCCTGTATCAATGAGTACTTGGCCCTTTCCCTTCAATTACAAGTGCTGTGTGTCTTGAGTACTGCTGTGCATTCTGCAGCATACCTTCTGAACTAATAAAGGTAATTTTAATCTCCAAAAATAGAACTTCATTGAGTGACAAAAAAGTATAACAAAAAGGTGAACTGTTAAAGTAAACTAACAGAACAGAATCTTAAAATTGGAAAGGCAGAGAATGTTTCTGTGCACAAATATACAGATAGTCTGGCTTTATATGCTGGCTTCTGAGAACCACTGCTGGTGTGTATGTGATGCTGTGGTTTTCCCTGTCTCCCAGTGTGGGGTAGTAGGGCAGGGATCCAGCCTGTGATGCTGTGTGGAATATTGAGAAGATGTAGGGAGCTGCTGCCATGGTGTTCTCCAAGGACATCAAAAGGTATGGGAATTTTTGGACTTTTGGACCTGTAGATCCATGAGGGTCTTACTCAGTGGTTCACAACCTGACGCCTGGAGGCCAGAAGTAGCATGCGAGGGGGCCTATGGCTCCTCTCCTGCTTGCTGAAGGAGGGAACTGCTGCATAGGGACCTAGGTGGAGCAAGTTGCCACAAGGCTAAAAGACTGGTGCATGCTCCTTTGCTGCAGGCAAGGGTATAGGAGATCAGTGCACACCTCCCTCTAACTGTAGCAGGAAGCACAGCAAATCGCTCTTCCTGGGTTGTCTGATGCTGGGATCCCTGCTGGAGCCAGAGGGAGGGGGTTATTGAACTTCCATCCTCCTGGCTGCAGAAGGGAGCCACTGTCAAGGAGTCCGGGTGAAGCACACCAGGCAACAGGACACATGTGATTTCACTGTCACAGCAGCCAGGGAGATGGGAGATCACAGGGGCGGGTGGGTGAGGGCAGCCTCTTTGTTGAACTCCTCTCTGGGTGAAGTGGGGAGGGGGTGACCTGGCAACCCTTCAGGGTTGTAAAAATATTATCTGTGGCCCTTAAGTGACAAAGATTGGGAACCACTGATCTACAGCACTTGTTTGCTGTGAAAGATCCATTATGTCTTGCTTCATCAACCTCTCCTTTTCCTACTGGGATTCCTGAGCTGTTCTCCCACCTGTTCTTCTCTTCTCCGTGCTGTCTGCCTTTGTGTCCCTCCAGGCCTTCTGTTTGCAGGCCAATGCAAGCCCAAACAGCAAGATCTCATTTGAACATGGCTTCCCTAGTTGTCTCCTTTCTCCTCCACTCAGACTCCAGGCCTGTATGTTCCTAGCTCATCTACTGCAGTAACGCCAGTTGAACTCCACATCCTGGGATGTCTTGCCTTAGAGGAAGAAATAAGGCAGCCGTCTCTAGAAACCTTTAGGAGAAGATTGCAGGGTATCGGTGAAAAGTTTTTCCTAGCTGCCTGTTTGTATCCTGAGTGATTCTCCTACATGTATAAACTACTCTGCCTGTGTCCCCCTCCCCATTCCCCTGCCTAAACCAACAGGTGAATAAAAGTAGATGCTAGCTCTGTTTGTAATACCTTTTTTCTCATGAATAAAACAGTGGAAAAATTGTTACCTGTCTTTTTAATTTGAGACTGGATCCCATTTAAACTTTAAGAAAAGGACAAATGCATGCTCACACTTGTCTGAGGTCCCTTTCTCTTCTTTGGGCTCATCCACATTAACCTGGTGGAACTGGCTAGATGGTGGTGGCGTCTCAGGTCCTAGCTCACTGCATGGGCAGACCACCCCACCACACCTCCACTCAACTGTTCACAATAGGGGTCTCAGTCTTTGGCTCCTGAGTTATCCACAGCGGTGTGTAAGGGGCTGATGGAGTCTGCTGTACATGACATGCAACTCATTATTCAAGCATCAGATCTGCAGCTTATTACCAGCTTGATTTGTTGGGCTCCTTGACCTTCTGGTATAGCTGGCAAAGTTCTGTCACTTTTGGGTGGTAGAATTTCTGGGTCCTTGTCATGGCCCTTTTGTCTGCAGTCTTCTCTCAGGTCCATGTTGCTGTGGTTGGTTCATAGCTCAGCATATACAGCCTCTTCTCCCCAAGGCCCCGGAGATCCAGTACACTCTGGATGAGAGTAGTTTAGAATCTAGTGGATGGAATGGGACATTGTGGGATACCTGTTGAAGAATCGTTAGGGGTGTATCACACTGCATTGACCTCAATGGATTGATCATGGTGTCACCATTAAAGAAGGCACTTTTACTACATCACTGTAACTGGACACTTACATTGGCCAGGGATTTATTTGAAGGTAGACATGCACGAACAAGTTAACACAAGGCAACATATGTCCATCTGACTTCATAGTGTAGACTAGGCCTTTGACTGCCTTCCAAAAGATTAAAATGTACCTGCTGTGTGCAGTTCTGCTGTCTTTGTTAAACAGGGTTTACAGAAGAATGCAAATGTAATAGGAAGGTTTGCAGAGCCAGTCTGAGACAAATCTCCCCTTCTTCCTACTTTATTCACTCATAACTCCCTCTAAAACTTAATTGCACAAATGGAAGCTGTCTGCGCATAGTCTTAACAAAAAGATGAACTCCGATAGTGAGTAGAGTCCACTTATTTATTTATTTTATTTAAAGTGGGTGGGTTTTTTTCTTTTTAAAAAAGAAGCGTTTTTACACACACATCATGGAAACACTGATCTTAAAATCTGTCATGTGGCTACTTGTCGTAGTAGTACTCTAATGGGAGCAGGGACTGCAGTTAATGGGTCTGTTTCCAGGCTTCCCACTCAGTTCTGAGGTTACTCATAACTTTTTGAACCTGTCACTTTTTCCCAGGCATAAGCCCTGATCCTGCAATCAGATTGGCTCATGTGAACCTGTGCAGAACCCAGTTTATTTCAACAGGGCTCCCAGGTTCTGACCCTTTGCAGTTAAATAAAGTAATACATTCTATTCAACTGCATGCATTTATTTTACAGAGCAGTGCTTATTATATAATTCAGTAAAATGCTATTCTTGTCACTGACAGTTTCAGGATAAACTGGCACTCAGAGTTAGATATTCAATTTTTTTCCCATTTTACTAAAAAAAAATCATTTTGAGCAACTTGCTTTGATTACTTGGATTTTACCAAGGTGAGGAGACTTTATAACGTTCAGTAAATTTGTAAAAACAAACAAGGAGTCCTGTGGCATTTAAAGACTAACAAATGTATTTATTGCACGAGTTTTTGTAGGAGAAATCTTATTAGACTAACACAGCTACCCCTTTGGCCCTAGTACGTTCATAATTGCATCCAGTTCTCACAGGATAGTTTTTTTCCTCAAACTCTGTAATCAGTAGGGAAACTCCTACCTGTGGCATGTGCTGACATGTTTTCAGCAGCAGGGGTAAAGAGAGCAGTTTCACCTAAGAGTGCCCATTTAAAGACTAAATCTGGACAGGTTCAAGGAAGGAAGAGAAGATGTCAAATGTGAGTTTATCAGATTTTGAAAATATAAGTGGAGCATATTTAGGAATAATATTCCTTATCTGAAGAAATGAGAAAACTGAGCCCTTAAAAACTTTTGCTTTAGATTTCTTGCAACGATTTAATCTTAAACTCTGAATAAAAAGGGTATAGCTATGTTCAAATAAGTGCTGTTACTTATAATTACAAATAACATCTGAGATTAAAACTGAAATGTCTAGAAATCTCTTAATTCACAAGTGGAGTTTTATGAGGAAGCTAACTGGTTTTGTTTTTGTGTTTAGCACAGAGCTACAGTGTTTGTTGCAAATTCTGCCCAGGACAGTTTGCATTGAAACAGAATTGTTTAACCTTAAAAGCACTGTCTTTAGGATATTTGTGTACAGTTTGAATTTTGGACTTAAATTCCCAGCCAGTGTCCCTTTAATAAATTGGGGGTGGTTTTTAGAAAAACCTCCCAGTAGCAGAAGCCTGTATATCTGGGGAACAGTACATGGACAGTTGCTTCCAAGCCACATTTGGAGCCACTGACTTACAAACTTTATAGTGTACTAGAGCAAACTTTCATGTATTTCTAGCTTAAATGGAAACATGCTCGGCGTTACCTTTGCATAGAGGTTGTTAAATGCCAGCACTAACCCTTTGACTTGAGGGAGGAAGATGTATATAAGGCTCCAAAATAGAGCTCAATGGGTTTGGCAACAAGAGATGCTTTTTTCTCTTATAGAAATATTTTTCTAGAACTCTACTGTTTTTAAATTTTCTATTGATCGAGGTGGGTTGCCACCTCTTACTGTCTGTTTTAGGAAGTTGATGAAAGCTCTTAAAAATTCTTCTCTTACTATATCTAGATGTAAAATCTAAGTAGAATCATATAGATTGGAAATTGAATGCTGGTAGATAATTCCATATGGATGTCTGTCTACTAATTTTGGAGGATGAGAGGGGATGGAGTATCTGGGTAGGATTTCAAAACTGTCAGTATCAACTAAACAATTCCAGTTTATTTACCATTATTCAAATGTATACAGAACTCTAACCTCTGAGTAATGTGACCTGTAGTAAAACAAATAAGTAGATTCTTTTTAATTCATACTTCCCATTACTGAGTAAAGTCATCAGAATCCTGTAGTGAAGGGATGTATTACTCAGACCAATTATTTGAGTCATCGCTGAAGAATTAACAAATAATGAATCAAAAAATTTACTCAAACTCCACCTTCAGCATTTGGTCATACAATTTTTGCTTTTGTTTCTGTCCTCCCTTCCCCCCCCCCCCTTCCACCAGTGTTTTGTATTTTGCCTATGTAGGCTCAGTCCTGTAATAAGAACTCTGTATATATCATTCCCCCCAACTTAATTTGGATTCTTCTGTGCACGGGCTCCAGCTCTGCAATGCTTATCTCTAGATTGTAAACTCTAAAGGGAGGGTCTCCCTGCATATCTCCTAAGTATTCAGCTCACTTGTTTACAGTGACTCATAACATACTAGTACATAGTATTCAATGTAGTCTACATTAAAAAGTGATCTCTTTAAGTATTTGCATTTATAACTAGTTGTAGTGTGTTTGGTCTCTAATTGCATTTGTTCTATACACTAAAAACACCTTGATAACCATGAGAGGATATGCAATAAACTAATGACTTAAAGGAGAACCAGAAATTATGGGGGTTAAGACTTTGTAGCTGGAATGAACAGTTCTGTTAGTGGTGAACAGATCATCACAGCCCTTCAGGATATGTGCTGGAGCTGATCTGCACAGACCAAGCTATTAACTGAAGCTGGAAGCTTGGGAGAGACACCCAAATTGGAAATCTAGAAACTGGGGGGAGAGGACCCGCTGCTCAATGGCTTTATTTTCATGTTATTCTAGACTGGGGGTTAGCAACCCGAAAGAGAAGAAGAGCCATTTCCCTCCTCCTCCCCCTTGGCCCTCCCAGTAAACAATTATTCAGAGAGTGGCATATAGCTGTGCTGCTCTGCCCCTTCCTTCCCCAGCCCTACTGATGTGTGGGTTCCCCCAGCATGGCTGAATCCCCCCCCCCCCCAGGTAACCTACCACGTACTTCTTCCAAAATATAATCAGTGTTAAGGTCTCTCACTGAGACCCTTCCCCAATTCTCGCTGGCTTCTGGAGGCCCCAGCCCACCCAGGCACCTCCCTGCCTGCTCCCAGGACCCTGCCCCCACCTTGCCCGCTGGCTCCCTGACCCCCAGGCTCCTTCCCATTACCTGGCCAGGCTGCTCCTGACACTGGAGTGGGCCCCGCAGCAGAGTTCAGGCCACTTTGTTCCTGCACCCCCCAGCACTGAATGGGCCGGCTCCAGGGCCCGGGGGTGAGGCAGCCTCTATTCTGCACTAGGGGGTCCAGGGGTGAAGCAGCCAGAACGCCACCAAAAGAAGTGACCCTGCTTTGGCAGCTCTCTGCCCCCTGGTGAGGGGTGGCAAGCGGGGGCAGTCAGAAATGCTGCTCCGCAAGGGCAGCAGAGCAGAGGATGGGCAGCTTCTGGTACCAGCCAACCCTCTTCCCCCTGCATCTGTGGTCAGGCCGGGGGAGTTTTCAAATCCTGCTCTGAGATTTGAAAACTCCCTCAACTTGACCGCAGCTGTGAGCACCACCCTTACCTTCCCACCACATGGGCTAGAGGCGACTGGGTGGCCATGCTGCAGCCCCTGGCGCTGTGGTATGGAGACAGGCAACTGGGACCAGAAGCCGCCCTCCCTTGGCTCAGCTGCCCCCACCGGCTGCCCCTCCCCAGGGAGCAGAGAACAGCTGTGTAGAGCCACTGCTTTTGGTGGCAGGGCCACATTCAGTGTTGTTCGGCCACCTCAGCCCCGGCCTAGATTGAGCGTGTTCAGGTTGGTGGGGGTAGGGGGGCCGAACAACCCTGATTAGTGCCCCGAAAAGCAGTAGCTCTGTGCGGCTGCTTTCTGCCCGTGTGAGGGAGCAGCCAGCCAGGGGTAAGCGAGGCATGTGGATGCTGCTCTGCATTAAGAGCAGAGTGGTGGAGAGGGAGGGCAGCACAGCCTCTGTCCCCAGCCAGCCACCACCCCACGCCCCCAGTGCCAGAGGCTGCAGTGCGGCGGGCCAGGAGCCCTTCTGCTGGCCTGTGGCTCTTAACAGGCTGCATGCAGCTCCGGAGCCGCAGGTTGCTGACGCCCCTTCTAGATGAAGTTTAGAGGTGGTAGCAAGGCAGGAAAGCTCACAGGAGATGGAAGCATGAGAATAGAAAGTCAAAGCACAGTAGGTAGAATCATAGAAACTGGAAGGGACCATGACAGGTCATCAAGTCCAGTTCCTTGCATTCATGACAGGACCAAGTACCCCTATTAAACCATCCCTGACGGGTGTTTGTCTAACCTGCTCTTAAAAACCTCCAATGCAGGAGATTCCACAACCTGCCGAGGCAACTTATTCCAGTGGTTAATCACTCTGACAGTTAGGAATTTTTTCCTAATGTCTAGGCTGAAGCTCCCTTGCTGTAATTTAAGCCCATTGCTTCTTGTCCTATCATCTGTGATGAAGGAGAATAATTTTTCTCCTACTTCCTCATAACAACATTTTAGGTATTTTAAAACTGTTATAATGTTCCCTCCGTCTCCTTTTTTTCTAGAGTAAACAACCCCAGCTTTTTCAGTCTTCCCTCATAGGTCAAATGTTCCAGACCTCTAATCATTTTTGTAGCCCTTCTCTGGACTTTCTCCAGTTTCTCCACATCCTTTTTGAAATGAGGCTCCCAAAACTGGACACAGTACTCAAGTTGAGGCCTAATCAGTGCAGAGTAGAGTGGAAGAATTGCATCTAGTGTCTTAACCACAATACTACTGTTAATACACTGCAGAATGGCATTTGCTTTTTTGCAACAATATTACACTGCTGACTTATATTTAGCTTTTGATCCACTATTATACCCAGATCCTTTCTGCGGTACTCCTTCCTAGGCAGTTATTGCCCATTTTGTACATGTACAATGGGTTGTTCAAACCTAAGTGGAGTACTTGGCACTTTATCTTTATTGAATTTCATTCTGTTTATCTCAGACCATTTCACCAGTTTGTCCAAATCATTTTGAATTGTGATCCTATCCTTCACAGGACTTGCAGCCCCTCCCAGCATGGTATCATCTGCAAACTTTATGTTTGCTTTCTACACCATCATTCAAGTCATTGATAAAAATGTTGAACAAAACTGGACCCAGGACAAATCTCTGCAGCACCCTGCTTGTTGTGTCCTTCCGGCCTGAGTGTGAGCCATTGATAACTACACTCTGGGAGTGGTTATCCAACCAGTTTTTCACCCATTTTATAGTAGTTCCATCTAGTTTGTGCCTCCCCAGTTTATTAATAAGAATGCAATGTGAGATTGGATCAAATGCCTTAGTAAAGTATAGCTATACCACATCTACCGCTTCCCCTCTATCCACAAGGCTTGTTACCACATCATGGGAAGCTCTCAAGTTGGTTTGACATGGTTTGTTTTTGACATATCCATGCGAACTAGCCCTAAGAACCTAGGTCTGACTCCTTAATTATCTGTTCCATTATTTTTCCTGGTACAGAGGTTAAACTGACTGATCTATAATTCCCTGGATTGCTCTTATTGCCTTTTTTGTAGATGGGCACTATATTTGCCCTTTTCCAGTCCTCTGGGACCTCACCCATCTTCCATGATTTTTCAAAGATAATAGTTAATGGCTCAGATATCTCGTGAGTCAACTCTTTGAGTACTCTAGGGTGCATATCATCAGGCCCTGGTGACTTGAAAACGTCCAAGTGATTTTTAACTTGCTTTTTCCCTATTTTAACTTCTCATCCTTTCTCATTCCTGTTGCCTTTCTACATCAGACATCCAGTCTCCACCAACCTCAATGAAGATCGAAACAAACAAATTGTTTAATTCTTGTGCCATTTCCACATTTTCATTTATTGTTTTACGTTCTTTGTTGAGTAAGGGTCCTACACTTCCTCTTGCTTCTAATGTATTTGAAGAATGTCTTTTTGTTACCCTTTATGTGTTCAGCTAGTTTGATCTTGGTGCTTTCGCCTTTCAGATTTCTCCTCTACATAATTGTGTTATTTGTTCATAGTCCTCCTTTGTAATTTGACCTAGTTTCCACATTTTGTGGGACTCTATTTTTAAATTATTGAAGGTCTCCTTGTTAAGCCAAGGTGGTCTCTTGCCGTATTTCTTATTCATCCTATGCAGTGGAATGGTTAGGTCTTATGCTCTTAAAAGTGTGTTTTTGAAAAATTGCCAACTGTCTTTAGTCATTTTTTCTCTGATATTCTTCCCATGGTATCCTTCCCATCAAGTCCCTGAGTACATTAAAGTCTGCCTTCCTAAAAATACATTGTTTTTTGTTTTGGTATTCTCTCACCTAACATTTCTAAGACTCATGAACTCATCATTTCAAGATTACTTCCACCTAAGTTACCTTCCACTTTCAAATTCTCAGCTATTTCCTCTCTGTTTGTCAAAACCAAATTGAGAATAGCCTCTCCCTTGGTAGCTTTCTCCACTTTTTAAAATAAAAAATAGTCTTCAGTGCATTCCAAAAACTTATTGGATAATCTGTGCGTTGCCATATTACACCTTACGGCTTTAAAGAATATTATTGATTTAAATATCAAATGCTCCCATATCCCAGATTTTGGGTACCTCACTGATCTGTTGTATGGATGCAGTGTGGGAGTTTCATAAACACTTCAGACTGAGATAGATCTTCAGACTTGGGCTCTTCGGTGACGGTACTTGGGAAAAGCAATTAAAAAAAGAAAATTGGAAGTCAGATCTCACTCTCTTGTCCCCATAGATGGGATGGTAAAATTATTATTATTATTTTTTTAAATCTGAGTTTTCTTTAAGTGCTTTCTGTATTGTGAGCTTATAGCGGATATGGGACGGGGGGTTCACATTTTCAAGCTTTATTCCATAGTCTTGGGCAGGGGCTTTAATAAAAATAGCAAATATTACAAGATTCACAATACAATCATGAATTGGCATGACTGAAATACCCCTCCCCCGTGACTGTCGTATCAATATATAATTAGACTGTAAGTTCCTTGAAGTATGTGGTTTTGGGTTTTTTATAAACAGTGGCATGTCTCAACCTTTTCAGACAATTACGTCCCTTTTAGGAGTCTAACTTGTCTTGTAAGCTCCCCACCCTCAAGTTTCACATCACTTAAACTGCTTACAAAATCAGACATAAAAAGGCAAAAGTCATAACACACTGTTAATGAAAAAATGGCTTACTTTCTCATTTTACCATGTACAACACCTGGAAAACATGGCCTATGACCATATGAATTGATGTTGAAATGCAGTTAAAATATAAGTTCCTATCCACATTTGTCTGTAAGCTCCCAATGTTGGTAGTGGGAGGCTGCAAGATTACTGTCAACACGTCCAGCAAACTTAATATACTTCATGATAATTCCTTTGACCAAAGCTGAAATCTGTGTTTGCTTGAGGAGCAGTGGGATGTGTGTGTATGTATTCCACATTATACCTTTTTTTGTAGGACCACAAACAAGTGGGTGTCCTAATGTAGATGAAACTATTTGTCATTGTGCTTTACCAACAGATGTAAAAGAAAAGGCTGTGTCTTTCTACACTGATGGCAAATTCGCCACTGTCAGTTCACTCTTCTGGGTTCAGATGAGTGGTCTGTCAAGATGCACTCAATCAATCTGGAGTTTCTCAGTAACTCCAGCCCTAGAAGTAGAGTACCATTAAGTTGAAGGCTTGGTCTTCACTCGTAGCACACTCTAACTAAGCACAGTGTGGACAGGGGAGTAAGTGAGAGTTACAGAGTCAAAGAAAGATACACAAGGTATTTTACGTACCTTGCATATCTCCCTTCAGCTGCCGCTGAAAAGTGCCACAAGTGTAGACGAGGCCAAATGCTGGGCCTAACAACAGCACTGCTAGTTGAAGACATGTGAAGGAAGTAATAGCCTTGAGACTTATACAGAGTGTCTACATGTCAAAACACTTCTCAAAAGCTAGTCCTCAGAACACTCCTGTGACATAGGTGATGACCCTATTTATGGATGGAGAAACTGAGGCAGGTAGTGGGGTTATACGACTTCACTGTAGTAAGTCATTGTCAGAAATTTGAATTAAAATGCAGGATTTTGCTGGTTCCCAGTTCTGTTTAATTTGATAAATACTTTGCTTCTACTAAGAGCCATACATTGCCTCTTTTAACAACTTATTTTGAGTATGTTGTCTTCTGTTATTTTATTGCTAGCTGAGGGAAGAATTACAAGAGGAAAAAACGTCTGAGGATCTAATCCACAAACTAATTCTAGAAGACATGGAAGTGGGGAAGAGGAAAATGGAAGAACAGCAAAAAAAAGATGAACCACTAATGCTTAAAATGAATCAAGAATATGTAAGTAAAATGTATGCTGTTCTCACTCCAGATATAGCATTAAACCTACCCTGGGCTGACAGGGTTCAGTCCTGGACCTGTAATCACTTTTCTAGACAGACTTTAAAATAGGTTATATTTTTAATATCTTCCATGGCTGCACACCTGAAAATGAGAGCTGGGTGCCACTGGCAGCTAGAGCTTCCTGATAGCACTTGTTTCTTTCTTTCTAGCTGCAGAGGGACCTGAGATACAAGAGCTACCTTAGTTCCAAAGGGGCAGCCATGTTAGTCTAGTCCAGCAAAACAAACAAGGAATCTGGTGGCACTTTTAAAGACTAACAAATTTATTTATCACATGAGGATTTTGTGGGCAAGGATAAGTGGCATTCTCTCCCACAAAAGCTCATGTGATAAGTACATTTGTTAGTCTTTAAAAGTGCCACCAGACTTTTTGTTTGTTTTGCTGGACTTACCTTAGGTCAGGGGTCAGCAGCCTTTGCGGATGCCTGTGCCAGTCCCACCCCCTCGACTGTCAGCCAGTGCCAGCAGCTCCCTCCACAGAAATAAAAGTGGTGACTCCCTGCAAATTTGGTGGCAGCCATGGCTGGAGGTTGGGGGACAGGAGGGAAGGCGCTTCCCTGACATGCTGCTGAAAGGAGACACTTGCAGAGCCTGCAGTGACTCCTCTTGGCCAGGCATACTGAGGAAAGAAGCTACCCAGAGTGTCTCCTTGGTGGCTGCACACCATGGAGAGAAGCCATCCCAGGCATCTTCTTTCTGCACCATGCCTGGAATATGGGCAGAGTGGGCACCTTCTGCACCCCAGCTGCCCCTGAAAGAAGCTTACTGGAGTGACTTTCAGTGGCAGGAGCCACAATTTCTGTGGCAGTACAGAGGGTGCCGCATGCCACTCCAAATGTGTTCTGAGGCCACTGTCAGCACACGTGCCAGGGGTTGCCTAGCCCTGCCTTAGGTGATCATTTAGAGGTTTAAATAACTCTTCTGTGTATTGTACATTTGGATTCCACGGTGACTAAGATACCTGCCTTTATGGGGAAGGAGTACAAGAAATAGTCTAGTAACATTTAAAAAAACTCTCTAAAGCATTCCTAAAATAGTTTCTGTAATACCTGAGACACGTACGGAGTACAGTATTATGTGCAAGGAAGGTTTTATTGGCTACCATTTAGAATAACCTGTTTAACTCGCTTGTGACTTCTCCATTCATGGATAACGTGACCGTTTCAAACGTGTTGATAAAACCTGTATAGCAAATCATACCATTGTGTATATCCTCTTTCTCACACATGTACATATTTCTAGAAATACTCAAAATTATATAATCATGTCATCAGGGGGAATATACGGTAGAAGAGTTACAACTTCTAGTGGAAAATAAATATTTCATAGTTGATAAAATTTTCTGGTAGTGAACTATTGATCCATTAGTGGGTTTTTTTTTTTGTTTTTTTTTTTTGCTCGATGACTGACTTTGAGTTAAGACTCTGGTAGTATTTGCTAATGAGACTTTCTTCACTGACCCACAGCTACACATTGGAGTTCTTTCTTTTTCCCTCCTGCCTTCGCCCCCATTCAGCCCAGCAGTGATGAAAGCCATTGGGCCAGATCTTCAGCTGACATAAATTCCTGTAGCTTTAGGGAAATTAATAGCTCCACGGCAATATACACCAGTTTGAACTCACATTCTGTGAGCACTCTATGTACTTCAGTTCTAGCTATTACATGTGCTTTGGAGACTTGAAACATTTTCCCAAGGAGTAACTATTTCCTAAGTGACTATTGTTGTGTATACCATCTGATTCTTCCTTTATTAACTTCAGTTTCCTGAACGCCTCTCGGATTCAGAGAATGAGGAACCATTCCAGAGCAAACACGCACATCGGTCGGCTTTTGTCTCCAAAGGCAGTGCCTATTCTTTTGCCTTCCTGGCAGGGTAAGAAACAGACTTGGTTCAGACTGTCCATTATGAACATAAATATTGCTCAGTTCACTTTTTGTATTCTCACCTTTCCTCAAGTACTTAAATCTAATTCAAACAGTCACCACGGCCCCCAAATAAATTCTTGCTGTTTTAGAAGATTTAGTATTGAGTAATTGGGAAAATGTAATCATAGTATCCATAGAAATATAGGGCTGGAAGGGATCTGAAGAGATCATCTAGTCCAGCCCCCTATGCTAAAGCAGGACTAAGTAAACATAGACTATTCGTGGCATGTGTTCATCCAATGTGTTCTTAAAAACATCTAGATTCCACAGCCTCCCTTGGAAGCCTGTTCCATGCTTAACATTAATGTTAGTTGATCTCTAAAGCTCCCATGCAGCAGATTAAGCCCATTACTTCTTGTCCTAGCTTCTGTGAACGTGAAGAAAACTGTTTACCTTCCTCTTTATAACAGCCCATAATGTATTTGAAGACTTATCAGGTTCCTCCTTGATCTTGTTTTCTCAAGAATTAACTTTCCCAGTTTTTTAAACCTCTTCCCGTAGATCAGTTCTGTTATCATATGCAGGATGTATTTGTCCCATGGTTGCTATGGAATCCTTGAATCTTAATGCATTGTGTATGTGTCCTTTGAAGGCTGTATGGTAAAATTCATTACACTTAGTTTTTCTATAGTTTGTAAAGATCTACATGGTAGGTTCATACATAAAAATGTTGCTTTATAAAGCTCTCAAAGGGTGCAAAGCACTTTACAGCACAATTCCAGGATCTGGCTATTGTTCCCATCACTTTACTCTCATTGATTTGCTTTGGGTGTAACAGGTGAGGGGGACTGGATAGGAAGGACAAGGATTTCTGTAGTATCATGCATTTGCTCAGGGGTAAATTGTGACTTCGCCTAAGTCCTGGCTGTGGAACAGTGCGTTATTGTAATGCCCCAGGAAACAGATCAGTCATCATCCTACTCCAAGATCCGCTGCTGTGGTAGATGGAGGGAGGTGTCCTGTGCAAATTTGATTCTTCTTCGAGTGTTTGCTCATTTTGATTCCAGTTTGGTGTGTCTGTGCCTCATGCACAGTTACAGAAGGCTTTTTTTCCCCCAGGGTTGGCTCTGGAACCCCCTCAGTGATGCATCCATGACATCCTGTATAGGGTCCTTTCGACCCTTTGTCTCCTCACTTTCTTGTTATCTCCTGTGACAGTCACTTGGAATTCATTGCCTCTTACTCTACAAGGGTTCTCTTCTCCCAGCATTTCAGTTCTGTTGTACCTGTAAATAGTGAGATAATATTACTAGTTAAATGCTTAGTTAGAGAAGCCCGTGCCAAGGAGCAGCACACACTTCAGGGCAGGGTGGACAAAACTGGCTCATGGCTAGGTGCCAGCGATTTTACTTTTAGCTGCCAAAGTATTCCTCCATACCATTTCTGCAATGGACCTAGGTGACAGGCTATGAAAACTGGTTGCCACGGCAATGAGAAGCATAGGTTTATCAAGGTCTGCTTCAGACGCTTTAAATGAATTGGGGAGGTACGCCAAAAAGACTGCTGCAGAATTCTTGCACTCAGAAGACAAAAGCCAGAGGTTGAAGTTCCTCCCACTATGGAGGCAACTCTTTGCCCATCTCCAAGCCCACTGGAATTGGTACCCGACACATCAGCATTGATTAGAGGTTCTCCAGCTTCTGTCTAAAACTGGGTGCCCAGAAACAACCTAAGTTCCCAAGACCCAGAGCACTGCAAGGAGCCCCCAGGACTGAGAACTGCAAGCACCTGGTCCCGCTCCTATGCACCTGTCCCCAAGAAGAATCACAAGAAAGCAAACAGAGGTTCCTTGCTCATGTCAAAACCATTGGGGCACAAGAATGATAGTGCACTGCTCCCAATCTTCAGCACTGTTGACTCTGGCCCAGGAGAGGGTGCATTGTGTCCAGGACCAACTACCCTCCCATTCCAGGGAGTTGGAGGAGGAGTTGGAGGACATTCAGTTACTCTCCACCCCAGAGACATTTGAGACAACCAGGGAGCTTGTTGAGAGCAGCACAGCAGTAGTCGCCAGTCCTAGGGAAGACCACCAGAAGTGGTAGCCCCAGTGCACGGCAGGCTGGTGCCTTCCAAAGGGAAGCCTGTGTTAATATCCCAGCAGCCATTGCCCCAGTGCTGAGAGCACTGCACCACATGACACCACCATGGTTTCCTAGAAGCACGTCAGGATCTGACTCCGAGGCAGAATCCAATGCCTCACAGAGGAGCCAGCGCCGGGGCAGGAGTCAGTACTGAGGCCAAGAGATGGTTCAACCTTTGGCCATTCCATAGCTGCCCACTGGCCCTTCTGGCCCCCGTGAGTCTTCCATCAACCCTAAGAGCCCCAATCTGGATGAACCCTGTCCTTGGAGGCAGGGAGTAGGTTCCATCAAGCTAGGTCAAAGATCTTTCCTTGACCCGATGCTTGTATCAGTGCCAAGCAAGACCTCGAGCCAGGCACAGCACTGATTGTGGTCCCTGAATTGGTACCTAGTCAGACATTTCCAGCACCACAAGATCCCCTGGTGGCTGATGGATAGGAGCCTGTCCCATTTAGGGAATCATCCTTGTCACTGAACCAAGCAGTGGCAGGCACATCTCCAGCACCAGCAGCAGAGGATATTAGGACACAACAGGGACTCCTCCACTGTGCTGCACAAAAACCTCAGGATCTAGAATGAGGAAGTCTCTGAGGGCAAGAAATGGACACAATGACTGATGCTTTATCCCCATCAGACCTGTTGAGAGTGGCTGTTGATAAAAATATGAAGACAGCCTCAGTTTCCCCTGGTTGAAAAGGGAGTTGAGTGCAAGTACACTGTCCCATCTAGTGGTTATAAGAATCTCTATACCCACCCCGCTTCCTAGTTGTTCCGACTGCAAACAAGAAGGAAAGGCAAGGGACGCAGGGCCCTACACCTGAGGCCAAGAAAACAGACCCCTTTGACAGGCAAGTAGTCCATCAGTAGCAGCAACTCCAGGTGTCAAGTCAACTGACTGTCCCAGGAAGATGTTCCTGTAGCACTTTGGGGTTCATCCAAAAATGTGCAGTCTTTTCCAGCACACTACAAGAAAGAAGTTACAGGCCTTTGTAAAGGAGGGCAAAATGACAGCAAAAGCATCATTACAGGGGTGGTGAGTACAGCAGCCCACAGTGTAGTCTTAGGGGTATGAATGCACCACAGCTCGTGATTGCAAGCATCAGCCTGCCCCATAAGGTCCAGCAGACTGTGCAGGACCTCCCTTTTGAAGGCCAGTCGCTATTCACTGACCAGGCCAACGGAAAGCAGCACAGTTTAAAGTACTATAGGGCCATCCTCGAGTCCCTGGGTCTGCACACCATTGCCCCAGAGGAGGCATTTTAGGTCACAGTTACTCCTCTGATTTTTTTTTATCAGCCCCATCAAAGGCAAGATTTTAGTCGCAGGAGGGGCAAAAATAATATGTGAAAGTTCTTCGTTGAGTGATGTCCTGTGGGTGCTCCACCTTAGGCGTGCTGCGTCCCAGCGCTGCTGAACGGAGTTTCCCTAGCAGTTAATGCAAAGCCGCGCCTGCGCAGAGGGTGTCTCGCACCTGCCTCAAGGAGCCCTCAGCGCGCGCGTAGCTGACTCCCCTCAGTTCCTTTTCAACCGTCCCCGGCTCAGCAACGGATTCCTTGCTCTCTCATTCACCTCACAAAATACCTTACCTGGATTTTCACTTACCCTTTTTCCCCTCATAGGTAGACTTCAAGCCTAGAAGAGAAAAAAAAAAGAGAGACGCGATAAAGCTTCAGCAGCAGTCTGACTCCTTCCCGCCTCAGATCCTCCTCTCGCTCCAGCGGCACCCGCTAAAAAAAACAAACCAGAATTACAACATGTCGGTTGCCTTAGGCTTTAAGAGGTGTGAGCAGTGTAACGAGGCAATGCCAGCCTTGGATGGCCATTTACAGTGTATTCACTGCTTAGACGAATTACATTTGCCTGACAAGTGCCCTCATTGTTTAAACTTGAGCTCCAGGGCAAGAAAGGACAGGGAGCTGAACCTTAAGGTCTTATTAATGGAAAGATCACTCGCTGCAGCCTTGGAGGCAGCCGTAGGTAAGGCTAGTGTCACTCATTCTGATGGCAGCCATGGCAAACGAAAGTGTTCAGACAAGGCAGCCTCAGCACCCAGGAAGGGTCACTCAGCAGAACCAAAGCCAGCCAATAAAAAGCCCATGAAAGAGTCTAAAGGTTCCTTGAGGGCTACAGTGACCACACGGCATGCATACTCTAAGCCACAGCATGGCACTGTATTAAGCAGCACTAAGCAGCCTGCTCAAACAGGCGCGTCGGCACTGCACCACTCACATTCTCTGGCTCCAACTCAGAGGCAACAGTCGGCTCCGCCCCACCCAGTGCTGGCTGAGCAGACGGCACTGTGTGTGCAACCTGCTTTTGATAAGGCTCCACCTGCAAATACACCGAGGTCAAGGGGTGACATGGGCTCTAATCAAACCCCTTCACACTCTCCGCCCCCAAAGAGGTCACGTAAACACCGACATATATCCCCTACTCATTCTGTGGACTCCTATTCCTTTCGGAGCCACAGTAGATGTTCTTCACGAACCACCTATGACACTTACCACCATGGTTGCTACTATCCAGAATGATGCCACCGCAGTACTAGATCTAGATCCTTCTGCAGGCACTCAAGCTGCTATGGCCACTCTCATTACTACCCTAGGAGATCTTATGATTCATGTCACAAACACAGCAGGGCTTGCAGCGGCAATCGCTCATATCACCGAGCTGCATCCCCTGAGGCACTGCCAGACTCTAAGAGACATGGCAGCAGACATTCTGCATCAGCTCACCTGTCACATTCCTCCCTTCACTCGGAGGCAGCTGCTTCTGTTGCTAGGATTCAATCACAGCCATCATCCCCAGGGGCATCTCCATTACAGGAGTCATTTACCCCGCTAGCGCAGAACTATTCAGATGATCACAGACAGTTCAATGAGTTGTTTCACAGAGTTGCTCAAGAATTAGAAATACCTTTGGAAGAGGTTGCAGAATCACAACACAGGTTGTTAAAAATCTTGAATACTACACCTTCCTCTAGGATAGCACTACCTATGGATGATGCAATTATGGACCCTGCCAGGGTAATCTGGCAAACACCAGCCTCTATACCATCCACAAATAAACACACAGAGAGAAAATATTTCATCCCGTCTAACAGAATGGAATTTTTGTTCACCCATCCGACACCAAACTCGCTGATCATAGATGCAGCAAACCAAAGGAGTAAAAACCCTAATTTCAGGGCATCACTATCAGACAGAACCTGGAAACGTATTGACAATTTAGGTCGAAAGGTATATTCATCTTCTACTCTAATTATGAGAGTTGCAAATTATCTAGCTCTCCTCTCAAATTATAATCATAACTTCTTCAATAAGCTAGCCAAAATAATACCAGATGTCACAGAACCTAAAAAGGACCAAGTCAGATCCATACTTACCGAGGGTCACAGGGTCGCCTGAACCTTCTTACAAGCCTCCATGGACACCGCAGATTCGGTGGCTAGGATAATAGTGACTGCCATTGTCCTAAGAAGGGCATCCTGGATTCATACAGCAGCACTTCCTCGCAACCTGCAAAACAAAATCAGGGACTTACCATTTGAAAACAACCAACTCTTTGCAGATAAGACATATCAGGTATTGCACTCAATGAAAGATTCCAGGGTCACATTGAGAACACTAGGCATATATGCACCTACCTTTAAGAGGAAGACATTTAAGACACAGCAGTACCCCCATCGATCCATCCAACAGTATCAACCTTCGTACCAACATAGACCCTATGAACACCAACAAAGAACGAGACAATGCTCATATAAAAGAAAACAACAGATCCAGCAATCCCTAAACAGTCAGTCCCTTCCACCAAAGACGCAATTCTGATGTCTTGGTCAAGGGTCTGAGATCACACTTCCATCAGTTAGCATAAATCACAAGGCTGTTGATCTTGAATCCCAGCTAAAAAGATTTGCACATAATTGGGCCAGTATAACCTCAGATAGGTGGGTTTTGGATATAATACACCAAGGTCTTATTATCCCCTTTATTAAAATTCCTCCTTTACATTACCCCTCCCCATCCCTCTTTAGGGACCCAACTCACGCACAAGTCCTTGCCAACGAGGTCTCCCAGCTTCCAAGACTAGGCACAATTGAGCGACTGAAGCCTCAACAAAATAAGAGGGGGTTTTATTCAAAATATTTTGTCATTCAAAAGAAAAGTGGGGGATGGAGACCAATTTTAGATTTAAGAGCATTGAATAGATTAGTTAAGAAAGAAAGATTTAAAATGGTAACACTCAACAGCATTATTCCTATGCTAAAAAGGGAGAAGCTGGTTCTCAACCCTTGACCTAAAGGACACATATTTTCATATTTCTATTCATCCTTCCCACAGGAGATTCCTGCGATTTACATTCAAAGCACATCACTACCAATATCGGGTCCTTCCATTCGGACTCTCAGCAGCCCCTCGAGTCTTCTCCAAGGTCCTGGCAGTAGTAGCGGCCTACCTAAGAACGAAGGGTATAACTATATACCCATACCTAGACGACTGCTTGATTGTGGCAAAGATGTTCGAAGAAGCACAGATTGCCACAAGTTACACCATGTCACTTTTCCAAGGATTGGTCCTAAGAATAAATATAGAGAAATCAACGATAATTCCATCACAGAACATACAATTTATAGGGGTGGTCTTAGACGCAGTAGCTGCGAGAGCAGTTTTGCCCGAACCTTGCACTACAACCATCATCAAACTCATAAATTACATACAGCTAGCTCCTAGCATGCCAACAAGGGTTATACTTCAGCTGTTAGGGCACATGGCAGCTGCCACCGCAGTGGTATCATATGCAAGGCTCAGAATGAGACCAATACAAACTTGGCTAGCATCGCTTTACAGACCACACTGCCACTCCACGCCAGTCTGTCAGTTCCTCTAGCTGTCAAGACATCCCTAGAGTGGTGGAAGCGCCAAACGAATCTACAACAAGGCGTTCCATTTACGGTGCCCCAGGCATCAATAATGATAACAACAGATGCCTCCCTCATGGGATGGGGAGTGCATACAGGGTCACACAAGGTCACATGGACGAGACGTGAGCAGGCAATGCATATAAATATACTAGAAATGAGAGCGGTCAGGTACGTCTGCTTTTCTTGTTGATAAAGGGAAGGACAGTCATAATAATGACAGACAACACAGCAATGATGTTCTATATAAACCGACGGGGGGGTGCAAGATCCCCCATGTTATGTGCAGAAGCCATAAAGCTATGGAATTGGTGCCTGCAACATTCAGTGGTAATCTCTGCTGCATACCTGCCAGGAAGCAAGAACCTCATGGTGGATGCGCTTAGCAGAAATTTCCCAATTCCTCACAAGTGGGAGATACACAACGATGCTCTCATCAATATTTTTCGCAAATCAGGTTTTCCAAACATAGATCTTTTTGCCACATTCACAAACAGAAAATATCCCCTTTTTTGCTCGTGAGCGGGAAACGACCCAAGATCTTTAGGAGATGTCTTTGCCATCAATTGGTCACACCGCCTCCTGTATGCCTTTCCACCAATCCCACTCATCCACAGAGTGATACAGAAAGTGATTCGGGATCGCGCCACGATCATACTAATAGCACCTGCTTGGCCCAGACAGATCTGGTACCCCCATCTACTAGATCTGTCGGCACACAAACCACTCCACCTTCCAGATACGCCGACAACCCTCTTTCAGTGAGGAGTAATACAACAACATCCATATATGCACAAGCTATGCCTGACAGCCTGGTTCCTCAGTGGTTCCATGGCATAGAACTACAGTGCTCAGCACAAGTACGCAATATCCTCCTTAATAGCAGGCCAGCCACATGAAAATCCTACTCCTTAAAATGGCGTAGATTTCAGTATTGGTGTCATGCCAATCAAACCATACCAACTTCTTCCTCCATTCCACAAATACTTAAATATTTAATGCAACTGAAGACAGATCGTTTGTCAAATAGCTCCATACGTGTCTACCTGGCTGCCATCGCCACCTTCCACGACACGCTCTCAAGTTCAAGGGTTTTGGCTACGCCAGTTATACGACAGTTTTTATGAGGTCTTCAGAGGATGTTTCCAAGTATACGTCCTGCTACCATTCCTTGGGACTTAAATTTGGTTCTGAGGGCCTTGATGAAGCACCTGTTTGAACCTATGTCATCATGTTCTCTTTATCACTTATCCCTAAAGGTGGCATTCCTTGTGGCAATCACATCGGCAAGAAGAGTAAGTGAAATCAATGCTTTTAGGTCCGACCCACCATATACAACTTTTTATAAAGACAAAGTAACAATGCGACCAGATCCAAGTGTTAGGCCAAAGATCGTGTCGGACTTTCATCTTAATCAAGCAGTACACCTACCCACATTCTATCCCAGGCCGCACCAAGACTTCCACCAAGCAGCACTTCATACTCTGGATGTAAAGCGCGCTATTGCCTTTTATCTCAATAGGACTAAACAATTCCATCAATCCAATAATCTTTTTGTCTCATTCACGGAACACCTAAAAGGGAAACCAATTTCCAATCAAAGGTTATCCAAATGGATAAAGGACTGTATCCACTTATGTCATGACTTATCAAACTGTTCAGTGCCTTCTGCTGTCTGCTCATACTCTACTAGAGCCATGGCCTCTACCATGGCATTTCTCAACAATATCCCGAAAATGGTGATTTGTAGAGCGGCAACTTGGTCCACACCACATACTTTTATATCCCACTATGCACTTGATTTGCAAGAGGCTAAGGACATGCAGATGGGCAGGGCAGTTCTCTCCACCATAGACAGAAACCCTCCTCCATCAGTACAAACTGCTACATAGTCACCTAAGGTAGAGCACCCACAGGACATCACTTGACGAAGAAAGAATAGTTGCTCACCTGTAGTAACTCTGTTCTTCGAGATGTGTGTCCTATGGCTGCTCCACCACCTGCCCGACCTCCCCTCTTTCCGTCTTATTTCTTTTTAGATACCTACAGGTCGAAAAGGAACTGAGGGGAGTCAGCTGCGCATGCATTGAGGGCTCCTCGAGGCAGGCGCGAGACACCCTCTGCGCAGGCGCAGCTTTGCATTAACTGCTAGGGAAACTCCATTCAGCAGTGCTGGGTCACAGCACACCTAAGGTGGAGCAGCCACAGGACACACATTTCAAAGAACAGAGTTACTACAGGTGAGCAACTACTATTTCTCCTCTGGCCACAGGGAGAGCTCCACAAACCAGCCTCTAGGCCCAAAATAAGACTTTTGAGGAACACTCAAAGACACTATATCAGTATGAGACTCGGATCCTCCACACCGCTTATTTTCAGACCAGTTATCCTGCTTCTGCCATGCGTGGACCCAGATTAGTTCAGACTGATAGATACTACACACAGTAGAATCAGGATGCTCCATCCAGTTCAACTCCTCCTCCCTCAACCACCCTCTGTACGTGTCCCTCTTCAGAGAGACCTCTCACAAGCAGCTTCAGATTCAAGACATGCAGCAGCTCCTAAAGGCGTCTGAAAGCCAGTGATGGTCTCAAATTGATCTTAGGCCTAAGAAGAAACCTCAACAAATTGATAATGAAACCGAGGTTCTGAATGGTCTCCCCAGTGTCAGTCATCCCCTCCCAGGATCCAGGAGATTGATATACCACCCTTGATCTGAAGGATGCATGTTTCTGTGTGTCAATCATTGAAGGCACAGGATATTCCTCCAGTGTGTGATCAACAGTTCCCAGTACTAATTTACAGTGCTACCACTGGGCTTCCCAGCTGCTCCCAACATCTTTTCAAAATGCATGGTGCTGGTGGCTGCTTTCCTCAGGAAGCAGCAGGTTCAGGACTTCCCATGTTTGGACGATAGGTTGACCAAGGGAAACTCCAGATAATTGGTAGAGTCAGACACAGAGTTCATAAAACTAGCGTTCACCAGTCTGGACCTTCTGGTCAACACACAAGAACCAGTCCTTGCTCCCACACAAATGATAGAGTTTATTGGAGCAGTTGAACCAAACCTGAGCTTTCCATTTGCAGGATGGCAACAGGGTGCTCCATCCATACTTTTGCAGCGCACTGTGCCATCACTCAACAGGCCAGCGAGGATTCAACAGTGGGCAGAACGGTTCTGCAGTTAGTGTCCACTGAATTCTGCCCTGCTGCCTAAGGCCTTGCTTGCAAGTCATCTAATTGGAATCAACATCGTAAGCGCTCAAAGAAGAAAAGATGGCTGCTAACCTTCTCTAACTGTTCTTCAAGGCGTGTTGCTCCTATCCTTTGTTATTCTATTGTATCCATTCCAAACCCACCCAACTACCCCTCTGTCAGAGTCTGCCAGCAAAAACGACTTGAGAAGACTGTGTCGGCAGGGCCCTGTTTGGGACAGCATGGGCACGTGACTCCAAGCTAAGCTGGGGGTGCCACTGGGGGACAACTCCTTTATGGGTGCCACTGGTGCACAAAGGCACGCATGCAGATAATTAGAATGGATGTGAGCAACACAGCTGGAAGAACAAGTTACAGAAGTTTAGTAACTGTCCTTTCTGCCTTGTTGGCAACCTCTGCCTTCTGCGTGAGGCAGGTAACTGGCACAGATAAGTGTACTGTGATGCGTGAACTTCTCAATGGTGCCATTAAATCTGTTGTTTTGAAGTTAATGCACAGTCTAATGTTTTACTCCTCATCCCTGATTTTTAGGAACCTAACATCCAGGCTGGAAAGGAGTCAGAGTTGCAGTGACACCATTCAGGATCGATCAAAGAGCAGACAAAGATCAGCCCCCGCCAACAGAACAAAGGTAACAGATGTTTTTTGAAAAATTTTTCATACATGCTTCTCCCTTGCTGGATGTAGAAATGTTGATAAAGGCTAGACAGTGAGAGTTACTTGAAGGTGTTGATCTCTCTCTCTCTCTCTCTCAATCTCTCTCTCTCTCTCTCACACACACACACACACACACACACACACACACAGAATTGTCAGCAGAGGTGGGATGTTACATCTGTATGGCTAATCAGTCCCTTTCAGTTTACAGCACAGTCTGACTCCCAGGCCAGGTTGGAAGTAATTGAAAATAGAAATGGACCCCACACGCTTTTTTTGCTAGCATCATATGATAGCAGAATTGGAAGGGCATTACACCACCTTTTCTGTAAATCAGATTTCTTTTCAAACCTGATTCTTTGGCTGTTTAAAACAAAACAAAACAAAAAAAAACCCCACACACAGGCACGCACACACACATCCCTCTCATCAGCTTGAAAGAAACTGTCTTCCCTCCATCCCCAAACTACTTTTTAACCTCTGCCTTTTAGCAAAAAGTTATTCCATGCTCCCTTCACTCCCCTCTTGCAAATTAGTTTTAAAATGTAGCAAAAGTGGTCATTGTTGAGGTGGTCTCCATCTCCTTTCTTGTCCACATCACTGACTGGTATCTCCTCTCTTAGGACAGTTGGTCTAGGTGTGCTCTTGGTGAAGTTTGGGAGGGACCTCAGTGTCTCTTCATTAACTGGTAATAAGAGGAGCAGAGGGAAACTAGGAGGTCTGATTTCAGAAGCACTGGATGTCTTTGGCACGGACAGGCTACAGGAAGAAATTGTGTCTATTAAGCACCTTCGAAAATCAAACGCATTTGCGCAGGCAAATGTCCATCCTAATGACTGGGCTGCTGTGTCTCATTTGGAAGCAGCATAGGTGGATTTCTTCCTTTGAACTATTTCTGAGACTCTGTGACCTCAGCCCCAGTGTTAATGATATCGCACCCTGTGCTTTTGCCTGCACTGCTGAGCTCCACCCACTGGTCATGGCTTTCTAGTCATGGCTCTCCGGCCTGTGGCTCCTGGCCTGCTCTGCCCACCACTGGCTCTCACTCAGCAGGTGAGCGCAGTGGGTTCAGTCAGTGTTACCTTGCCCAGGCATCTCGTGTCCACTTCAGAAGGTCCAGCCCTGTCAAGGAAGGGGTGTGGCATACTTCCCAGGACCTATGGCCACTTTAGCTCTTCTCCTACTCCCTTCTGCTCTCTGCTGAGTTCTCCTACGTGGGGATGCATCTTCTGCAGCCATTTCCTGATGCCTTGCTCCAGAGCCTTCCTTTCTCTCACTGCACCTTGCATCTCTGCATCTTTACACCCAGTCTCCAAAGGGAGAGTCCACTCTTCCTCCACATCTCCCTTTCTAGCCCAAGATCTGAGCAACATCATTCTGCCCAGAGCTTTGCTTCTTTCAAATAAAGATAGGCAACCACCTCTCTTCTGCTTTCCTTTGTCTTCCTTACTGGGGCTTTCCACTTCCTGCCCTGAATCATCTTCTCTTCAGTTCCTGCTTCATCCCACAAGTGGAAAAAAGTCATGTTAAGAATCCAGTAACTGTTGACAGTCGAAGAAATCCTTGGAATGGCCATTTTCCTGGGAATCCTGCCCACCAAATGGTGAGATCCTCAGTAGGTCATGCTCAGGTGGCCTGACTAGTCTGACTGATGAGTTCCAAGTATTGCAGATATCTCTGATGTCACAGTCATGGCCATAGTCCTGAAAAAGGACCATTTTAGAGAACCTAATCTAACTCCCATTGAAACTGATTGGAGATGGATCAGTCCAGAATGAGGCACTATAAAACTGCCTGCCTAGCTCCCAGATCTTTCAGCAGATTTAGTTGTGTCGCCCAGAGGACAAGTGCTCCACTAAAAGCACATTCCCTGATCCGTATTAACTCCAGAAACATTACACTTGTTTGAGCTCGCCTTTCTAAGCTGATCAGACAGGCCAGTCTAGTGCCAGGGGCTAGCTACCACATAAAACACCTTGACTTTGAAAAGGAAAACGGCCATTTGCATTTCTATATAATTTGTAGTTGGATGTCCTCATACTTCTAAATGTGAGGATGTCAGAAATGGCTTTGAACGTGCCCAGTCGTGCTGCTCTCAGAGTGTCTGCTGCTATATCCATTGTTGTTTAACCATCCGGAGACTGGAAGCCACACTCTGTGTGCAAATAATGCACAGAAGAATGTGTTTTGACAGAACCTGTTCAGAGTCAGCTGACCAGCTTTTTTGTAATAAGGGTGTGTTTGAATCCTGGATTGAGTGTTTATAACAAATCAGGTGCTGACCTGAAACTATGTGAGTTTTTTTGCTGTAAGCGATGTGTCCCTTGAAGTGTAATGTGCATGTCATACTTTCTGAGGCCAGAAGAGACCACTGTGATCATCTGGTTTGATTCCCCCAGTGTAACTCACTCCACAGGGATCCCCCTCCCAATTTTATTTCTAGGGCAGATCTTGCAGAAAAACATCCAATCTTGCTTTTAAAATTGCCACTGAGGGAGAATCCACTATGACCCTTGGAAAGTTTCCCTTCAGTTAGTCTTGTTCTGTAGTTACCAACTTCTCTTTGTTCTTTTACTTCAAGTTTCTGCCACCACTACAGCTGATCACTCTCCCTTCCTCTGATGTCCCCAGGCACAGCCCTTGTGCTAAATGTGAAATGAGGACCGAGGTGCTGCTGAATTCTCATGTACCTGGTTAGCTGCGGGCTATTCAGTGTGCTCCAATCGGCTATGTTTACTTTTTCTGTCCCAAGCAAAATTCTCCCTGCGGTTCTACTTGCTTCAGGGCCTGGGACACCCAGGCTGCCGTCTGGATAAGAATGTGCACAACTGAATGGGAGGAAACCAGGACTGCAGACTTTAGCTCAGAGGCTGGAATTAGTGCTCGTTATGAACATGGTGGGATAAGTGAGTTTGTGACCAGAAATAAAGAAGGTGGCTGAGCCTTCTGGCTGGGACAGCAAACCGCTTGTCCTGATAAACAGGTACAATTGCCTAAGATTAGGAACTGCTGGTCTAGTTAATTGTTTAGGTGATCTGCAAAATTTCCTGATCTCTTGCAGATTCATCCATTGTACTGAGGCCCCTCTTTTTAGATGACTGCAATGACACACTTTCTAAACCTGATGCTTTGTCTTGCAGGTTACATCAGTGACCAGTGCATCAACTCCCATCGTTGGGGTGTTGTCATCCACCCAAAATAATCGCTGTCTCTCTGCCCCAGATTTGACAGCAGAAAAGCGTCTGGTTTTCAACTCTGTTTTGTCCCTCTCCACCCTCCACAAGCCAGAACGATCCATCAGCCCAGAGAGCAATGACAGTATCTCAGAAGAGCTCAATCATTTCAAACCTATTGTCTGCTCACCGTGCACTCCTCCAAAGAGGCTTCCTGATGGCAAAGTCTTGAGTCCTTTGATCATAAAGTCTACTCCAAGGAACCTGAACCGAAGCCTGCAGAAACCAACCACCTATGAAGCTAGTCCCAGAATCCTAAAGAAATGGGAGCAAATATTTCAGGAGCGGCAGATCAAAAAGACTCTCTGCAAGGCTACCCTTACATCTCTGGCTTCAGAGACAGGAGAGGACTTTCTGCTTCCTGACATTGCTAATTCCGTGAATTCCAATAAAGAGCAGCCACGAATGTTACATGATCAAATACCACCTGCTGCTGCAGCACACACAAACGCTGAGTTAGATTATTTCCCTTCTATCAGTGAAATGAAGTTTGAAAGGGCTGGTAATAAGAAAAAGGGTTCTCAGGCCTTAAAAACAGATGGCATTTCCTTTGAACTGGATGCCAGAACAAATGGAACCTCCCTGAACACTCAAGTTTCAGATGGGTCTGATGTAAAAACAAATTCGTATCTGGACAAATCTTGTCTTAGCATTGGAGCGAAAATAATGACCAGAAGACTAATTGGTGTCAATCCAGCGCTGCAAGGGAACAGCACACTAGGAGTTTCTGTCAAGACAGCAGGAAAAAAGCCGCTTAAGTACCTGAACAACAGTGAGTTGGTCAGTGTGCAAAATGGCACCTGTAATTCTGTTGAAAACATTATTGGCGAACAGCCCCCTTCACTGAGACGGGGACGAAAAAGAAACTGTAAAACAAAGCACTTGGAACAGAATGGTTCTGTTAAAAGACTGAGGCAGACGGCTGGAGAGGTGGGCTTGGCCGCAGATGATCCTTTCATGAGGGAAATGGAACAGAAGCTGCAGCAGGAGGAGGAAGACAGGAGGCTGGCCTTACAACTGCAGCGGATTTTTGACAGTGAAAACAGGACAGTGGATAGGCGGAAAGGAAGAGTGGATCAATATCTCTTGCGGTCAAAGAGCACTACGGGTGCAAAGTAGCACTTACAAACAATGTTGCCTTTAGTAGAGGACATAAGGTTTATTGAAATATCTTATAGGAAGAACTATTTTCTTGTCATATTTCCACCCACAACTCTTTTTTCTTTCTGAGGGCAAGACATTTTAGATCCAGTTCGTGTTGAAGCCAGGGTCCTTGCAGTTTAAAAACTAAAATTCATCAGTCTCATTTTGTCCATCAGTCTAAAAGATAATTGATCCTCACCACATACGTGTTGAAATATACTTAACCATAGGAGGTGACATTTCTGAGTTAAATGCTGGTGGTGGCCATCTTGCTAAGGCAATAGGACACCAAGAGTCTATGAGCCCAGTGATAAAGGGCTTTGTAAATTCGGTGTCCAACTCACTGCATCATGTCAGACAGATTAGGGATTGAAAACGCATTTACATTGTCATCTATGCCGTTTCTCTTCAGCATCCCACTACTGTGCCTGTTTCACTCTCTTCTTTACACTGCAGCCAGATACTGTGAATGTATCATAAGTTACACCATAGGGATATAAACTCTCTGGTTTGTCATAACTTATAGCAGTGAGTGAGACCACTTAGGAACAAGGCTGAGGCATGATTTCTCCTTTTAGTCTTAGTGAATAAGGAGGAAATAGACACACTGGTAGTGGGTACAATTCGGTTCATGCTTGCAATAAATTAAATACATTAGACAGCGTAGATCGATGGTTATTTTAATGAGGCGAGATGAAATGTAGAAAACACTCAAAGCAAGGATTTTACAGAAAATGCATTGTTGAAAACTAGTTAATAGATGTTGGTAACATTGCAGAAAACTGCTGTAAAGATAAAGTGAATACTTCCAACTCACTTGTTGAGTGGCTTCTGGTGACACAGGGGAGCTGCATTTTTGCCCACTTCTCCATTCTGAGACAGCAGTTAGGAATGAGGGCCAACAGTAAACCATTTGCTTTACTCAGGGATGGACAGAATTGACTCACAGCTAGGCACCAGAAATTTTACTTTTGGTCACCAGAGGTCTCTCCTCCATTATGTTTCTACAGTGGAGCTAGGGGACAGACTACTAAAAGTAGTCACTGTGGTGACCAAAAACATACATTTGTTGAGGCCTGGTTTTACTCATCTTGGACACACAGGAAGAGGAGCATTAGGAACAAAGAACACCACCAAAATAAATCTGTGTGCCACAGGCAGTGTGGAATCACTAGGCTTGACTCAGCCATGGTTGGGCTGGGGAATGTGTGCGCTGCAGTATATCTTAGCTCTTTGGGCACTTCTTAGCTATAGCAAGAAAGGAGTCCTGTGACACTTCCATAGGTTTCGCTTCACAGATGAGGGACAAAGGCTAAAATTTTCAGTTTTCTCAAGAGCAGCTGCTAATTTTGGGCACCTGCAGTCCCAGTCAAAGACATTGGGAGCTGTGGGTGCAAAGCATCTTTAAAACATTTGGCCATGGATCTCCCAAGCTGGGCTCTCCAACAGGGCTGTCCAGTCATTCGGCACTTGATGAGCCTATCAGCGTGCCCAGGGTCATGCAGGGAGTCAGTGGTGTAGGGGTAGGAATAGAAGCAAGGACTCTTTACTTTGTCCAGTACCATGGCCACTGGAAAAAGTGCACTCCCCCCCCCCCTTGTGGAAATCATCACATGAACACCTTTCAAATTGATAATTCCCACAAGGTTGGGCTGAATGCCACAGTCTGGTCCAAAAAATGTTGATGTCTTAAGCAACCTGTCCAGCATTTGAGCTGATACCCTGCCTGCCTGTCTCATGGAGTGCACGTTAGTGTGTTTTTTCTCTTGGACCAATTGCAAGGACTACAGATCAGTGCGTTAGGTAAGTTAAATTTCCATGCTCACTGTCAATGTATGTGCTTCCCTCCCAGACGATCTCCTTTTCTTCCTTCCACCTCATATCTGTCTTAGTTTGTTCACTGAGTAAAATAATTTTCCTGATTGCCACCAGTAATGGGCTCAAAAATGTCAACTCTCCTTCATTTTGAATCCTGATTTCTGAACTTCTCTTTTCATTTGAACTTCTTTTCCTGCCCATACCTTAGCCTGCTGATTAACATCTTGCTGATCTTATATCAGGCGACAGACACTGAAACACGCTGCACCAGCAATTGTGGGGAGCAGAGAAGTTCCAGTGCAGCATACAAATGAGACTGATGTAAAAGGATTTTAATTGTTCATCTATTAACCTTAGGTATTGTCTTTTGCTCCCTCCTATCAGAATGATGATGAATGGCTTGCCGTCTTGGTAATGAAAGAATTGGTTTTGTCTCCCTCTGGCCACTTATTCGTATAACTCCAAGGACCCTGAAGCTTTTTACTGCTTTAAACTGGATTTTTTTTAAAAAAAAGAAATCATATATTTTAATGGATTAAAATTTATATATTTTAAATACTGTATTTCAACAGATCGACACTTTCGTTTTGAGAAATCTTGTAGTAATAATGACATAATATATATATCTCGTACTAACAAACACACACACAAACTATTGGCTATTAAACTAATATGTGAAGCCAGGAAGTTTGATGCTGGCTTTCCACACTTGCTTAGACCTGGACTGCTGTGCCTAACCATTGTAGCTCACGGGCAATGGTATTATTGTACTCTCTTTGGTGAAGAAATTCTGTCCTCAGTTAAACGCTTACAACTTTGCTGGGCCAAATACACAGCTGATTTAAATGGGTACAGCTCCAGTGACTTGAACGGGCTTGCACTCATTTGAGCCAGCAGTGAATTTGAAGGAAACGGATGAGTCATTGACTTGATTGAAGTCAGTGGGTTTGGGTGACTGATTGTTGAATTCGACCTCATAGAAAAAGTTCAGGATGTGAATACTTTGAAACAGGCTTCCTTACTTAGTTACCTTCCTCCTTCACTGTGCCCATGTTGGCTTGTCTTAGGGCTGGGCTGCTGGCTTTTACAAAACAATGGAGCTTTTGAGAAACTCATGATGCAAGTTTTACAAGCTGAATGTATCTTTCCTTAGAATTTCTCTGAGTCCTACCCACCCAGGCCAGTGTCCTGTTTGTGGGGTTTTTAAATCATGTTAATTTCCTTTTTTATTTTATTTTTTTAATTTGAAATTGGAATCTCAGTGGAAGTGCAGGAGCCATTGCCGCGGTTAGGATGGTTCCTCAGCCCTACGTAGCGTGGTAGAAAACACCCCTTCTAGAATGTCTGTTACACGCTTTTATTAACCACAGCTCATTCACACCAAGGGCCCTGTTTTGCAAACTGTGAGATGTTTGACCTCAGGCCCTGAAACTAATAGCAAAGCTCCCACTGAGTGAGGGGTGCAGATGTGGACCATAGTAGAAAAGCCCTTCCAACTGGCTGCTCCATTGCATCAGTATTTATTGAAGGAGGCCTTTGATGTTAGGATCTTCACATGGAATAATGGTGGATCCTACAAATCTTTGTCACTTTTTTTCCTAAGACATTACTGTTTGCATGCAGTAGCATCTTTAAGTAATGTGGCAGGGTTGGTTTCAATATTTTAAAAGGGTACTTGTTCACAAAATATTGTCCAGGATTTTAGTTCATTGATTTTAGCTCTTCTTAAAACTGCAGCTTGTAATTTTATCCTCCATCTAGCTGCTTAAAGACCAAGAAAGGCTGCCTCCAATTTTCTAGAATAGGCACAATTCTACTCCCTTTAGAGTTGTGAGAGGATTGGGTCCATACTGCCTGGTCCAAAGTCCACCGAAGACAGTGAGAGCCTTTCCACTACCTCTGCTGAGCTTTGGATCAGCTGCCTACTTTTTACATCTCTGTGTGTATTTGGCTTGAGAGGCTGAAGACTTAGGAGTTGATTGGAAGATGAGATCTGTTAGAATGTTCTACCACTTCAACATGAACACTGTTGGTATTTACTAGAAAAGCTTGCATTTAAAAAAAAAAAAAACTGTACTGTATACGACTTCACTTCAAACAACAGACGTTCCTAGCGTACAGATTTCCACTTCTAGTCCCCCTGAATGCCATCTGTGACATATCAGTAAAACAGCAATGCTGGTGGAGACAACAAAACGATGGATGGAGTCAAAGATCTCCACATCTATGGAGACACTAAAACAAAAATAAGTATTTATTTAAAATATCTGTATTTTGGAAGGGGTATTAAATCCTACTCCATTCTGATCTAATGTTTGCTAAGGGATTGAACCTAATCCCTGAGGTTTGTGTGAAGGTACAGGCATGCACAAATTCTGCCAAAATGTAAGGTAAAATGGGCCTTGCTTTGGGGTTAAGTAATTGCACTCACTGCTCATTGCACTTCCTTGTGCCCAGAAGGTATGGGATTAGGGGTTTATTTAGTAGGTGAATGAATCTGCCAAAGATGCCACAGAATTGAAAACCGCCTCTGACTCTGTGGAGAGCTCTATGTGGAAAAAATGTACTAAAGTTCTTGGGGGGAGGGGGGTTCAGTGACCACAGGCACCAGTAAACAAATGAAGGAAAAGTGCCAAAAAAAAAAAGGATTGTGCAACAGATGATTGTATAATGTTGTCCTATACTGTCAGTATTTTTCTCCAAATGGTATTGTACATGCATTCTGGATTAGACACAAAGTCCAGCTTAAACAAGCAGTGCTTTGTATTTCCTCAACGAAAGCAAAGGGCAGGTAGAAGCCTTAAAACTGTTAACTGTTTTTAAAACCTGACCTTTAGCCATGCATCAAGGATAGCCCGCCTGGACTTTCAGGACCTCTTTGCCATCTCCTAGCTTTCAAGTGAAAGGTTGACTAGGAGCTTGTCCTGTGCCATGGGGAAATATGTCATCAAAACCCATCCTTTCCCCTTTTTAAACGGGACAAGAGAGGAAAACTAAAGACCATTCCTTGTTCATCTTTTGCATGTGGACATTAAGGTCCAGAAAGTCACTGAGCTGGCTTATGGGATCTTTGGTAGATCTTCACAATGAGCTCAGAACTGGGCGATGTCTGTTCATTCACTACAGCTCAGAAGCTGGATTGATCTCTCTCCATGTTGTAGATGAGTTTGCTGCAAACTGTTTTCTTCCCTGATCTTTAAAGCACGGCAGTGCATCAAACGGATCTAGAATTACCTCTTCACTATGCAAAGAAAAAGAAACCCTTTAACTGATGGGATCATGTGTATGCCTGATTCTCTGGTGTTTACTGTCAAACTTGTCATAACAAATATAGATGTTGTTACATTTTTTCCACTATGCTTTAAATTATTGTGCTTTGGTGTACCCTCAACTTGCTATTCAAAAACCAGTGCAGTAAAAGACAAAAGTCATTTAGGGTCTCAGCTGAACCAGTGTGGCTTCATCAGAACCTTATAAAAAACATTGGAGTTCACTGAAAGCTTCTTTACTTGCATGTGTATAATGTGTGGGTAAAATAACATGTGGGGACATGGTCTGTCATGCTGTCTTCTGTTATTTAAAGCAGCGTGAAAATTTCCAAAACTGCAACTGTGTCCATCATACAAATACCTTGTACATCTGAACAGCAGCAACAAGGTCTCTCACCCCAGGACAAAGGCAGAGGTTAAAATAGAATAAAACAAGATTCTTACAGTGAATTATCTGTTTTTTCCTGAAGTTGCTATATGTGAAAATTAGCAAGCCTCTTCTCGTGTCTATTCTAAGCTGTTACAGTCCCTGCCTAAGTAAGTTTGCTAGTGAATGGTGCACCAAAAGCAAGCTGCTGAAAATTCTGGTTTGCTATAACAAACATGTTCTTCGTCAACCTGAGTAACCATCTGGCCAGTGCTGCAAGCAAATGCTAGTGTGTACCTGGTTTCTGTGCGAGGTAGATTGCAGATGAGAGTTCTGAGGTTGGGGCTGTTGCAAGGACTGCATCAGTCCAAAGGACAAGGTTTTGCCTGGGTATGTTGGGACCCCCTCTGCTTGCTAAGAGCAGAAATGGTGGGAAAAATTTGCAATGTTTATTTCTGTAGTGTAGACAAGGCGTATCCACAGATCTCAGTGCTAGCACTTTGGGAAGTCTTAGGCTGCTTTTAAAACCCTTCTCTTGTTGCTGTAGGAGCCAAGTCTTCTATTATGCCTTTCCATCCACAGTCAGCCCCGCAGGAGGGGAGAGGGGCGCAATCTTCAAAGGGGCCAGGGGTTTCTTTCCCCTGCTGGCTTAGATACACACACACAGTCTCCCTCAAGCTGCAAGTGGCCGCTGGTTCTTATTACACCTTTCTCTGCTAAATTAAGAGAGCCCCTTAGTAGCTGCTGTCTTGTCTGTGAAGTTTTTATACACAGTAATTACACCCCCCATTCTTTATGATCAACAAAAATGATTGTGCTTGTTCAGTCCCTTCCATCTATGTCTCAAATAATTTTTAATAGCTCTTTAGTGTCCTCTCCAACTTTAAAATGGAGACACCGACTATGAATGCAGTAGTGACGTCTCAGATGCCCTTGTGAAAATAGTATCTGGGGATTACAGTTGTCAAACGTTGCTCATGTTGAGCATCATTACCATTTTAGACTGTGTTCAGGCAAATTAGCCCCAGGTCCCTGGAATTCCTTCAGTGTTGAATTTGGCCCACACCCCCATGCTGCTTTTCACCACCCTCCAAACATCACTCTTCACAAACTGTCATTTCTGTCTAACATCACCCCCTTCCGGTCAAATTTCTCTCCTGTCTTGCTGAGTGCTCCTGAAGAACTGCAGTCCAAATAGGAATGTAGCCCCTGTACCCTTAGATTGCTGAATGTTACAACCGCTGTTTTGCAGGTATAACACCAGCACAAGTTTCTAACTACTCCTTAGACCTTGTAGTAAGGGACGTTCCTGAAACTTCCCATTGGCAGTGCTGTTCCTTCCCCTGGTGGTGAGAAGAGGGGTTTTGATTTTAAAGGCGGGGGGTGGGGGGGAGGTGGCCTTTGTTCTTCCTGACTCTCAGTTCAGAGACATGGAGAACTTAATCTTTTTGAGTTATTGCTGTACTCAAAGCAAGGGGGCCTCAGAACTGGATGTACTTGCACACGTTAGGAGCAACAGGTTAGTCGCTTGTTTTAAAATCTGAATTACAGGTGAGGATCCAGCAGTCAGCTAAGCTGCTACACATGCCTTAGTAATGAGTGATCAGGTTCACACCTCCAACACCTACAGTCGTTCTGGGCGATGCTGATCTGACAACCAACCTGCAGGTGTGTGATTGAGAAGTTTTGCTAGAGGTGTGCCCCATGATGCATGTACCAATAAAGGTGCCACAGTGTAATAGTTTGCTTAGAAAAGGTAGATTTTGTCTTGAGTTCTTATGGATTCCTGTTTCAGATTAAGTCAGTTACGTGGTGAGGAATCTTCACTTCGCTGAGTCCATGCTAGAAATACAAGCACTGTAATACGGGTCCAAAATCCATGGGCACTGGGTGTTTTGAGGTGTGGTGGGAAGTACAAAAGGAGCATGGGAAGAGAACTCAGATCATGCAGATTTAACCAGGCATGACTAATTAATGCTCTGGTAAGATGACCTGCTGTTACTATGGCAACAGCCAAACCCAGCTTGATTTGCTGCCATTCTGTTTTCATCACTTCATGAAAGATGCGCACTCTGTGTACCATACACACGGGGCGATCGCTGACCCATTCACCATGAGGCTGAAGGGTGAGTGCTTTCACCGCTGATTGTGACCCAGCTGTACTCACTAAACTGCCATGTGAGAAGTTATGGGATTAAAGGGTGCCTCCCTCAGTCACTGCAGCATGACAGGAGCCTGCACACCTGCATGGTGTTTGTTGGCCAGTGTCAAACTAACCATGTTCTAGAGGCAGATGCCTCACAGTGCAGCAGCCCTGCAGTAACCAATCACTTGTTCTGTGAACTGTTTATTTTGCCACCTGCAGGCATGCACAACTGTATTAGTCCTTGAAGAGGACAGTCGCTCCTCAAGACCAGCTAAAGGCAGCACGTAAACCTGTCCATGGGGCTGCACTTTCAACCCACACTACTAAAAGAGCACTAACCTACCCAGGAAACTAACAAAAAAATGTATCTAGAAACACAGAAGTTGGAAGCTCATGTTCTCCGCAGCAGAGTTTACAAAGCAAATGTCACCATGCTCTTCTTAAGGGACGGGCTTTTCTCCACAGAAAGGTACGGTCTGAGGCCCTTGCTCTCATCAGTTGTCTGCAGTAGAGAGCCTTGTTCGTTTTCCTTGAGCTCAGTCGAAGATCCCTGAGCAGGACTTTGAACTGGCTCTGGTATGTTCCCACTCTCCCGGCACATTGCCTTATTGGATGTTGCCAAAGCAGCCTTGTACTTGCTGTAGAATTCCTTCATCAACTTCAGCGCCTCCTGGTACTCCTTCGGGCTGGATTTCTTCTTTCGCAAAACAGACGCTAGGGAAGATCAGAATCACAACTTCACTGTATTTCCCCTGGAATTGGTCTCATAAAATACCACTCTTACTTTAGTGCCTCCCTCTCACCTCTGCTACAGAAAGCACTGTCAGGTCTGAGCCTCTCTCTGAACTCAGTCCCAGCTCGCACTGTAGGCAACAGGACCTGGGTCCATGCTGTAAAACTAACTTAGTCTAGAGATAGTTGGATTACCTAGCTGGAAGATCCTCTCTCACTAAATTGCTTCCAGATGGGAACTCTTCTTCCCATGCAAGGGTCTGATGTGTTGGCAGCACAGCTGAAGTGGAGTTCTGGCTGAAAGGGTCTATGCTGGTGCTAGTGAGGTTTCAATAGCCTGGCTAGTGGATTTGGGCACTTGGGAAACCTGAGTTCCAATCCCTCCTCTGGCCTGAGACAAGTCACTTGCCTTTGCCTCTGTTTCCTCTCACCTGTCAAATGGGGGTGAGTGCCTGACAGAAGTAGTGTGAAAGTCAATGAAGGACTTTGTTTGATGGCCCCTATTCTAAATTGTTTTTCTATTATAAAACTTGAAAAAACAGACTTTACAATGGAAATTTTAACACAAGCTATTTGAAGGACTCTGGTGGTGCGTCATCTTTGTGTGGGAGCTATTTAACCTCGTGAGTGACATGCTCTGTTAGTGACCAGGCCAGAGGATAACTCCAGGCTATCGCCTTTTGACATTTCCACTCAGGGAAGCCATTTTGTTGGAAGAAGAAAATGTCAGCAGGGCCCAGTCCACCAGTCTCCAAGATATCATGAAGAATTGTGCACACCTGGCTACAGATCCGATTCTGTCACAGGCTGAGTGTTGTTAGCATCTACTGGATGCTCAGTACCTCCTAGTTAAATGGATGGGGAAACTGAGGCACAGACAAGTGATGTTTCTAAGGTCAGTATCACAAATCAAGGCTGGAAATTAGGTAACTTGACATCCAAATATACTACCTGTAGCCACTGAACCATACAAGTTACTGGCACAAATTTCAAGTACTTCACAATGCTGATGTCTCCACTATCTGCATGGGTCTGTCCTATCACAATCGTTTCATGCAAGTGAACAGCAGCAGGGGAAAAAATACCTAATGGAACTTCTGTGATGTTCATGTTGCCTCTCATGGTTAGTAGGATGTCTTCCAGCACCTCTGCTTTAGTCTTTCGAGATGGAGGACCTGGTGGCTTCCCCAGCTACAAGGAAAGCAGACAGTGACAAGCAGATGTTAATGTCCACATCCTTACTCAACCCATGATGTTAAGCAAAATGTTCTTTCTCTGGATACCCCTTGTAAGTGCTGGGCTCAGTCTGAACAGAGCAAAGCTTGTCACAGAAGAGTCTCATATGTTTCAGTCTTAGGGATACCAGAATCTATGTCACATCCATGTTTCTCAGCTGATCTTTGTACCTAATATGTGCTGAGCGGTGCGATTATAGAGTAGCAGGGCTATGTAAGGATTTACGCCCTAGCATCTACCCTCTCAGTGGACTGTTGTCAATACCCTAGAGCTGGACAATTCCTCACAACCCTAGACCAACAACTGCCAACCTTTTGGAGCACCTGTGCCTGGGTACCAGATTAAGTGTAGGTGAGCTGTACTAGTCCAAACCCAGCAGTTCCCATTCAAACTGCACACACCGTGCCACAATTAAGCTTGGAATGATCTTGTAACGGCAAGGTGAGGGTATGGAGCAGCCATGGTCCATGGAGGAGAAAGAGACTCAACTGGAAATGGCCATGGGCCCTGAACAGAATCTCTTCATTGCGGTGTAAGGGAGGCTTATTAGAGCAGCCATCAAGCCACGCATGCCACGCATCAGTAGGGTTGAGCCAGTTACTACACTCCCAGGCTCTATCTGTGAGCATGGGGCCAAAAATTTGGAGCCTGCCATGAAAAGAGGCAAAGGATTTAATCAGAGATGGATCAGTGAAATGAAATTCTGATCCAGAATGGCTGGGAGCTGCTCAGAGCCAGAGTTTCAATTTGAGCCTGTTACCATGTTTGGAGCCAAATTTTCCCACTGTCTGGCAGAGACTTGAGTCAAAGTTTTGGCTTGGACTCATTTCCAGACACAACTAGAAAATAAAAATAATCATTCTGCCATCCAGGCCTAAATGTTTTACCATCTTTCTTCTGGGCACATACGGCTTCTGCAGGCTATCCAGTCTTGCCTTTGAGTCGCGATACACAAGGGGTTGTTTCAAAGCACGCGCCAGGGCCTGGACATTTTGCTGTATTCCTAGGACCAAAGAGAAGGAAAACCTGCTCCTTATTTCTCAGCTGCCTGCAGCTGACAATTACAATAACATCCCTTCAAAGAGCTTCCCCATATGAATCAGATCAGCCTTGATCTGTAGCTGCTTTCAGTCCAAAGCACCACACTACAATTAAGCAATGGATATACAAACTATGTACAGCTATGTATGCCAGTCAGATCCCAGCTCTGCAGCATCGTGTCTAGGCAGCAATGAAAGCCAAAATACTTGCATAGATCAGGTCATCCCAGCTGGCAGGAGAACTGGATTTTTCACTGGAAGTGGAGAGTATCAGAGCCACTTGGAAGGGCAGGGGAAACTGGAGCTGGAATTTAGGCAGGCTGTCCAGGCTAAAGCCCCTCTGTTTGCAAGAAGAGTCATGGGTTTTTCAGTGGCTCCCCATGGCTTGGTCTCAGGTCACCGTACAAAAAGGCAGAACCTCCAGCAGCTTGGGGTCCTCTAAGCCCCTCCTGGCTTTTCCAGAGCTAACAGCTGGTTTGCTGTACTTGGACAGCTTAGAAGCCAACTAATGGGATTGTACCAAATTTCTCAAAAGAAATGATTTTTCCGAGCAAACACACACACAAGTGTGTCCAGGCCAAAGATGATATGGTTCTCTCTGCTCACCTAGGATACAGCCCTGCATCAGGGCAGCATCTTACGGCTACAAGTGACTTGTGTGCTACAAAGGCCGTGTATTGGCCCCCTATACAGGGTGAACGTTACCCATACTGCAGAAAAATCCAAAGGCACTAGTTTAAGATCAGTGTTAGTCGGGGGGGGAGGAGGGCAGACCCATTAGAAACATGGCTCTTCCCACAGCCTGTTCAGACTCCGTTACATGTGCTGATCTCAGGTTCAAAGGCAGGTTAAGATTCATGGGTTTGACAGTCAGAAGAGATCGTTATGCTAATCTAGGTTCTAGTCTGACCTGCAGGACAGGCATTTCTGATCTAGAGAACGAGGAACCAGCTTTATTGACTTACCAACCGGCTCAATAAAATCAGGATCAATTTTCACACAGAGCAATTCTTCATAACCTTTATATTTCATGGGAATATATGTAGAGCTGCTCACTGTCTTTGGCTTCTTCTGTTGCCTTTGTCTTCCCTCCAGTTCATGTCTCCAAACAGAGCTGGATATGTCATCCCCATCATCTAGCTTTAGATAGCAAAGGGAAAGAGTTCCCAACAGGAACGTCTCATTGCAAAGTAAGGAACCAGCAAATGCCCTTTCCCCAACACAGGTCTAGAGAGAAAGCTGAGCTCTCAGAATCAGAGAACTGGATGGGACCATGAGAGGCCATCACGTCCAGTCACCTGCTCTCATGGCAGGACCAAGGACCCTTTTAAACCATCCCTGACAGGTGCTTGTCTAACCTGCTCTTAAAAATGTCCAATGACGGATGTTGCACAACCTCTCTAGGCAACTTATTCCAGTGGTTAATCCCCCTGACAGTTAGGAGTTTCTTCCTAAAGTCCAACCTAAACCTCCCCTGCTGTAATTCAAGTCCACTGCTTCTTGTCCTATCACTGGCAGTCAAGGAGAACAGTTTTCTCCCTCTTCTTCATGACCTTTTAGGTACTTAAAAACTGTTATCATGTCCCCTCTCAGTATCCACTTCTCCAGAATAAACAAACCCAGCTCTTTCAATCTCCCCTCAGCAGTCAAGTGTTTCAGACCTCTAACCATTTGTGTTGCTCTTCTCTGGATTTTCTCCAATTTGTCCCTAAAATGAAGTACCCAGAAGTGGACACAACACCCCAGAGCAAAATTCTATCTTCAGCTGCACTCCATAACACTCCCTCGGGTTCCTTGGGCTTGTCTCTAAACATCTCAGTTTGGTACTCCCGGGTTTCCATTTACTAGGATATCTAATATTATAGCATTCCCCAAATGTTAATTGACCTGTAACACCCCTGGAAAAGTGTGTATGATCCCTGGGATGTTTCAGACAAAGTTAAGACCAGCTTAGGTGCTCTCACCACCATCCAACCTTAAGGTGACACAATAGGTAGTAACAATGCCTGAGCTTATCTCTGCCCTGGCTACATGACTGGTTCCAGATTAGAAAGATCCTGACACAGACAAGACTGAAGACCTATAGGGACTGTACACATTGTCGCACAGTGAGCTTAGAAATGCCGGGAACAGAAGTTAGCAGTGCTTGGTGCGTGACATCCTGTTCTAACACATAGACCATAATCCTTCTCTAGACATTCATCGTTTGGTCTTTAATGCTTTCAGCAAGGTTACTCACACACACAATTAGAGGTCTATGCTTCAGATGCTTGAAAAGCTTCCCTATTAACTTCTGAACAGGAATTTGCTACCAGGAACGGTACCAGCCTTACAGCTCAGTGTCCATTGACTAAGTTGAAAATAGGAAGTGGCCTGTTGAGATTGTAGCGACTTTGGGCATGTCTCCACTGGACGCTCAGTTAAGTCAACTTAACAAGGTCAACTTTAAGTTGACTTAGAGCATCCACATTCAAAACTCCTGTAGACTGCCTACATCAACACTGGCAGCTGCTACATCAATTTAACGCTTAAGTCGCCCCTATTAGGTTGCCTTCAGGGCTATGCCCCATCTACACTGGCTTAAGTTGCCTTAATAAGGTTAATTGAAGCATTAAGTCGCCCTTAAGAGGTGGTGTTATTAAGTTGACTATGGCTTAGTCTATACTGAGTGCAGGTTGACCTATCAGCAGTTATGTCACCCCCTCAGCTGTGTGCTTACGCACTGACAAGTGAAAATGTGCATTAAGTGGGGCTGGAAGGTGGCATCGTAACTCCACTCCCCCATAGGAGGTGGCGCTTTCTGTTCAACCTTAATAAACCAGGTGTATGTGAATGTGTACAAAGCACCGACTTCCATTGGCTGGAGGACCTATCCCAGAATTCTGCTGCAGCTGCACCTTTTGCCATGTCACCAGAAAGCCCTGTCCCCTTGCCTGCACCCCTGGAAAGGTCCGATCGCCACTTTCTGTGTAGGCCCTGTGGAATGCTTAGCAAACCTGCCCCAGCGTGATGAAGAATCTCTCTCTCGCTGTGTGATCAGCCTATGGTGTGAAGAGAGTCTCTGGCTCTTTCTCACACACACACACACACACACACACACACACGAGTGAGGGGACAATCACTCCACCATTATGCTGCACCTGGATGAGCTCCAAGAAGAGCACCATTCAGACACCAGTCCCATACACTTTCACTCAAGGAGGAGGGGGGGCGTGCAACATTTGCTTGCTGCCCCACCCAGGGCCATAACTACTTAGTTAAGCCTGGAGAACCGTGCTGTGCAACCCCTCACCCAGCTCTGGGTCCTCCCTCCACCACTGGGGAACTCTGTGGCCTCCATCTGGCTCAGGGCTCCCCTGGCCCCTAACTCTGTGATTCTACCCCCCTTGCCACCAGGGACCCTGCAGCCCACGCCTGGCTCTGTGGGCTCTCCCCCATGCCAGAACCCAGCAACTGCTGCCATCCCAGCTCTTTCCCTCCCTGTTGGGGCCACTACATACTGCAGGCGGCTGTGATGGAGAGGGAGGGGTTAGCGTTTTCTCTGCTTTGGCTAGGTGGTGCAGCCCCAGCAGCTGGCAGCTCTTCTCTCACTGCTACCAGCGGGTCAGCTCTGGGCAGCAGAGACAGGCTGCAGAGCTGAATCACTGGGACAGGCAGCAACTCCAGGGCTGGATGAGAATCCTTGATGGGCCAGACCTGCCCTTCCCCCCCAATCTGGAAGTTTGACACCCCTGCTATTGTAGAGAAAAAACCTAACTGTGTTGGAAACACTGTCAGTAATGCTGCTGGGGGCGATGAGCAGGCACCATTCCTGCAGCAGATACATGGCAGGAAAAGCATTTCCTGTGTCTCTGTGAGAAGGGGAGGCATTGCTTCATGGTAGGACAGCTGACTTCCCACAAGCCCATGCTTTGTTGCACTGTTGGACACCTAGCCACAATGCAACGTTTCTAAAGTGGAAGTAACAGCCAATAGTGGGGAGGCAAGATGCTGGAGCATGGCATGAGGTGTGGCCATCAGGGCTGGCGCTAGGTGGTTAGCAGCCCCTGCGTAACGGGGGCGCCGGCATTTTGAGGGGTGTCAAAAGGGGACAGCGCCGTGGTGCTCCCCTGATGACATCACTCATCTGCGCTGGCGTCGCTCTGCTGCAGGGGGCGCCATGATCCCCAGCGCTGGCCCTGATGGCCATTCCCTCCGCTTTTATTATGTAGACTTCTCAATGTTGACATTAGATGGTGCCCATTTGTAGACATACCTTAAAGGAAGCACTTAAGTTGACTTAATAAATTCCCAATGTAGACAGAGCTTTCCTTAAGTCGACTTAAGGAAACTTAAGTCAACCTAAGGCTCCAGTGTAGATATACCTGTTGGGTAGGGATAGGTTTGTGCATGTCCAGCACCTAGCACAACTATGCCCTGTAAGGTTATTGTTAGTTATCTGGCTACTTCCAAAAAAACTTTACCATCTTGCCCAGCCAATGCACTTCCGCCCAGATCTGGACTAACATCATACAGGGAGAGAGAGTTTCCATGGTTCAAGAGAGATGGTTTCACTATTCAAGTTATCCCTTGAATTTGGTCGCAGCCCAGACGTCTAACAAGGGAACCAGTTAGTAATGCCAGTGGTTTTTGTGATGTGGTCACTTCCCTAGTGGTAACAGAAACGTTTCATTTGCACACATGTGGAAGCCACTCGATGTTAATGATTTTTGATGACATGGGCTGGATTGAAACTAGTGTCAGGTTCTATATTTAGTTATGAAGCACCTAGCCAACAAATCCACCTGCGACCATGTTGCCTTTATAAATGCAACCAAACCCAGGAAGGTAGAAAACTGATTTTTGGTTTCCACTAACACCACCACGGTGCATTAATCTGTGTTCATTCATCTGTGTTCATTCCTGCTTGGTTTCCAAGGCCAGTTGGCTTGTAAATTGGGAATAATACACAGTATGTGTGCACGCACCTGAGTGAGGAAAAACAAATGAGTGTCATCTCCAGCTCTGCCAAGATCAAGCGTGGAATCACACGTCTCTTTCTCCAAAGCCTCACTGGGGCTAGCAAGCATGTTGGCATCATCATGAGGCTCCTGGTTCTGCTGTGCCGAAGATGGTCTGATCGGTGGAAGAGGAACAGATGGTCTCAACCTATGTGATCCTTCATCAGCCTCCTCTGGTTTACTACCCTCTGGATCCGACCAGAGTTTCCAAAAGTAAGAATCAAGAGGAGCCTCTAACATGAGAGGCTGCTTTGGAACTTTCGGGACGTGTGAGGTTATCTGGAAGAGAAGTTAAGGATGAGCCTCCAGAACTCTTGGAGCCGTGACAAATACCGAGAGCCATATAGGACTTCTGACCCTTTCTAGAAGGGCCAGACAGGCAGGGCCTGCAGACACAGGCAAGGTCAACATCAGGGTATGAAGGGCCTGATCCATTGTTTATGCTGTTAATACAGTTTAGCCCCATCCAGAAAGGCCAGAGCAATCAATGCTCTCTCTCTGCTCAGCCACAGCCGAATTTATCTGCCATTATTGCTGGAATGTTTTTATTCCACCACAGTGCCCTGTGCAGCTTGTCGGAGCTGAGGAATAGCATATGTTAGGCTCTGCTTGCATCTGGTAAACAAAATATCCCCTCTTGCGATGCTGAACAGCACAAATATCAGGGTGTGGCCAGGATGTTCAGGTGATGGTCATTCATTATTGCAAAAAATGCAGGCAGGAGCAAATCAGACTCGATGGAGCTGTGACTTCTATGAGTCTCCTCCCCATGGCTCCTACTGAGCAGCTGCAATACTTTGACAGCGTCAGCTCAGATCCTGTTGGACAAATCACTAGGAGGAATTCTATGGTTTGCTTTACACAGGAGGCAAAACTATGTGATCATTAGGGTCCCTTTGGCCTTAAAGTCTACTAGGCATATGCCTGGAGGAAAGACACCAGTGGAGCAGCAGTCAAGTCATGCAGATCAGCACCTAACCATCCAGTCCACCTCCATCTCTGTGGATCCCCTGAATCCATGGGATCAAGATGTCTCGCCCTGTACTCCTCTGAAGCCATCTAACTCATGGATCAGGGCCCCAAACACTGCATGGCATTCCTGAGTTGCATTACCCAGTTGCAGTGCTTAACAGCGATGGCATTCCTCACTGCTATAAATTAGGCCCCTGTACTTGTGCTTTGTTAAATGGGAGCCATGGTTCAGACTGTCTAATTATTTAGACAGGGAACTCTGGGTTGTAAGATCACCAGGACAGTCAGATTTCTCTGTGTGGTGCCAATTAACAGTGATATCTTGGAATGAATGAAGAGCTAGTTTGTAGTTTCAAACGAGCTCATGAATGGTTTGTGGGTGAAAACTGTTCTTCACTCCATAAACCACATCTACACGCAGCTCCGTCTTTCTGCCAAGGCGGACCATAATTCCTTAAGTGATGCAACTTTTGTTGCGGTATTAGGGGGTTCTAATAATCTGAGTGTTTGGGCTGATGTGAACTCCCGCATTGCTGTTAAGCACTGGATGTGGTTCAGATGCAGCACCGGGGAGGTACAAAATTCCTAAGGCTGATCTGAAATCTCAGATTTCACCTAGGCCTCAATAATTGGACTGTTCTTATTACATGTTCTTTGAATGTGTCACACGACTAGAGGTTGTGGGTTATACAGTGACTAGAAATGCAGAGTCAGTCCACATCCTCGTGAGCAAGGAGCAGTCAGAATCCGGCACCCAGGTGCTCAAAAAAGAGTTTTACCACTGACTTCCCTGGGAGCAAGATTGTGTTTGCCAAGGTGATCCAGTCATACCTTCCTGTTAGCCTTGGTTGGGATAACGATGTGTGGTTTCTCCAGTTTCAAAACCTTTCTCCTAATCAGCTTAATCCCCAATCTGTGCTGAAGGAAACTGGTTAGCAAAGGTGGATCACCTGCAACACAAGGGGATGGCTTTCAGACCAGCTGTGTCTGTCATGGTGCTCTAGCAGAAAACAGCCTGTGGCGGAGTTCTCTGGGCTAACAGATTAACTCATGCAATGAGACAATGAGCCGGCCTCTTCTTGGGCTTCCAGCAGTCACTGCAGGGTTTCAGCTTTGATCTGTAAAAGCATTCAGGTGGATCACAGCACAAGATGCAGCTGTGGAGATTCTGCCCCCATCCTCTCTAGAGTAGCAGCAAGAGGCAGAGTAGCCCAGCTGATGGTCAAAGTAATGGGAACCAGAAGTTTTAACCCTAGAGTACGTAGCTCCTTTAGGCTCCAACTCTCTGGCGCTCAGTAGAACTGTGCGCCTAACTCCCTTAGGTTCCTCCAGCTCCACACACATTAGAGCGGCAGCTGCCTCTGGCAGTGGGAATGTGGACATAGGCCAGGTCTTGCCTCCTCCCTCCCTGTAATCCTTGGAGTGACGTGAAGGTACAGAAGTTGTGTCCGGGAGAGAACAAGGCCTGTAACCGGGGCTAGTTTGTGTGTGGAGAACAGTGCACCCTTCCAACCTTTCCCAAGAGCCAGCCCCGGTCTGAGCCATAGACACTTGCCTGGTCCAGGGGAGCAAAAATCTGCTGGTCTTTGTATCTATCGCCCTGTTTAAGTCATGGCAATTAGGAGGAGCAAGACTTCTCCCCCGGCTTGGAAAGTCAATTCTGAGCAGCACTAACCCCTCAAGCACTGGCTGCTGGGTCCACGCTGGCCATTGGAACAATGGTGCTGGAGTGGCAAACCCAAGGGGGGGCACATGAAAACAATCCTTTCCAAAATGAGCCACACCAAGGAGCAAAGCCTGAGGCCTGCTCCAGCACCTCAAGAGGCGTTGTGTTGCTGACTCCAGGGGGAGCAGGAGCAGGGCCCTCCTTGTGTTGGAGTGTAGTTCTCCTGCATAACAAACAAGGAAGCTTGTGGCACTTAAAGACTAACAAATTTATGTATTGCATGAGCTTTCGTGGGAGAAAAGCCCACTTTGTCAGATGCTTTGAAGATGGGGGAATTTACAGAATGGGAGGAAATAAATGCAGGGAAGTGTAAATCATAGGAACAGGTCACACTGTAACAGCAAAGGAAAGCAGTTAAGATTCAAACACTGGGGAACAGCAGACGGAGGAAGATGAGGTCAAATCACCTGTTATAATGAGAAAAAAATCCAAAGTCCTTATTAAGCCCTGAAGCAATGCAGTCAAATTTGCAAATAAATTTAAGCTCTGTAGCTTCTCTTTGAGCGTGGACAAGAGAAAGAGAAGTTACAGAGTTTGTATTTATTTGCAAAATGACTGCATTGCTTCAGGGCTTAATAGGGACTTTGTATTTTTTGATCATTACAACAGGTTATTTGACTTCATCTTCCTCTGTATGCTGTTCCCCAGTGTTTGAATCATAACTGCTTTGATTTGCTGTTACAGGGTGACCTGTTCCTATGATTTACACTTCCTTGCATTTATTTTCCTCCCATTCTGTAAGCTCCCCATCTTCAAAGCGTCTGACAAAGTGGGATTTTCTCCCATGAAAGCTCATGCGATGAATAAATCTTTTATTCTTTAAGTGCCACAAGACTCCTTGTTTGTTTTCCTGAACTAGACTAACATGGCTGCCCCTTTGGTTTTCCTGCATGTTTCCCTTGTTAACAAAGGGCCAGAGCCCTGAAGGTTTCCGGCTGGTACCATACCGCTGCGGAGGATGGTGAGGGGGTTGCTATGGAAAGTCAGCTCCAGCAGAGAGGGAAAGAGAGCCACAGCTAGCAGGTCCTCCTCGTTTTCGATCTGCAAGATAAAAATACAAGGCCCCAGCACTCCTGCTGCTCTGTGCTGAGGCATTTGTTTTGATTCAGTTTGTAAATCACATGATCTCCTTGCCTGTATGGGCTGAGGTATTTCTTTTGATTCAGATTTGATCACCATCAGACAGGTACTCAATGGTCTGAAACTTGAAGCAGCAGTCTGGGGACCTGGAGTGAGAATGTGCTGCCTGATGGTTAGAGAACTGCACTGAGACTGAGAAGAGTTTGAGGCCTAGCTCTGCCACTGGCCTGCTAGGTGACCTTGGGCAAGTTACTTTCTGGCTCCATGCCTCAGTTTCCCCATCTGCAAAATGGGGCTAATGATTCTGCTCCCTTTGTAAAGTGAGACGAGATCTATAGCTGAAAAGTCCCACAGAAGGGCTACATATTTCTGAGGCTATGTCCACGTGTAGCTGGTTAAATCAATTCTACTTGAATCATTTTAACCAAAGCGAAATAAAGCTTGTTAAATCGATTCAAGCTGAGTCTATTTAAGAGGTCCAGATGAATAAAACCCAAATTGAACTAGCATGTCCAGACACCAGACTTGCTGGTTTGATTTGAGAGAGGGGCACCCTGGGAGCTGTGGCAACATGGCCCCCAGCCAGGGCCATGTTGCCACCCAATCCCCTGCCCGGCTCTCACCTGGAGAGCCAGGCAGGGGAAAGAAGCCCCCAGGGCCGGGATCCCCCTACGCCCTGCATCCCCCCGTTGGTGGGGCAGTGGGGGAGGGACCGTGGGGCACCCCACATGCCCCACTGCTTGCACAGCAGTGGGGGCAGGGAAGCCAGGGTGCCAGGCTCCCCCGACATACACTTCCCCACAGCTGGCAGGAAGGTGGCTGGGGGAGCCAGCTTGCCCCCCTTGCCGGACTTGCCAGCTGCTGCCTGGGCAGTGGGTTGGGGAGCCAGAGGGCCCCACAGCTGGCAAGCCTGGCGAGTTGGGTCTCCGACCTGCCGCCCAGGCAGCAGCTGGCAAGCCCGGAGAGCTGGCTCCCACACCAGCCACCTAGCTAGCTGTCGGCAAGCCTGGCAAGGGGGACAGCCAGCTCCCCAACCCCTGGCCTGGGCGGCAGACAGCAAGCCTGGCAAGCAGGGCAAGCCGGCTCCCTGCCCAGCCGCTCCGCTAGCTGCCAGCAAGCCCGGCAAGCAGGGTGCACCGGCTGCCTAACCCCCCCCCCCCCACGCCCTCCTTCCCTGGCCAGGGTGCTGATCAACTCCCTGGCCAGGGTGGGGGGTGGGACTTCCTTCCAGGCTGCTATGCACCCTGGGAGAAAGGTCAACTGTTATATCGCTATGACAGAGCCAGACGAGGTTATTTCAAAACCACAGTTTTGAAAGAACCCTCATTTCAATATCAAACCAGGATTATATCGAAATGATTTTCCTTATTTTGAAATAAGGAAATGTCACCTGGACATAAACATTTTTAAATTGAAATAACGAGTGTTATTTCAGTTTAAAACATGCGTGTGGACATGCCCTGAGAGGCAGAGCAAATGTGCTCCACATTCAGTGTTCTTCCCAAATAAGCGCTGAAAGCAGGGGTGGGGGCAGCCATCCTCTTCTCTAATGGGGCGTCCAGTCCAGCTGGTCAGATCAATGTGGACCAAGTCATGCTGGGAAATGAGTGGAACCACCATAGCAAAGAAGAGTGTGTAGCTGCAGTCATAATTCATAAAAACATGACTGAGATTTCCCATTAACGAGAAGAAGCAGGTGATCTGGTTTCCCCGGGGCAAGGACGTACCAGCCACATGCAGTCTGAGCGGTAAAATCCAGCACTGAGGTCAGATGAAGGAGGGGGTCAGACTGGATCGCTCTGCCCTCCTTAGCCCTGCAGTGTGATAGCTCTCCTCTGCTGCTGCAGCTGGTCACCCATAGGGCTGCGAGGAGGAATCTTCCATCACACCAGCACAACCCAGTCCCACACTTGCAGCACAGAACACATTGGAGAAGGAAGAGCAGAGCTGGTCTACCCACCCATTGGCCATCGAGAGCTGGAGCTGGTGGACACTGATTTCAAAAGGTGCCGCGGTTCCCGCTTCTACCTGTCCTGCTCCTGCACACCCAGAGATGTGACAGAAGCAGGCCCAATGCCTCCAGCTCGTGGTGCTGGGGCAATGCCCCTATGACCCACCTCTGCCCCCAAAGCCTTCTCCAGCCTCAGTCCTAGAGCCTGCCACTGTGCCAGGCGTGGAGTCACTGGCAGGCAAGCAACTGTCTACGACAGAACAAGAGGATGTATTTCTAAGTTTCTTACGATCCCGTGGAGCAGCAGAACACACTTAGCCAAGGCAAGTCTGTGGTGGGACCTAGTGCCGTCCCTGAGGGTATTTCCAGATCCCCCCAAGAAAACATACCAAGGGGTTACATGTAAAAGTGAAATAACGGCTCCCCCATCCCCTAAGGGGCTCAGATTCAGCACTGACCATGATAGACATGGCCTGTAACTCACTGTGGACTTACTTTGTTGTTGGCCAGGCTGAGAGCGCGCAGTTCTGGAAAAGGGAACGTAAAGTCTGGCCTCAGGGTGCTCTTGGGACTGGCAGGGGGAGTCCCAGAGTCAGCAAGACAAGAACAGTCATTTCCGTCCCTGAAGACATCCTTAGAGAAAGAGGGGGATAGTGAGAAAGAGAAGCTGAACTCAGGAGGGGGCTCTCCAAGCCACAGTGATGTCTAGAAGCAGCCTGGTTACCATAAACATCTATGCTTGCTGCAAGAGCGCAACAAAATACTCAATGGAATGAAACTGGGTAAGAGAGAGAATGCACAAAGCCTAATGGTTAACGCAGAAGACTAGGGCCCGAGGCTCCCAGTGCCTGCCCCTGACTCACTGCAAGACCTCAGGCAAGTCAGTTACCAGCTCTTTGCCTCGACTTCCCATTTTAACCACTGAGGTGTCTTGCGATTGTTACAACTACAAGGCTCACGCTGGCTTGGCTCCAGGCAGCACAACCAGCTGGTACTTTTCCCTGCTGGTTGCATTTTATGCTCCAAACTCTGAGTGTTCATTTAAAATAAATCAAAACTCTAACCTTACAGTTGTAATGAAACCCTTTACAATAGGAACCAGTCAGACCATTGCTGTGATGTCTGCCTGAGTCCACAGATAGTCTGAAAACCAAGAGTTGTATGAGCTGTGAGTGGCCCCGGGATAGGTTTCACTCACCACTCTGGCACTTCCTCATGGCTGGGTCTGGGGATTAGCTCTTGCCCAGACTGGTGGTGACCCCTTCCGGCTGTCAATTGGTCGCTCAACCCACAGCCCCTGTGGCTCTCCAGGACTTGGAGGGGCTCTCTCTTTTTGTGACTCAGCCCTTTGATTGGGTGACTGTCTAGTTTTAACCTTCCAAGACAGCCAAGTCCCACCAGACAACTGCCCATGTGTCATCTCAGACAGACTTCTGTAATTTTCAGTCTATGCTGCTCTCCCTTGGGCTGGCAGGAAACTCTCTGTGCTGATTCATCCAGGTTCCAGCTCAGGGATCTTAAAAATCAGTGGCCAAGGGCTGCACAGCATCAGTCCTCGCTGTTCTTTCCTACTCTGCCTTTCCCACAACTGCCCTGGGTGTGAACCCCAACAGAGACAGAATCCCAGGGTTTTTGCTCCTCCCCCCCCCGATTTCCTCCCACCCTCCTCTCTGTCCCCAAAGAGTGGCTGCAGACTCTCCCTCCGGCACCCTTCTGCTCGTAGCTTCCATCTTTATACAACTCAGCCTGCTCCTCCACATCAATCAGTCCTTTTCAGTCAGGCCTGACTCTCACCCAGGTGTGGCCTATAAGATTTATTTGGCCTTTCTGAACCACCTGATCACTTCAGGGCTGCTGGAGGGTGAACAACCCATCACTGGCCCTAATCAGGCTAAATGACATGTTAACTCTGAGGCCTAATGATGATGGGTTAAATAAGCATTTTGTCACTGCTGTTGAGAGCTTGCCTGAAAGGAAAGTGGAATCATTTAGGGAAATCTACCCCATCCACTGAATGGCACAAGCATTGTGGTGACAGTGCTAACATCTCTTTCCTGACTCATTGCTGTGTGTTTCTAAAGCCCACTGAGACCTTAGCATGAAAGGCATTGTGGAAGTGCCTGGGAGTAGTGGAACTTAAGAGTCTTTCCCCCCAGAAAATGCTCCTCCTGGGATAATTAACAAGACCAAATGTGTTATTTACACAGAAAAACAAATGTGCATTAAATGAGTTTTAAAAGAAGATGAATAATTGCAGTGAAGATCTAGTTCAGGGAGCCTGGCAAAAGCTTGCTTTTGCACATTACATTAATGTTGGACTTTTGCATGGAGATTTTTTAAATACATCAAACTGTGTTTAACATCTAATGGGACCTGCCCCCTGCTGGATGAATCCAAGCTCTGAAAATCTAGCCACTTCTTTAAGAGTGTGTCTGCACTTATAATTTAGTTCAAATTAATGAGGATTAATTTGAACTGAATTGATACATGGCTATACTGGTTTTCTTAACTTCGAACTAAGGAATTCCTTAGTTCAAAGTAATGAATGCTTACGTCAAAGTTATAAATCTCGCTTAACTTCAAAGTAACAGTTAATTAGAATTTATTCATTCGAATTAACCCAATGGAGCCACGTTAATTCAAACTAACTGTTAGTTCAAATTAACACAGTTTGACCTTCTTCATCCCAGTGTGCCTTCCTCTTTCTATGTACAGGGTAAAGGCACGGCCCCTCTCAGGGGCCATGTTGCCACACTTCCCATGGTGTTCCCCTCCTAAATCGAACTAGCGAGTTCTGCGCATGGGCATGCTAGTTAGATTTGGGTTTCTGGTGGGAATACGTTAGTTTGAATTAACTTAGTTTGAATTAACCATTATTCATTTGAATTAATTAACTCAAACTGAGATAATTCGAACTAACTTCTTAAGTGTAGACATAGCCTAAGTGTTTAAATCTGGATTTCGAAGCGTAACTTCAGGCCCCCAAGTTTGAAAATTATGACAATGATCACAGAGTGAGAAATTGGTTACTCCAGGACAGAACCTGGGGTCCTCTCAATCTGTTACCGTAAATGCTAGAATGCAATTTCCACTTTCTGTGGGGACCATTATACACTAACATTTTATACAGCTTCATTTAAACTTCCCCAGCAGATTTAAGAGCTGAAACATTCACAGGTTATGTGAAAAGCTGTTGTAGCAGACTCCAGGCTATGGCAGCTACTGATCATAAATCATTCAGGCTGTAATACCTTAACATTCCCAGAAGGGCTTCCAAAGACTAAGGCAAAAACAGGCTAACACTATTAGAGAGAAAACCCAAGGAGGAGAAAATCTTTGAACTGAACATCCTAAACCATAAGCCAGCAAACAGTTCTTACCAGCAATGGTGGTTCTCGAGAGACAGAAGTAAAAATGACCTCTGTAATAAAAAAAAAACAAACAAAATTGTGGATTTCCAAACACAACTGCATGGGACATAGATTGCTTGCTCTTTGGGGCAAGGATCTTCTTTTGTACAGCACCTAGCACAATGGGGGCCTGGTCTATAACAAGCGACCTTGGGTGCTCTGATAATACAAATAATAAATAATAATGGAGCTGTGGTTTGTGTTGGCCCATTCCATAACTGGGGGACTTGGAAGAGATACACACAGTGTTGGTCTGACCCCAGAAGAGACAATTTTCACAACAAATATAGCCTCTGGCTAAATCTACCAGTTAGTGCTGTTCAGCACCTAATGGTACAACTTTCACTAATGGTAAGGATACAGGATCGGGGCCTCAACATAGTGGGCATGTCAGCTGCACAGTAATCCACAGATGAAATCCTGGCCCATCTGAAATCAGTGGGAGTTTTCTGATGATTTCAGTGGGGCCATGATTTCACCCCATATAGATTTCACCCCATATGACCAGAAGGGACCATTTAGATCACCTAGTCCAGTGTTTCTCAACCTTTGGTGGACAGGGGAAGACCTAAAGGTATAAATTACTTTACGTGGAACACCTGATGAAAACTTTCTCAAAAAAAGTTGGTATATGCCAATTGCAACGTTAATAAAATCTGTGTACTACACATTCTTGCAAAAACAATTCAAGCAACCAGATTAAATACAATTTTATAAATATAATATCCGTTCAATTCTAAAATATAGATACACCATGATCATGCACACAACTTCAATCTGAAAATGATATTTCTCAAGTTATAAAGGGAATTTTGAGCCTCGCTGTTTGAACAAAGTTCACCTATACTTGGAGTAAAGTTCATTAAAGAAAGTCTTACCAGGGAAGTTATGTCCAAGCCACTTCAATGTCAGAGGCAATAGTGGCGGGAAATTTAAAAAGTCCCAACCACAGCAAAGGATCATGAATGGAAAACGAGAGCAGTTACCTGTCCTGTCTGGATCCTTGCTGTTTTGTAAAATTAAGTAGTCTAGTTGCTCCTTCCCCATCACCAGCTCTCCTTTCAACCCAGCCCCAGTTTTCAGCAGTGGCTCCTGCTTCTGTCCCAAGCCAGACGGTGAGCTTTGGGACTTTGCCTTGGTGCCCATCTTTGCCAATTGGGGGTGGAGGGAGAACTGGGAATTCTCCGTCTGATGCAGGTAAGGAACCTCTGAAATCCCATTTTTGTCCAGGTTTAACTGCTTCAGGCTGATCAGAAGAGAAAGTGACAGGAAGCCTAATGAGAATTACCACTGCACATACACACCTTTTGTTAAGAGCTATTACTAGGATGCAGAGTGAGAAACAGTCCCTGAGCTTCTCAACAGCAATCAACACAAAGGTTTCAAAGAAATCTGCTTCTCCAACTGCCTTTCATTTATGCTGGAACATGCAAAGATAACAGTCATGCAGGTTGCTGAGGGTCCTTCCTTCCCCCAGAAGTCTATTGGAGTTCTCACCTAATGAAAAGGCTCAGCTATTGTTTGTCTAATTAAGTGGGTTTTAACAGACAAGAAGACAGACTTACAAATGCTTAACTCTGGACCTGCTGATCTTGGGGCCTGGATAACAGGGATCCTGCTGTAAGAGTATGACAATGCTTGGTACCCCCACTGCAGCTTACACTAATTGTGGAATTTAACCTCACAATTGCCTGTGAGGAAGGGATGCATGATTACCCCCAGTTTACAAAATGGGGAGGGTGAGGCCCAGAGAGATGAACTGATTTGTCCAGGGTCACAAAGCAAGTTAGTTGAAAAAACTAGAATAAAATCCAGGATTCCTGACACCTAGTCACATGTCCCAACCTAGTCCATCCTTCCTCCTCTCTTTAGAACTTCACAGACAATATGCAAATGTATTCTGGGAGCATCTCTACTTAGGAAAAACAACAATATAGAGCCTTGCTTGGAATTCAGAATGAACTGCCACCTCCAGGCCACTTACAGTCCCAAAATACTGCAAAGAAATATGGGCTAGTGGTTAATGTCAGCATTAAGAGTCTACTGTAATCCCAGCTCTGCTTCTGCCTGCCTGAATGATCTTGCACGAGACACTCCACCACTTGGTGTCTCAGTTTCCCTCTCTGTAAAATGGGGATAACACTTAGCCAGTTCCCAAGATGCTGTGATGTTTGACTCATTAGTGTTTGCAACGGGCTTTAAGATCACTCAGTGTAACAGAAGTCCAGGATTTTATTCTACATTGCTTTCCTGCCAGCACCCCTGGTTTTGTTCACAGACTCCTCCCGAGAGCTGGGGGAACAGTCTATTTTTTGAGTCATTGGTGATGCCAATAAATTGAAAAAAAAAAAAAAAACTTATTTCAGACTAAACCCTGGAGGAAAGTTGGCAAGAAAAAGTCAAAATATTCCATCCCTAAAATGTCAAAGCAAAATGTTGCCATGTTTTTGGATTTTATTTTGTTTTACTGTTTCTGGCTGAAACATTTTGGTACAATGGACAATTTGTGGTCCCAAATCTGCCTTTTTCACCAGAAAACGTCTCAGCTGAAAAATAACACCCACCACTCCTCCCTCCAAGCTTGCCCTCCTGCTTTGCTAGAACCCCTTTCCACTTCTGCCCTTAAAAATCTTCTTGAATCCTATTGGTCCCATAGCACACAGCATGGGTAAAGACCACACCACTGTCTTCCTAATTCTGCTGGCTCCCTCTTAGAAAAGGCTTGGGACCTGATTCTGCACCACTTGATCTTCTCAACTCAGATGTCTCTAAAACGCATTGCACACCACCAGCAGGCTGTATGAATAATTGATATAGATAATACATCAAAGGGACTTTACCCACTGGCTTCCCAAACCCTGCTGAACTAAATCTTAGGTTGTAAAATACATTCAAGGAAAATGGGAAGGACTCTATGCTCCCATTCATCATTTCTGAACTTTGGGGCATGACTCTGAATTACTTCCCATCCATCTATTTTAGGGCAGCCATAGGGGTCACTGTCCCTTTGCTGACGTTCTCATTTGACCTACAATTCCCAAGACTGGGCAACGTGTCAAGGAAGATACTCCACCTTTACAAAGACCTTTATGTATGTTTTGGAGTGTTGCTGAGCAGCAGCTAACAGAGACTGTGCCAAATGAAGGCAGAAACAGCTGCTGCAAGATGCTTTCCTTACCTGCGAAGATTAGCTAGGCTTACAAAGACACTTGGGTGAGAGAGATTGTTGTCGTCCAGCAACAAGATTTCTAGGGATGGAAATCTCAAACAACCCGTGCTGCCGCTGTTAATTCAAAAGAGATGTCATTACTCAATAAAGAGGCAGAGACAAGTCAAAAACACATTTCTGGCTGCTATGCAAGAACCAGATACCCATTGATTCAACCAGAGACATGAGCCTTGGACTTTTCCCAAAGAACACATTACGGTTTTAAAAGACACGCTTCACTCAGGCTCCATTTGTAAATGGTTTAGGATGAGTTAATGGCTATGTCTACACTTACATGTGAATTCAAATTCATTGTCATCAATTCGAATTCAAATAAGCGCATGGACATACCCGCTTTCCTCAATTCAAACTGAGGCACTCCTCAGTTCGAATTAAGGAAAGCAGAGTTCGAATTGGTCAAACCTGCTTTTCCATTGAAGTCAGGGTCAATTTGAAGTGAATAATTCAAATTGACATAGCCTGGCCATGTCAATTCAAATTCGCTGTTAGTTTGAATTAGCCACAGCTTGATTTTTCCCTATACAATAGCGCCCCCTACTGAATTCAAACTTGCAAGTCCTGTTCACGGACATGCCAATTCGAATTGGATTTTCTAGTGTGGCCATGTCAATTCAAATTGACTGACTGAATGCTCAGTTTAGACATAGCCAATGAATTACTAATAGCTGTTTAATTATGTTATGGGCCAGATTAGATGTATCATAGGTGGCTCTAAGCAGACAGACACCTTCAGGATCTATACCAAGCATTCTTAAAACTACAGTACCCACCTGCATACTGATTGACACAGCTAGGCGGATACCTGGAAGTCAACTACTACAAGATAAGCCCAACAAGAAAAACAGCCTATAGCTCCCAAGTCAAATCTCTCCAACACATCATCAAGGATCTACAGTCTATCTTACAAGATGTTCCCTCACTCTCTCAAGCCTTGGGAGGTAGGCCACTGCTTGCTCACAGACAGCACCCCCCAGCCATAAACAAATACTCACCAGCTATACTACACACCATACAGCAGGAACACTAAGTCAGGTATTTACCCCTGTGGCAGGCCCCACTGCCAACTCTGCCTTCATATCTACTTAAGTGACACCATCATGGGACCTAACCAGGTCAGCCACTCTACCATGGCTTCATCTGCCAGTGCAATATATGCCATCAAGTGCCAACAATGCCCCTCTGCTGTATACATTGGCCAAACTGGGCTGTCTCTGCACAAAAGAATAAATGGACACAAATCAGGCATTCAGAAACCAGCAGGGGGCCATTTCAATCTACCCAGACATTCTATAAAAACCATGCTAGTTACAGTACTTCAGCAAAAATCTTCAAAACTAGATTGGAACGTGCAACTGGCCAGCGGTGACCATGAGAAGGTAGAGTTCAGGATCCTGATCAATGGAAAAAAAGGAAAGAAGCAAAACACAGACACTGAACTTCAGAAAAGCAGATTTTGGCTCCTTTAGGGAACTGATGGGCAGGATCCCTTGGGAGGCTGATCTCAAGGGGAAAGGTGACCAAGAGAGCTGGCTGTATTTTAAAGAAACCCTGCTAAGGGTACAGGAAAATACCATTCTGATGTGCAGAAAAGACAGGAAATATGGAAGGTGCCCAGCGTGGCTTAGCAGAAAACTTGACAGTGAGCTGAAACACAAAACGGTAGCTTATGAGGAGTGGAAGTTTGGACAGATGACAAAGGAGGCACACAAAGATATTGCTCAGGCCTTCAGGGATAAAATCAGAAAGGCCAAAGGGCAATTTGAGTTGCAGCTAGCAAGAGATGTGTAGGAAGGGGTTCTACAAGTATGTCAGTAACAAGAAGAGGATCAGGGATGGTGTAGGTCCCTTACTGAATGTGGCAGGTATCCTTGTGGTGGATGATGTGGAAAAGGCTGAAGTATTCAATGCTTTTTTCACTTTGGTCTTCGCAGGCAGGGTCAGCTCCCAGGCTACTACGCTGGGTAACACAGAATGGAGAGAAGAGCAGCCTTCAGTGATGGAAGGTCAGGTTAGGGACTACTTAGAGAAGCTGGATGTGCACAAGTCTAAGGGGATGAAAGAATTGCATCTGAGGGTACTGAAGGAGTTGGCTGATTGATTGCAGAGCAACTGGGGTGTTGGGGGGGCACTGGAGAACTGGAAAAAGGCAAATAAAGTACCTATCTTCAAGAAAGGGAAAAAGGAGGGTCCAGAGAACTACAGACCAGTCAGTCCCACTTCCATCCCTGGAAAATCATGGGAAGTCCTCAAAGAATCCATCCTGAAACACTTGCAGGAAAAGAGAGTGATCAGGAACAGTCATAATGGATTCACCACAGGCAAATCATGCTTGACCAGATTCATTACCTTCTACGATGAGATGACTGGATTTGTGGATGAGGGAATAGCCGTTGATGTGATATACTTTGACTTTAGCAAGGCTTTTGATACTGTTTCCCACAGCATTCTCATCGGCAAGTTAAGAAAATATGGGTTGGATGAGTGGACTGTAAGGCGGATGGAAAACTGGGTAGATCATCAGGCTCAGTGGGAGGGATCAATGGCTCAAAGTCTAGTTGGCAAACAGTAACAAGTGGAGTGCCCCAGAGTCAGTCCTGGGGCCAGTTCTATTCAACATTTTCATTAATGATCTGGGTAATGGGATAGACTACACACTCAGTAAGTTTGTGGATGACACCAAGGGTGGGAGAATGGTAGACATGCTGGAAGGTAGAGACAGGACCTAGGTGGACTTAGACAAATTGAAGCAGTGGGCCAAAAGAAATCTCCTGAGGTTCAACAAGGACAAGTGTGAAGTCCTGCACTGAGGATGGAAAAATCCCATGTACTGCTACAGGCTGGAGACTGAGCCGATAATTAGCAGCTCTGTAGAAAAGGACCTGGGGGTTATGGTGGATGGGAAGCTGGATATGAGTCAACAATGTGCTCTTGTAGCCAAAAAGGCCAATGACATACTGGGCTGCATCAGTAGAAGTGTTGCCAACAGATTGAGGGATGTGATTGTTCCCCTCTATTCAGCTCTGGTGAGGCCACATCGGGAATACCGTGGCCAGTTTTGGGCTTCCCACTACAGGAAGGTTGTGAACAAAAGAAAGAGTCCAGTGAATGGCAACAAAAATGACTAAGGGGTTGGGGCACATGACTTACAAGGAGAGACTGAAGGAACTAGGCTTATTTAGTCTGCAGAAAAGAAGACTGAGGGGAGGATTTGATAGCAACCTTCAACTACTTGAAGGGGTGCTCCGAAGAGGAGGGAGCTAAGCTATTCTCAGTAGTAACAGAGGACAGAAAAAGGAGCAAGGGTTTCTAGTTACAGCCGGGGGAGTCAAGGTTGGATATTAGGAAAAACTTTCTCACTAGGAGGGTGGTGAAGCATTGGAATGGGTTACCTAGGGAGGTGGTGGAATCTCCATCTTTGGAGATATTTAAGGCCCGGCTGGACAAAACCTTGGCTGGGATGATTTAGTGGAGTGGCCCTGCTTTTAGCAGGGAGTTGGACTAGATGACCTCAGGAGGTCCCTTCCAACCCTGGAATTCTATGACTCTAACTGCAGAATTGGCATTCATATGCAACCTAGATATCTTCACACTGGCTTTGAATAAAACTCTCAAATGGCTGGATCGTTACAAAAGGTGATTTCCCTTAAATTACCCTTCTCAGCTCCTGCCTTCCTATTCCATAGTTTGAATCCAAACATCTTATTTACTTTAAACAGCTAGGCTAGCATTCTATCCCTCTAGGTCTGTTTGAATTAACCCCATGACCCACCCTTCTCTGTACATTTATATTTACAGCCTAAAAGCTATATTTTTCATTTCATTCATCTGATGAAGTGGGATTGTAACCACAAAAGCTCATACAACCAATAATTTGTTAGTGTTTAGAAGTGCCACAGGACTCCTTGTTGGTTCTCAACATGTTACTGGCCTGATTTCAATAAATGAAGCATGTTTCTGGCATGGGTTAAATAGGTTTAAAAGGATTCTAAGCATGTCATTGTCCAGATTTAAATATGTTTATATATATATAACTTACTGATTCATAGAACTCTATAACAATCTGTAATGATTAATTAACCATTTACCAAAACCTCTAACAATCATCTGTTAACCCTGCATAAACTATACATAAATGGAGCCTTCGTATAACCTCCAGGATAGGGAGGATAACAAATGCAGGGGACTGTAAGTCAGTGTTTCCCAACCAATGTGCCACAGCACACAGGTGTGCCATCAGGTCTGAGCAAGTGTGCCACAAAACTTTTTGAAAAACTATGCAAAGAGCTCTGGACTGGCTCATTGCCTTATGAATATTCATAAGTTTATTTGTAAACTATATGGTGGTGTGCCTCAAATTAATTAAAAGTAGCAAGGTGTGCCACAGCAGAGAAAATGTGGGGAACCACTGGTGTAAGTCATGGGATTTCAGTATGACCCGATCCCATGACTTACACGTCCTTGCATTTATTTTCCTCCCATTCTGTAAGTTCCCCAATCTTCAAAGCATGTAACGAAGTGGAATTGTCTCCCACCAAAGTTCATGCAATAAATATATTTGTTAGTCTTTAAGTGCCACAGACTCCCTGCTTGTTTTGCTGAACTAGACAAACACAGCTGCCCCTTTGGAACTTTGCATAATCTGTGACTGTGATTCAATGGTTTGACTGTATTTTTACTTGTGTAGGGGAATTTAGCACTTGTGAAGGTGGGGATCTGACAGCACTGAGTCTCCCAAGCATACAGGAAGTTGCCTGACAGCAGGCAACAGTCCTTAAGAAGGAGAGAGTTCTACAAGACAACAGGAGTTTTGGCATTGGCATCAAAGGGAGCATACACAGCCTGAGTCCATACACAGCCAAAATTCCCATAGTCAAGCTCACTGACTTCTGTGTCTGAGCAAGGCCTGATACTGTGAAGAGCTGATCTCCCTGTGAAGAGCTGATCTCCCTAATGCCTCTGTGGTCAATGGAAGCTGATGGTACTTTGTACCCCTAGCAATTAGGCCTCCTGCTCTGGACTCAGTAAGGGTGCAATGCCCTTACAAGCAGGAGTCATCCTCACTCAGAAGTCCCACTGACTTCAGCGGTGGTGTTCATGTGAGTGAGGGCTACACACAGGAGCAAAGATCTAGGGGGATCAGAATCTAAATAATTTCTGTCACTTACATGGCATTCTCCCCATGTGTTTGCTCTTTAAATCCAAGCCTGATTTTTACATATTTACTCTCTGCTTGTTCTTGTTATGGACAGTGAGGCATACACATCAGCAGTGCATGCTTCCCTCTCACCACCCACCAGTGTTCCTCACCCCTGACGCCTGGGACCTTCCTCCAGTGGTGAGAAGAGGTTACCAGGGTGGATTGATTTCAACCACCATTTTCAATCACAGGTCAGCAAGCAGAAACCCTTGACTTAAATCAGAGATTTTATTATTTTCTCTGGGTATTTTTAGATATTTTCCAAAGGACCAGTTTGTTATCAATGGTTGCAGTAACTATTAAAATATGTTAATTTGATTACTTACAACTAGATATAACCTTTGTACTACATGTGGTCCTTCTGTTTGCCAAGGACCAGGATACACTACAACTGTGCCTGTCTCTTTAAGCAATTCTACAGTAAAAGTGCCAGGAGACTCATTAGTTTATGGAAAATAGAGTCTGTCAAACTAGCTTGAGATATATATTTGTGATAAGATGAAAAATTTGCTTGATAAAGCTAATAGTGTTATAATAACATACTTAAGACTCAGCCATAACTAGGCTGGGGCAAACAGGGCAAAGCCCCAGGCAGGGAATTTTAGAGGATGGAGGGGATGGATCTGGCTTCCTGCAGCAGCTGGGGATGGATCAAGATCTGTTCCCAGCAGCCACAGGGAGCCAGATCCATCCCCTGAGCCCCCTAAAATTCTGCTGCCACCGGCAGCAATCTGGATCCGTCCCCCCCCCACCTCGGCTTGCCGGTGGCAAGGGAAGCTTCTCAGCTCATCTGGCGGCAGTTAGGGAATGATCCAGATTCCCCCAACCTGCCAGCTGGGCAAGCAGAGAAGGCTGTGGGGATCCGGATCCATCCCCAGCTGCTGCCAGACAAGCGGGGAAGCTTCCGCTGCCACTAGCAAGCCACAGGGGAGGAGGGGCCGATCTGGATTGCTGCCGCTGGCCGAAGCTTCCCTGCTTTTCTGGCGGCAGCTGGGGATGGATCTGGATCACTGCAGCCTGCCAGCAGTGGCAGAAGTTTTCGCTGTTGCCGGCAGGCTGGGAGAATCTGGATCCATCCCCAGCTGCCGCCGGACAAGCTGGGAAGCTTCTGCTGCCACCAGCAAGCCATGGGGAGGGGCGGATCCAGATTGCTGCCAGTGGAATTTTAGGGGGCTCAGGGGACGGATCTGGCTCCCCATGGCAGTTGGGAATGGATCCAGATCCATCCCTAGCTGCTGTGGGAAGCTGGATCCATCCCCTCTTCCCTCTAAAATCCCTCAGTAGGATCAGGGCTCCAGGCTGGATCAAAGCCTGGGGGGAGGGGCGTGTCTGGGGTCCTTGCCCCAAGTGTGAAAATTACTAGTTACGGCTCTGCTTAGACTTCAAAAAGTGTTTCACTTTGTACCACACAACACTTTGATTTCAAAACTAACACGATATAAAATTAATATGGTACATGTTAAACGGGTTTAAAAACAGCTGATAGGTCTCCAAATGTATTTGTAAACAGGGCATCATCAAGTGAATGTGTTTCCAATTGGAACGTGTTTCCACAGGCTATGTCTACACCTAAAATCTTAGTTCGGATTTGGTTAGTCCAAACTAAGCAGTTTGAAAGTTAGTTCAAATTAGGCTTGTTTTTTCAGTTCGAACTAACTTCTAGTTCGAACTAGCCACGCTTTTTTTAATGCATACTAACTTTTCAGCTCGAGCTAAAAAAAGCGCTTAATTTGAACTAACCACTAGTTCAAACTTGTTTAGTTCAAACTAGCATGTCTACATTTATTTATCACATGAGCTTTCACGGGAAAAAATCTCACTTCGTCAGACACTTTGAAGAGGGAGAACTTACAGAATGGGATGAAAATAAATGCCATTTAAATAATAAATAAAAAATAAATGGCATTTATTTTCATCCCATTCTGTAAGTTCCCCCTCTTCAGTGTCTGATGAAGTGAGATTTTCTCCTGCGAATGCTCATGCGATAAATAAATCTGTTAGTCTTTCAGTGCCACAAATCTCCTTGTTTGTTGTTGTTTGTTTGTTTGTTTGCTTTACTAGACTAAAACAGCTGCCCCTTTGGATCTCAGCATGATGCTGCGGCTAAAAGACCTAATGCAAAAGACCTGGGATGTATAAAGAGTGGAATCTTGAGTAGGACTAGTGAGATTCATTTTTCTCTGTAGTTGTGACTGTTGCTGGAGTACTGGATTCAGTTTTTGTGTCCACAGTTCAAGCATGATGCTGATAAATTGGAGAGGGTTCAGAGAAGAGCCATGAGAATGATTAAAGGAAGAGAAAACATGACTTACAGCTATAGGCTCAAAGAACGCAATATATTTGGCTGGTTAAAGGGAAAGTTAAGGGGGGACTTAATTACCTGTGGGGGAACAAGTATTTAATAATGGGCTTACCAGGCTAGCAGAGAAAGGCATAAAATGCTCAAGTGGCTGGAGGTTGAAACTAAACAAATTTAGTCTGGAAATAAGATGTAAATTTTTAACACCTGGGGTCACTAATTATTAACCAAGGGTTGTGGTGCATTCTCCATTCCTGGTGATTTTTGGATTAAGACTGAATGTTTTCTAAAGGATCTGCTCTAGGAACTATTTTGGGGAAGCTCCAATGCCTGTGTTATAGACGAGACAGATTAGATGAGCCCAATGGTCCCTCTCAGCCTTAGAAGCTATGAATCACAGGGGAAGGAAGCTGTAGGAGGTTCATGGCAAACAGATGAGTGTTTTGCTGGTTGACTTCCTCAAACAAGAGAAAGCCGAAGGCAGCAACAGAGGGAGTTACTTGCTGACTTCCAGCCTGGAGCCAAGGACTAGACAGGCGTGAAGACAGAGTAGAGGTGGGCTTACCCACGAGTGTCTCCATGGTGGAAGCAGAGAAGGTTGAGGACCCTGGGAGCAATAAAACAGCCTAACCGATGGCCTTTCTGAGATGAGAGGTTCATGGAACTGAGGGAAGATGAACTCCCAGCACAGAGGCTGGGAAGAGTCCTGCTAGAAAGGTCAGAACTGCAGATCCTCAGTGGGAAGGGCTGCAGTACCTGTCCAGACAAAAAGACAGGAGAGGACAGAAGAAGAAGACAGGTGTACCAGATGTGATAGGATTTCAAGGACTGGGGATAATACATGGACCATGTTTTGGGACTTTTCTTACAGATTATTTGCACTATGTTTTGGTAATAAACCAGTCCCAAGGAGAGTATTGCTGAAGCGAAAGAGCCTGTTCTGGCCTCCTTTGGGACTCAAAAGGGTGATCAGGATGGTAATCGTAATCTCTGTGCCCAGTTACAGGGGGGCATCTGAGGGGTCAGTTATTAACAGTTATGGAGAGAATTCCCAGGACCGCTCCAAACTGGAATGACATCACCAGTTCAGGTCACACACAATGCCTAGCTCTTCCATAGCACTTCAGAGAGGAGGGTACTATCACTATTCCCATTTACCAGGTGGAGAAGCTGAGACACAAAAAAGGATATGACTTGTCCCAAGGTGACTCTGCAGCAGAGGTAGGAACAGAACACGGTTCATCTGCGTCTCAGTACAGTGCTCTATCCATTAGGCACCCATGCCTTTCTCCCGCAGCGAACCAAACAGCTAAATGATAATAACTATAGGTCATTACCAGACTCAAACCAAAGATAGATGACAGACTCCTCTTAACAGATGTGGAAGGCCTCTGACAGGAGACACCCAGCAGTTGGGAGGATTGCTCCTCTTTAAGTTATAGAGGGACATTCTGATACAGGAGGGCACAGATTAGATTCTGCAACACAAAGGTTCATTGCTCAGCCCTCTGCCCTAGGATTAAGGCTGCAGCTGGGTGTGCAGTGGTTGGGGAGCTGGATGGAAGCAGAGCTTGGATTTCTAGAGGAGGCAGCTGTTAAAAAACCCAGCAATAGGATGGTGAGGTGGATGGTAGGTTCTCCTCCCTTCTTGACCATGGGACAGATGATGCCGTGGTTGCCATTGGAGCTGAAATCAACAGGACTGTTCATACACTTATAATGAAGCTAGTTCACATGCTTATAGCTTGCTGAACTGTAGCCAGAGAGCGCAGGACCCTGTGTGCAAGTCATTAGTAAAGGCAGACTGTCCTCCCCAGTCACCTATGGCAAGGGGAGGGAGATATTTGGTCTCATGGGAATCTCCATCTCTCACCAGCTGAGCTCCATTTCACAGCTGACCAACAGAGAGAAGCCAACAGCTCCCACAGCTCTTTCTCAGCTAATTGATGAAGTATGGTTTTCCATGATAAACCCATGTACCTTTGAAATCCAATATGCTCGCCACCTCCATATCTCCTGAGGGGAAAATGGGAAGTCACACTCACACTGCCAACAGCCACAAGGCTATTTCACTGACGGCTTTTTACCCAGAAAAAAACAAACAGGTTTCAGTTTTCAAGGTACAAAGCAGTTGGTGTTAGGAGCATTTCGATCCCTGATTGCCCAGCCATGATGATAGCCACCCAACATTCATGTTAACAGTGTAAGTTGCTACCCGATCCTCCCCGCCCCACAACAGCATCTCTTTTATACAGCACAGTGCTGTGGCTATGTTGCAAAGATACTGGATAACACACAGTGAGAGTTTTTCTTTATATTCAGATCAAATAACTAATATTTCATGCTTCTCTCTCTTTACAGACTTACTGAGCTGAGACTGCCAGATCAGAAGGAAGACATCTAAGTCCATTGGCTGTTAGGTGAAGAACCTTAAGTTGAGACAAAACTCCCAATGTCTGAACATCTTCAGGAGACAAATTATTGTAAGAAAGATCCAGTATCTAAGGGAAAGGGAAAGGAAAGTCCCAATGAAGCAAAAAAACAAAAAACAACCAAAAAAAAAAAAACACTCTTACAGAGGCCTCTGCTATTGGCAGTTTCCTATTTCAACAAGACAATAATAATAAGTAACTGTCACAGGATGTGCACCTGTGCACCCCTGAGTTACGATCTATGTAACTTTTCTGTTCATTTTTACATTGTGCTTGTGTAGTTTGGTGCCAAATGTGCCATGCAAGTGTCCCTTATGAATGCTCTGACTTATTCTTGTGGTATCATGTTTCCTGCAGCATCCTGTATGTGTACAGATGTGAAGCATGTTGTCTAGCTCAGACCCGCAGGACTACCTCTCTGAGGCTGGAGAGGTGCATGACAGAAGCAATGTAAATTGAACTGCCTAGCACAGGTGGGACAAAGGAAATCACACAGTAGCACAGAGAAAGAGGAGCCGAGGGGAAAATGAAAAGGAACGCAGACACTCTGAGAGAAAGAGAAACACCATCTTGGAAGCAACTGCAAGTTACTGTGTCTATGCACATGGCCAGAAGGGCCTGAGCTGTCTGAACAGCACCAACAGTCAGTCTTGTGGGTAAGAATGAAGAGAAGAGACTAAAGAGTAACCTTGGAATAGCGTTATTAGGATAGCATGAATTTTATATCTTTTATTTACTTGTGGTAACGCCTGACTCTTTTGTGAAACAATTGTGCACTGATTTGCTATATACTCCCTTTAAATCATTTCCTGATCAATAAACTAGTGTTTGTTTTATCTGAAGGTGTGTGAACTTTAGGGGATGTGAAACAGAGAGGCTGAGCCAACCCATTTCTATATCAAAAGGATGGACAAAGGTCTGTGAGTCTATGGTGATTGGGGGTGGATTCCAAGCCCTGTAGGACAGAAGTTTCCAGTGTAGTGTCTGAGGACTGGGGCCACCCACTGGGGGACCCTCACATAGATAGCAAGAGGGTGCACATCCATTGCCTGGGACCAATTACATGCAGGAGGCTAGTGTGGACTGGCTCAGGAGTGAGTAGTCACCTGGCAAGGTGGGGTAAGTTAAAGTTCAGGAGTGGAGATCAGGGAGTCACAGCAGCACATCAGACCAGATTCTGGAAGTGGCCTCTCAAGTAATTAATATTCACTGAGGGCCTGATCCAGCAAGTTAATGGAGACCCTTGATTTCCAGTGACTGCAATGGGAGTGGAGGGTGCTCAGCCCCTTTCAGAAAAGGCTCAGTGTTGAGCCCTCACTCCAACACATCTGATACCTCTGCAAAAGGCCAGGTGTGAGCAGGGAAACAGAAATTCTCAGAGAAGTCACTGAAAAAGGAAGATTTGGTGAAAGGAGTTTTCTAGTCATCTTTCTGTATTTTTAGAACACTTACAGTTCTGATGCATCTTCTATTGGAGGCTCTCAAAGCATTCTCAAAATGTGTGTGTGGGTGTGGGTGTGGGTGTGTGTGGGTGTGGTGTAGACCTTGAGGTCTCAGGGGAACACCAACATGCCGGAGTTCTGATTATTCCCATTTTACAGATTGAGAAACTGAGGCACAGAGAGGTCCCTTCATTTGTCCAAGGTCACCTAGCACACCTCTTGCAGAGCCAGGAATAAACCCAAAGTCTCTGTGTTCCTAGTTCTGTGCTCTAAGTACTATACCATGTCCTTCCTTGAATCACGAACATCATACCTTGTTGGAAAAAACAGCTGTAGAGAACCCAGGTGTGTGGCTTTTATCAAACACTAGCAAATGGTATCAACATGACATTTTCTCATAAACGTATCAGAAAAATATTTTTGCATCCCTTATAAATAGTGTCTGAATGAAAGATGCTCCAAAATATCCAGCCTAGGAATCCAAAGCAATTCTGAAGGCATCACCCTCTCACCCCTCTAATCTCTAATATGGCTATCACAAGTGAAATGCTAATAGATACGACACCTCATTACGTTTTCTGTGTACATCTTCACCATTTCACTCAGGTTCCCTTTACAAAATCCACAATGAAATCTAAATGCCCTGTTAAATAATGTTAATAACTAACATTCAATAATAATAATAATACATTACACCTTGCTGTGACAACTAAACGTGGGGGTAAAAACTGAATTCAGGTTCCACCTTCCCTCTGACCTTACTTCCAAGTGTGGAAAGTCTCCAGTGCTGACTTTAAGGTTTCTCAGTCCATTCAAGGAAAGTTCCAGTTCCCTTAGTACAGAAAACTTACGAAATGCTTCTAAATGGATAAAAAGAGAAACAAGTCATGTGAAACATGAATGGTGTGGAAAAAACAACTGACATCTTGCCATGGAGCAGACCAAAATACCAGGCTGGTAGGAAAGAGTGGGACTGTAGTTTTCTAGGAGAAAAAACAAAACAAAACAAAACAAAAAACAGATTTTATTCCAGTGACCGTTTATGTGGGCTTTTTCCTAAAATTCCAGCTCTTAAAAACAAGGAAAGGGGCCTAACAGAGTGAGGGTCCCAGCTCTCACTGAGAGTCACTACCTCACATGAATGATGGGACAGCACTAATGACTTAAATAAGCAGGGGGACAAAAATGAACAAATGCATGGGTTTTTTTCACACCCCTGATGAATGTAGCTATGCTGACCTAACTTTCAGGTGCAGACCAAGTCCTTGTCTTCCTCTGCATGGCCCACCATCCACATTTCAATGCTTTCTGGCCTATCCTAGGCATCCCCCCATAAAGATGACCCACCAATCAATTTGCATGCCCCAGTGTTTTCTTATGTTTATGCTAACATAAAACTAGTAAGGGTTGAACAAGTAGAGTGGAATTTAGAAACGGCTGGAATGATTCATACTAAGGACCATGCTGTCCAATAACCTGTCTCAGACATTGGCCAGTGCCAGATGGTTCAGAGGGAAATGGAAGAACCGCAGAGAAGGCAGTTGTGGGGAATCTGTCCCCCACATTAGGTCTCATCCTGATCTCCAATAGCAGAGACTCATGCTTAAATTTTGTAGCATGTTGTTTAATCGCCCCTTCAAAGTGCTAATGCAATTAATTGTAACAACTCTGGAATTTTTTGATATCATTGATGAATACTTTGGAAAGAAAATAGAAACCACACCTGAACACAACACATTCTCTACAGTATATGATGGCCTAATATCATTTGATCATTTTCAGAGACGTAATTCAGTTTCACCTGTTTCCCCCACTCTGAGCTAGGCACATGCTTGAACCTCTGAAGCAAACATTTAATTTAATTTGTTCACTCCTGACTGAAATTAGTTCCTTTGGTTTTCTCTGAATTAATATCTGATCAGACAGCACTAGGCTTGTGTTGGATTGAAATGCACCACCCTGCAGGTGGATCTAACAAATCTTTAAGACAAGGCCTAAGAAGCAATGATCAGTTACTTACAAGTGGGAAGCACAACAAGAAAATTTCACTTCTTTTTAAAGCCTATGTGTGAGGTTCTAGCCATGAGCTCAGAGATGCTTAGCGTCCCTGTGTCATGTTCCTGCAACTAAGAGATGCATCTACATTTCAATACTATACCACCTTACCTAATGTCAACAGGTTTTCTGTAGCATTGATATATGCAACAGAATCAAACTGCTCAAAGTCATCTTCTTTAGCCTGAAAAGAGAGAAAGACAAACAAACGTTCCTGCCCGCTTTGAAACGGATGGGTCTTTTTTGTCACAACGCCTATGCTACAGCACTTCCCTAAAAGCAGATTAAGAGACCTCAGGGCCCCTCAGCCTCCCCCACCCGTGAACAGCTGCCCGCACAGCCTGGGGTCCCACCCCTCCGCTTTCAATGTTCCCTCTAAAAGCCTCTGGCAGCCGAGCAACTCATGTTGCTCACTGCGCGGGGCCCCCACCCCCCGCACAGGCCCGATCCTGGCGCCCCTCCCCCCCACGGGCCCGCTCCCCTGGTAACCCCCCAGCCTGCCCAGCGCCTCCCCGCAATCCTACCCTGCCTCTGGAGCGGCATGACCCTGCCACAGCTCCTGGGGCCAGAGAAACACTAACGGAGCAGGCTCAGATATTCTGGGCATGCTCCATCAGAGCTTCTCTGGGCGGGAGTTTTAATAGCTCCCTGCTCCACAGGAGCTCTGAGCAGGGCCTCTGGCTGCCAGCCATACCTGCGCGGGGGGCTGTGGTGGGCTGCGCGGCCGTGTGCCCGCGCAGCTTAGAGGGAACATTGGCCTCAGTCTCCCCTCCAATCTAAGGTCCCAGCCCCCCACCGGCAGCCTGAAGGCAGGCCAGCAGTATGGGGCTGTCCGTGGGCTAGAGGCCAGTCTCTGCACCAGCCCTGGCCCTGATCCAGCCACCCCCCAGAGGGTGGTGGGACTGACTGGTGCACAGTGCAGATTCTGGCGCAGCCCAAAGGCCACACCAAAGACTGTACTGCATGCCTGCCAGCCCCACCCCTGGAGCAGAGCAACCAGTCATGCTGGCTCACCCATGACATGGTGGCCCTGGGCACAGGCCCCATAAACCCATGTGGTAATCTGCCCCAGCTCTTCCCAGTATTTGTTTCTCATTCGGTCATATCGTGCATTCTGAAAATAGACAGCAAGTCTCTAAGGGTCTGTCATCACTGCAGAGTTAACTTGGGTAATCAATAGCTCCGGTACCCTATGGCTCTCACTCTCACTCTCACTCTCACTCTCACGGCTCACCCAGGAGCCCCATTTTAGCCTTTCATGGGACCCCTTACCCGTCTAATCCCAGCATCAGCACCCTGTCTTCACTAAAGGACGGGTGACCTTCTTCCCCCTTCCCCTCCTTGTTTTCTTGGGATGATCAGATGGCCTCGCCCGCCACCCCCATGTAGGGGAGCCTGCCACAGAAAAATCTGCAAGTGGTGAGAGCCGGTGGGACAGAGGAGAGGCCCAGTCCGACAAGATGGTGCAGAAGGAGACTGATCTTGCCCTGTGCAAAGCAAGCTCACTCTCCAACACTCCTGAGTCCCCGAGGCTTTCCCTCCACACTAGAGCAGAATCAGATATCCAACCCCTGTTCTCTGTCATCCACACACAGGAGAGTAAGGCCTGAGAGTTTTCCTCAGCTTCCTCACCCCAAGAACATTTTCACCAGCCATCTGTACATAGGAGCCACCACTAGAGTGCACACAGTGTGCTTATTTAATACTTACTATGGCAACATGTACATTACGTATCTTAGGGAAGAAATATTTAACAAGCCAGATAGTTTTGCACTAAAGCTATTTACTGGGTCACCACAGGCCATCAAGGTTTACAGACAGGTCCAGTCTGCAAACATGTTTTGAATCACTGAGCTACACTACAAGTGAACAGTTGTCTGGCCTGGTTGTGGTGGGGAAGTAAGGTCTACAGTGACATTCATTTTTGGGTGCTACATGGGCGCTTTTCTGCTAATGCAGTGACTCAGTCTCAGGATCTGAGGTGCTTTGCCACATTTCTTTTCAAGTCTCTCATACTTACCAAGACCAGATTTTTGTTGCTTATATCCACAGAGCACAGATCTGAAGGGACCTTCACACAGTGGAGGTTAAGCTGGGAAAACAACCCAGAGGGTCAGCCTGGCAGCCTCGCAAGGCAATTCCACATTCAACAGCTCAGTATCTGGACAAATAAATGCTCTGAAGCAACCAGGACAATGACTGAAACGGGTTTATTATTTCAATTATGACTTAAGGCCACGCTCACTTCTACAGGAGCTTCACCAGTATAAAACCACCCTTAGACATAGGCTGAAGTGCCGGCTCTACAAAGCTTGTGGCAGCACACTACAAAAGCAAACACTCTATGGAGATGCAGGGTACCCAGTTCTTGACTGCCTGACAACATCTGACAGCTTGGGTGCTATTGCTGGACTGGGAGCAGGAGCCATGGGCTGGTGAGTGATCAGTCCCAGGAGAGCAATGTTTGATTGTATCAGGAAGGAGCCAGCATCCCCTTTGGGCAAGGGCAGGAGGAGCTGTCACTTCCAACCACCTCAGCATAGAAGCGGTCCCCTCTGTTCACTAGCAACACTCCCACCCAGCAATGGACTGGGTACGCCAGGATGCAGCAGCTGGGTTTGTGAGTCACTCTGGGTTGGAGGCCCTGAGTATGTGGTAGAGCACATGGATAAATGTGTGCAATGAGAGGTGAGGTGTGTCCCTGCCAGGCCTAGTTGCTCCTCCATGCACACGCCATGGACACCTTGAGCCTGAGTTCCTGGTGGCAATGACTCCAACTTCACTTCCTTCTTGACACCCCAACTGCTCCCAGTGTCTGTAACTGAGCTAGGACTGGCCTTGGTGGTGGGTGCCATGGTCAGGACGTAAAGCAAGCAGGCCTGGGGTGCAAGGCCATGGAAAGGAGTGCTGGCCAACTGGCAGTGGGGAAAGAGGCAGCAGAGCCTGCCTATGGTGCTATTTTCGTTAAGGCTGGCCCTGAGCCCTGCCCCTCCCTCACCTGCGAGATCAGCTGATCCCCTCCCTACCAGCCCCCTCTAACCCCACAACCCAACATCACTTTACCCCTCCTTTCACCCATCCCTCCTTCCATCCCCTCATCTCCATCACTGCAACTCCTCAGCTCGCCATCCCATTGATCTCTCCCACCCCATGGCCCCTCTCCCAGCTCCTCCACCTCAGTACCTCACTCTTTCTTCCCCCAAGCCATCCCCACAGTTTCCCTCTGCCCCGACACACTCATCACCCTGAACCCCCTCTCCTTAATCCCATCCCACGGTGCCTGACTGTGATGAAGTAAGAAAACCTCTTGGGTTACTGTGGTTCTTCTTTTCTGTTCCTGTTCTTTGGTAATGGTATTCTGGTGATGGGACACAGGGGTGTGATAATTATAGGTACCAGTAGGGGGGGAGAGGCTTTAGTGCGACCTTACCTGGACCCCCTGGGGGTGACAGGTTGTGGCCGGTTTAGACCAGGGGCAGGGCAGCTGGATAGAGAGGAGAACAAAGGGGGAGAGGGAAAGAAGGACGATGGAGGTCGGAGGGGCAGGACCTCCGGGGCTTGTCCTGGGGTTTACTATCTGCCCTCCTAGGTGATCTGAGAGCCAACTGTCCTAGCTGCTGTGCAAAGTGGATTGCTAATAAACCCTCTGACTGCTACACTGGCTGAGTGTCACTGCTGATTGGGACGGCTGGGACCCTCGTAGGGGGAGGAACCCCCCCCCAAGGGAGACCAGACAGAGCAAGGATCGGACTCTCTGGGCCTGGATTTGGGAAGCTGGCTACAGGTAGCGTGGAGACCCTGGTGAATGGGAGAAAGCTCCACCGTAGCAGAATCCCTGGTGGGCTGTGAACAGAGGGGATCCAAGAGGCTTTTCTGGGTTCTCCGTGACACTGACCCCCAGACCCCTCCAACCAAAGAAACAAGGTGTTTTGCCTCCTCAATTAAGTTTGCACTCACCAGAAATGGCCCATCTAGGATATTCTCTTGAACTATTTCATCTGTGTATCCATGGCGTTGGAGCTCTGCCATGTCCTGTGGTGTCCCCCTTACAATTCTTTTCTCCCGCAGGGATTTTGTACAGATTACTGCCTCGAACTTGGTTTTCTGTGTAGCTCTGTGAGCCACCAGCCAGTGACCAGCCCCTGGCATAAGGAAATGCAAGATTAGAATAGACATCAAAGTAGGCAAACAACTCATAAAACGTGTTGTTTGTTCAACCCCAACAGTGTATTTGGTATTTGATCTGATGTAATACGGCTAAATTACTGTATTTTGAAAATGACCTCTTCATAAAATATTTCAGCTTAATCAGGAGATGACTGCATTGTCAGATGACAAAAATATCAAGACTGCAGTTAGACACCAAAAAGCAGAATTTTACTATTAAGTAAATCCTAGGATTTTTTTTTTCTGCAATTTTTAAGTATTTCATAGATGTCAACTCATCCAAAACAATCTCACAAAATATATAGGGCATAGCTAAAAACAACAATAGGGGACATATGCTCCTCCCTGCATCTCTAGCTGCAACTTTACCGTTGATGTCCTATGCTAGATCATCAGGCTGTGATTCCTATTTGAATTCTCATTAAAATGAAGCCCAAAATATTACACAATTGTCCACACTGCACCAAGTGTAGTTTTGTAACATATTCAAGTACATTTGAACACAGTTTTAGAATGTATTTGTTTACATTATGAATTCTGATTATTATTACTGTAGTACCTAGGAGCTCCAGTCCTGGATAAGGACGCTCTTGTGCACGATGCTGTACAAACACAAAACAAAAAGATGGGCCCAGCCCAAAGCACTTTACAGTCCGTGTGTTAGACTGCACCATTAAAGCACAGCCCTCAGTTGCAGAAGGTGCAAATTTGCACCATCCCAAGGAGAACTTGAACAGGACTTTTGACTTAATGGTTGCAACTGTACTGCAGACTGGAAATATTAGTAAAGGAAATGTAATGGAGGAGCGCCCTCTGGCAACCAAAAATAAAATTGTTGGTGCCTAGCTGTTAGCAAATTTTGTCCACCCTGGTATAATGTGTTAACTAAACATGCTGTTTCAGATGCAGCTTTATATACCAGTACTATCCTACATTACCACAACTACATTGTTACCGGATACTTAACAATAGCCAGCACAGTTCCCTGAAACAGTGACTTATGAAAAATTTCAAATGGCTTTCTGGGTATCAAGGAGGAGAATTAAGGAAAAAGTGGTCAAATATTTTCCTAGAAAACTCCCATAAGCGTCCAAGAACCAGTGTCATTTCTAAGTCCTTTCCCCAGTGTAGCTGCATCACAAATACATTTCAAAAGCTCCAGTAGAAAGCATTCTGACTGAGCAAGGAGCAAAAGGTGAGTGTTGTTCTTGGTCTCCATTTAGCAAAAAGGACTTGGAAATGGTTTCATTTCTTCGTACCTTGTGGGACTGTCCCAGGAAATAGTTTGATTTCTGCTATGATTTCCTGGACTCCCACAAGGCCTGTTGAAATCTCCCAGAAGCCATTGCTTCAGGGAACTAAACTAGGCAAGGCAAAACTCAAAAATGCATGAATAGTGTGGATGCATTGCATGATCAGAACCTACCTTTACAATATCCCATCTCTTCAATTACCAAAGGTCAATTTTCTAGTGCAGATGTAACCTTTGGTTGGGCTAGAATTCATTCACTTGCCCCTCTCCAGAGCTTAACAGAGATAAACGCCTGGAGAAAGCAGCAGGAGACCCAGGATTCAATTCTAAAGGGACTCACAGCAAAGACTTCTCAGAGTTCCCATCCCACATTAAACTACTACTCAGCATAAACATAACAATGAGCTTTATTAACTGCTAACTTAACAAATCTTATCCTAAGAAACCAAAATGAATTTAAAAAGAACAGTAAGAAACCCAATAGTCCTAAAGTTCAGGTGGAATCACTATTATCTCAACTGCAATCTTAGTTCAAGTCCTTGAGGCTTGAGTGGAAAGTAGCAGCAATCCTCTTCTGCTCTGGCTGCAGGAATCTTCAAGAGAATGCCATGCAGTCCTGTCTTTCTCCTCTGTAACCAGCACCATGCAGTCAGGTTACTGGTTAACCAGCTCGCAGTCCCATAAAAGAAAACTGCAGCAAAATTCTCCACTGCAGGGAGAAAACATCTTGCAGTCCACCCTTGGCTCAGCTCCTCTCACTTAAGCACTGAGCACATGGACTCTGCAGCTCTCTTAAGCTTATCCTCCCCTCGCTGCTGCTCTCAGGCTTCTCTCAGGCATCTGACTCCAGCAACACTAGAAAAAGTTGTGAAGCATGCTCAAAATGCTACCACTCCCTACTTCCAGAAAGTGATTTCTGGGCAGCTAAATCTGCCCAGTAATGTAACCCAGCCCGGGCAGGTCTCAAAGAGATAGCCTGTTTTAGGCATATGGGTTACACAGACATAGCCTTGATTTGTAGTGTTCACACAGGACTAGCCTAAGCATGGCAGGACAGGGATTCTTATTCCTTTCTCATAAATCCATTATGACCATAATAATAAATAGATGTGTCATGAAAAATGGGTTATTTTCTTTGGCCTCCTCAACCCCGCAAAAATTACACTGAAAGTTTTACTTGAGTTACCTTCTGTGGTGACAAGCTAATTAGAAGGATCACATTTAGCAAATTCAGCCTTGGTGTAAAGAAATGCAGCTCCCGTAAAGCCACTTACCCCAGGGCTGAATGTGGCTCAGCGATTTTTCCTATGAGTGTACGCAGATGTAAGAACACTTGTGCACAAACTGAACTAAAGGTCTAAAGCAGGAGTCTCAAACTCAAATCACACGAGGGCCGCATGAGGACTAGTACATTAGCCCAAAGGCCACACCATACATAAGAACTAGAATGGTAGCCCAAGGGCCGCACCACTGAAACCTTTTCATACAATGGTATTGCAAATATTGATAGCGGTAGTGTCATTGCAGGCCGCAAGAAATAACTTGGGGGGCCGCATGTGGCTCTCAGGCCATGAGTTTGAGACTTCTGGTCTGAATAAAATTAATCTTTTATTTTAATATATAGGTGGTGAAGAGAAAAAGTCCAAAAGCCAGATTCTTAGATAGTGTAAATCAGGATAGCTACACTGAAAATAATGGTGCTACACCGATTGATAATAATTTAGGAGTCGGACCCAAACCTTTAACAATTACTTCTACGGAATCTGACATGGTATTCTGTGGGATGATGGAGATGTTAGCCATCACCAAAATGTTACCTTCTTCGCTTGTCCGCAGAATGCTTCTGGCAGGGAAGCAGTTGGTTGCATAACTGTTTCCATTGTCCAGTTTATACAAGGTGGCTGTAGCCATTCTGTCTACTGAGTTACTAAGGATCAAAGCACAGATAAACCTTTCATTGGTACTTTTACTGTCACAGCTAACAACACTACTCCAAGCACTGAGCAGAGCTTAGTTTGTTAATCCTCAGAACAATTCTGCAAGCGGAGCACAGTAGGTGTTCCCAGGGGTTAAAGTATGATTTGGCAGGCCCCAAAACCCTCTGAAATTGGAGGGCCCCCTTCCCACAGGTCTGGGCCCCCTACATGCAGGTCTGAGCCCCTTCACCCACCCCAGCTACTGTCACTCAAACGCCTGCCCCACCACGCCAGTTACTGCCCCTCCACACCTACTCCCACCCCAGCTACTGCTCCCCACCCCAGCTTCTTCCCCCGAAATCCCTGCCCCCCATCCCCAGCTACTGCTCCCCCCACACCTACCCCCACCCCAGTTACCTCCCACCCCAGCTATTGCCTCCTCATCAGACTCTTCCCCCATGTTCTCCTCAGCCCCCATCCTAATCCCTTCTTCCCCCACCCAACACTTTCCCTGCCAGCTGCCCTACTCCACCAGGCCCCCCACCCAGGCCACTGAGGTGTCCAAGGAGCCAGGCCAGGAGGAGGGGAGTTGCAGGTGGCGCTGGCCAGCCAGTGAGAGGGGGGCCCAGGCCTGAGACTCGATCAGGGCTGCGTGCGCCACCAGGCCTAGAAGAAAGCAGGGGGGCCGGCGCAGGCTCTGGTGAAAGGAGGAGGGGGTGACCGGGCTTGCCTCAGCCTGCAGCCCCTTCCCTGAGCCAGCCCTAGGGGAACACGCTTTCTATTTTTAGGAGGTCCCGGAAAGCAGCGTTCCAGTGTGTTCCCCTATTTTTAGGGGCCTCAGAATGCTGCTCCCTAAAAATAGGAGGGCCCCAGATCATCGTTCCAGGGCATTCCGGCTAACTTTAACCTCTGGGCATTCCCTACTCTTCTGTACTAAGGTAAACTAAGATGGAAATACTATGGCCAAAATTTTCAAACTTGAATGCCAAAACATAGGCAACAAAACCCATCCTTAAAATATCACTGTGTTAGCTTGATTCAGTATAGAATATGACTCCCATTATTCTTCTGTTTTAACCTTCATCCTCCCATTTCTTATTCCATTCATTTGTTATCTTCACATCCCGAGGCCTTGAGCACGTTACGCAGGCCAATGTTTCAAAACCTGGGTGTCAAATATTAAGCACTTAAGTCCATATTTGGACACCTAAATAAGTGACCTGATGGAATAAGGAGTGTTAATGAGGGTCAGTGGGGCATTGGCATGACAGGGTAAAGCAATGAGGTGGTGACTAGCAGTGCATTGCTGTGACATACCAATATGATAAGGCAGTATGATGGGATCTGGCGCAATATCAGTATGTGATGCTAACGGGATAATGCAGGGCCATGGTGGACAGAACAGTGACAGTGTCAGCGGGGTACTGAAGGAGCACAAGCATTGTGTAAGGAGCGGAGGTAGCATGGGTGAATGGTGGGGAACCATCCCAATAGTGTACCACAAGTGTGGCATACTGGGAGAGAGGGGTGGTAAGGTGCCAACACAAAGGCAGTCATGCACTGATTGGAAGAATGGGACGACGGCAGCTGGCCCAACATCAGCACAGGACGCTGAGCGAGAGGACACAATGTGATGGAGTTGGCAACTCAGTGTCATCGGCACTGCCTGGGGAGATGCAGCGCAATGGAATTAGCATGTGGCTAGGGTAAGATGCAAACAGGGCTGCTGTGGAAAGGGATCTGGTTGTCATAGTGGCCCACAAGCTAAATATTAGTCAACAGTGTAACACTGTTGCAAAAAAAGCAAGCACCACTCTGGAACCTATTATTAGAAGTATTGTAAGTAAGAGACGAGCAGTAATTCTTCCGTTCTACTGCATGCTGACTAGGGCTCAACTGGAGTATTGTGTCCACTTCTAGAAGCCTCATTTCAGGAAAGATGTGGACAAAGTGGAGAAAGTCCAGAGAAGAGCAACAAGTACAATTAAAGGTCTAGAATAATCCTGCTGGAAGGGCATAATGAGCGGGGTACCACAGGGATTGGTTCTGGACCCGGTTTTATTCAATATTTTCATCAATTATTTAGATGATGGCACAGAGTGCATACTTGTAAAGTTTGCTGATGATACCAAGCTGGGAGGAGTTGCAAGTTCTTTGGAGGATAGGGTCACAATTCAAAATGATTTGGACAAAGTGGTGAAATGATCTGATGTAAACAGAATTAAATTCAATAAAGACAAGTGTGAAGTCCTCCACTTAGGAAAGAACAATCCATTGCACACATACAACGTGGGCCAGGACTGCCTAGGAAGGAGTACTGCGCAAAGGGATCAGGGTGTCATAGTGTACCACAAGCTAAATATGAGTCAATGGGGGTAATGCTGTTGCAAACAAAAAGCAAACACTACTCTGGGATGTATTAACAAGAGTATTGTAAGTTAGACATCAGAAGTAATTCTGCTCTCCTCCGCCTTGATTAGGCCTCAACTGGAATATTGTGTCCAGTTCTGGGGGTCTCATTTCAGGAAAGATTTGAACAGATTGGAGAAAGTCCAGAGAAGGGCAACACGAATGAGTAGAGGTCTGGAACGGTTGACTTATGAGGGAATATTGAAAGAGCTGGGTTTGTTTAGTCTGGAAAAGAGAAGACTGAGAGGGAATATATAACAGTTTTCAATGGGGCTGTAACTAGGGCGTGGCGAATGGGGCAAAGACCCAGGGGGAGAATTTTAAAGGGCTGCCACCAGCCCCTACCTGTCCTGGAAGAGGAAAGTGCCTTAGGCACCTTCCTCCTGGAGCCAGGCAGGGGCCAGGGGAGTTTCTCACACCCTGCCCTGAATGTCCCTGGTTGCTCTCACCCGGCGGCTGGGGTGGCATCCCCCTGCCAGGTCTCCGGCTGCTCTCGCCCGGCAGCGGGGGATGCACCTCCCCCTTGTTTGGACGGATTAGGCCCCAGGCCAGATTGGGGCTGGGAAGGGAATGACCTTCCAGCTTCCTGCCCCAGGGAACCAAAAGCCATATTTATGGCTCTGGTTTTCAAGTACCTAAAAGGCTGTTATGAGGAGGAGAGAGAAAAACTGTTCTCCTTAACCGCTGACAATAGGACAAGAAGCAATGGGCTTAAACTACAGCAAGGGAGGTTTAGGTTGGACATGAGGCAAAAATTCCTAACTGTCAGGGGGATTAACCACTGGATAAGTGGCCTAGGCGGGTTGTCAGATCGCCATCCTAGGAAGTGCTTAAGAGCAGGTTGGACAGGCACCCGCCAGGGATGGTTTAGGCGGGTCCTTGGGCCTGCCAGGAGTGCAGGGACGGGATGTGACGGCCTCCCATGGTCCCATCCAGTTGCGTGACTGGAGACGGGGCGGAGCAGGACGGGTGTGATGCGGGTGGCGGGGATGGAGGGGTGTTGGCGTGACAGGGGCAGGGGCGAGGCTGGGGGATGGGCAGGGGTTACCAGTGGGGGCAGGGCAGCATGGAACAGGCAGGGGGCGCTGTGGAGCTGGCAGGTGGGGCAGGGCACGGGGAGGCGGGGCCAGCCGGCTGAGGACCAATGGGAGCGTGGCGCGCGACCGTTGGGGCGGGGCGTGGCGGTCCTCGCTGGAGCGATGGTTCTAACCATAGAGTTCTGAGTCCTCCACTTCCTAGAGAGGCCTTTGCCGCTCAAACGCTGCGCGGCGCCCCTTTCCCCTCTGTGGGTGCTGCTGGTACCTGCGCCTCCTTCGCCATCGCCCTGCGGCGCCTCAGCCCCTGGGTGGTCCCCGCGAGCCTGCCGTCAGCCCCAGGCGGCAGCCGCCATCTTTTCCTCGCCTCCCGCCGTCTCCATGGTAACCAGGACGCTGCGGAGCGCGCGGGCGGCGACAAACTACACCTCCCAGGAGGCGCCGCGGCGCGCTTCCGGCCATGTGCCCGGGGGTAAAATGGCGGGAGCGGAAGCTGCGGTGGTCTCCGGCGGCCGAGCGCGGCACGTCCCGTCAGCCCCCGCGTCGCCGGGCCAATCGGCGGCGCCCAGGTCGCCTAGAGCCAGCGGCGGGGCGGAGGGAGGCGAGAAGATGGCGGCGAAGGGCGGCAGGAACGGGCTGCTGGAGAAGGTAGCGGCGGGCGCGGGGCCTGGGGTGGTGCTGCGGCCCCGCTGGGCGCCTCCCCTCGGGGCTGGGGCGGCCGGACTGATCCCTGCCCCCCTCCAGAGTCCTGTCAGTGGCCCCCTGGCCGCCTCCTGCCCCCCCC